>CM036248.1:36013609-36498609 GCA_020698575.1 Bostrychus sinensis
AGTTAGAAAAAGTACGATGTGTGCAAAATTGCAGACTCAGCGCTTCGCATATTTCAATCCAAGATTACCGACTTCTGGTTTGTCTGGGGGCGTGGCCATAATAATATTTTTTGTTTGGCTCCATGTCAGCAATGTGATTACCGAATTTGGTGGGTCTGCGACAAACTTTACGTTCGGCCGACTCCCATTGGCGCAATGTATTTTCAATGTTGTAGGTGGCGCTATCGCGCCACTTTTGTATTGTTAAGTATGGCGCCTAAAAAAAACAAAATTTTCACGCACGTGTGAATTTTGGGCAAAATTTGGTGAGTTTTCATAAATGTTCAGGGGGTCAAATTAGCGATCCTTGCGCAGAAGAAAAATAAAGAAAGAAAGAAAGAATAATAATAATTAAAGCCGCAAGCGGCATTGGTAGGCCCTCGCCGGCCGCAACCGGAGCTGGAGCAGAGGAGAAACCATTTTGCCAAATTTTTTGTTGGTACCTTTTGATAAAAAAACGGCAAAAAGTGTCCTAATACTCCATAGAACTGCATTGAATGTAATTGCCATTGGAATAAAATGGCAGAATTCGACCATCGCCATGGCAACACCGAATGAAATACGACTTGGGTACCATTGGAATTTTTGATCAGGATGACATCAAGAATATTTGTGCCGAATTTGACAAATTTTCATTCAAGTATTATTTTTTCTGTCCATAGAAATTTTTGTTTCAGTCCCATTGGAATAAAATGGCAGGTTTCAGTCATCGCCATGACAACACAGTATAAAATATGACATGGGTCTCATTGGCTTTTGTGATCGGCGTCACATAAAGTATTTTTCTGCCAAGTTTCGTAAATTTTTCAAAAACTAAATTTTTTACTGACCATATAAATATTTGTCTCATTCTGTAGGGGGCGCTATCGTGCCAAATTTCATTCTTTCTTATTTAATGGGTTTAGGCTTGGAGGGTTTATGAGTGTTTAAAATTTGAGCCAAATTGGAGTTAATATGTACAAATTGTAGCAAATTGCAAGTATGGCGAAATTGAAATTTTTTTCGTAAATTTTGGCACTGCGCCGCACAAAAACCGTAAAACTTTTGCGAAGAATTTGGATAACTTTTAATGCCCCACTTCTGTAGATGATATAGAGCCATTTTGAGCTAATTAGGTTAAATGCCCAAGGAGGAGATAGAAAAAGTACGACGCGTGCAAAATTGCTGACTCAGCACTTCGCAGATTTCAATCCAAGATTACCGACTTCTGGTTAGTCAGGGGGCGTGGCCATAATAATATTTTTTTTTTGGCTCCACCTCAGCAATGTGTGTCCCAAATTTGGTGGGTCTACGACAAACTTTACGCTTGGCCGACTCCCATTGGCGCAATGTATTTTCATTTTTCCAGGGGGCGCTGTCGCGCCACTTTTGTGATGTTCTGTATGGCACCTATATTAAAAAAAATTTTCACGCACGTGTGAATTTTGGGCAAAATTTGGTGAGTTTTCATAAATGTTCAGGGGGTCAAATTAGCGATCCTTGCGCAGAAGAAAAATAAAGAAAGAATAATAAAAATAATAATAATTTTAGCAAAAACAATATATCCGTTTACATTATACCCACAAATTATATATTTTCGGAAAGCTCTCGAGGTCCCCCACGTGACCGTAGGGTGAAATGTCAATGACGAGCGCTTACGTGCTCGTCATTGACCTACGAGTGGACATCGCCTATTGACTTCCATTCATTTTCAGCCAATACAAGTATGTGGCTTCCATACCTGAGGTATATATGATTGTATAGGACTGGATGCCATGAGTGTGTACATGGGAAAGCGCTTCGCGCTTTGTTTTTGTGCGCTTCGCGCACTTATGAGTGGGCTTCGCCCACTTACTTCCATTGATTCTGAGCAAAAACAAGTATGTGGCGTCCATACCTGAGGTATTTGTGTTTGTGTAGTACTTGTTGCCATGAGTGTGTACATGGCAAAGCGCTTCGCGCTTTGTTTTTGTGCGCTTCGCGCACTTTTGGGCAGTGCGCTTTGCGCACTGCTGTGCAGACACAATAGGCCCTGCGCCACCCTTGGGGCTCGGGCCTAAAATAATAATAATTTTAGCAAAAACAATATATCCGTTTACATTATACCCACAAATTATATATTTTTCGGAAAGCTTTCGAGGTCCCCCACGTGACCGTGGGGTCAAATGTCAATGACGAGCGCTTACGCGCTCGTCATTGACCCACGAATGTGGCGTCGCCCATTGACTCCCATTCATTTTCAGCCAATACAAGTATGTGGCTTCCATACCTGATGTATATATGATTGTGTAGGACTGGATGCCATGAGTGTGTACATGGGAAAGCGCTTCGCGCTTTGTTTTTGTGCGCTTCGCGCACTTATGAGTGGGCTTCGCCCACTGACTTCCATTGATTCTGAGCGAAAACAAGTATGTGGCTTCCATACCTGAGGTATATGTGTTTGTGTAGTACTTGTTGCCATGAGTGTGTACATGGCAAAGCGCTTCGCGCTTTGTTTTTGTGCGCTTCGCGCACTTTTGGGCAGTGCGCTTCGCGCACTGCTGTGCAGACACAATAGGCCCTGCGCCACCCTTGGGGCTCGGGCCTAATAATAAAAATAATAATAATTTTAGCAAAAACAATATATCCGTTTACATTATACCCACAAATTATATATTTTCGGAAAGCTCTGGAGCTCCCCCACGTGACTGTGGGGTCAAATGTCAATGACGAGCGCTTACGCGCGTCGCCCATTGACTTCCATTCATTTTCAGCCAATACAAGTATGTGGCTTCCATACCTGAGGTATATATGATTGTGTAGGACTGGATGCCATGAGTGTGTACATGGGAAAGCGCTTCGCGCTTTATTTTTGTGCGCTTCGCGCACTTATGAGTGGGCTTCGCCCACTGACTTCCATTGATTCTGAGCGAAAACAAGTATGTGGCTTCCATACCTGAGGTATTTGTGTTTGTGTAGTACTTGTTGCAATGAGTGTGTACATGGCAAAGCGCTTCGCGCTTTGTTTTTGTGCGCTTCGCGCACTTTTGGGCAGTGCGCTTCGCGCACTGCTGTGCAGACACAATAGGCCCTGCGCCACCCTTGGGGCTCGGGCCTAATTAAAGCCGCAAGCGGCATTGGTAGGCCCTCGCCGGCCGCAACCGGAGCTGGGGCAGAGGAGAAACCATTTTGCCAAATTTTGAGATTGTGAGTTTTAATAAAAAAACGGCAAAAAGCGTCCTAATACTCCATAGAACTGCATTGAATGGAATTCCCATTGGATTAAAATGGCAGAATTTGACCATCGCCATGGCAACACCGAATGAAATACGACTTGGGTACCATTGGAATTTTTGATCAGGATGACATCAAGAATATTTGTGCCGAATTTGACAAATTTTGGTTGAAGTATTATTTTTTCTGTCCATAGAAATTTTTGTTTCAGTCCCATTGGAATAGAATGGCAAGTTTCAGTCATCGCCATGACAACACAGTATAAAATATGACATGGGTCTCATTGGCTTTTGTGATCGGCGTCACATAAAGTATTTTTCTGCCAAGTTTCGTAAATTTTTGAAAAACTAAATTTTTTACTGACCATATAAATATTTGTCTCATTCTGTAGGGGGCGCTATTGTGCCAAATTTCATTCTTTCTTATTTAATGAGTTTAGGCTTGGAGGGTCTATGAGTGTTTAAAATTTGAGCCAAATTGGAGTTGATATGTGTGAATTGTAGCAAATTGCAGGTACGGTGAAATCGAAAAAAAATTAGTAAAATTTGCGGCTGCGCCGCACAAAAACCGTAAAACTTTTGCGAAGAATTTGGATAACTTTTAATGCCCCACTTCTGTAGATGATATACAGCCATTTAGAGCTAATTTCGTGAAACGCCCAAGGAGGAGATAGAAAAAGTACGACGCGTGCAAAATTGCTGACTCAGCACTTCGCAGATTTCAATCCAAGATTACTGACTTCTGGTTTGTCAGGGGGCGTGGCCATAATAATATTTTTTGCTTGGCTCGATGTCAGCAATGTGATTACCGAATTTGGTGGGTCTGCGACAAACTTTACGTTAGGCCGCCTCCCATTGGCGCAATGTATTTTCAATTTTGTAGGTGGCGCTGTCGCGCCACTTTTGTATTGTTCAGTATGGCGCCTATATTAAAAAAAAATTTCACGCACGCGTGAATTTTGGGCAAAATTTGGTGAGTTTTCACAAATGTTCAGGGGGTCAAATTAGCGCTCAAAGAGCAGAAGAAAAATAAAGAAGAAGAAGAAGAATAAAAATTAAAGCCGCAAGCGGCATTGGTAGGCCCTCGCCGGCCGCAACCGGAGCTGGGGCAGAGGAGAAACCATTTTGCCAAAATTTTTGTTGGTACCTTTTGATAAAAAAAACGGCAAAAAGCGTCCTAATACTCCATAGAACTGCATTGAATGGAATTCCCATTGGAATAAAATGGCAGAATTCGACCATCGCCATGGCAACACCGAATCAAATACGACATGGGTACCATTGGAATTTTTGATCAGGATGACATCAAGAATATTTGTGCCAAATTTGACAAATTTTCATTCAAGTATAATTTTTTCTGTCCATAGAAATTTTAGTTTCAGTCCCATTGGAATAAAATGGCAGGTTTCAGTCATCGCCATGACAACACAGTATAAAATATGACATGGGTCTCATTGGCTTTTGTGATCGGTGTCACATAAAGTATTTTTCTGCCAAGTTTCGTAAATTTTTGAAAAACTAAATTTTTTACTGACCATATAAATATTTGTCTCATTCTATAGGGGGCGCTATCGTGCCAAATTTCATTCTTTCCTATTTAATGGGTTTAGGCTTGGAGGGTTTATGAGTGTTTAAAATTTGAGCCATATTGGAGTTAAAATGTGCGAATTGTAGCAAATTGCAAGTATGGCGAAATAGAAATTTTTTTCGTAAACTTTGCGGCTGCGCCGCACAAAAACCGTAAAACTTTTGCGAAGAATTTGGATAACTTTTAATGCCCCACTTCTGTAGATGATGTAGAGCAATTTTGAGGTCATTTCGTTAAACGCCCAAGGAGGAGATAGAAAAAGTATGACGCGTGCAAAATTGCTGACTCAGCACTTCGCAGATTTCAATCCAAGATTACCGACTTCTGGTTTGTCAGGGGGCGTGGCCATAATAATATTTTTTGTTTGGCTCCACCTCAGCAATGTGTGTACCAAATTTGGTGGGGCTGCGACAAACTTTACGTTCGGCCGACTCCCATTGGTGCAATGTATTTTCAATTTTGTAGGTGGCGCTGTCGCGCCACTTTTGTATTGTTAAGTATGGCGCCTAAAAAAAACAAAATTTTTCAGCAAACCTGAATTTTGGACAAAATTTGGTGAGTTTTCACAAATGTTCAGGGGGTCAAATTAGCGCTCAAAGAGCAGAAGAAAAATAAAAAAAAAGAAAGAAGAATAAAAATTAAAGCCGCAAGCGGCATTGGTAGGCCCTCGCCGGCCGCAACCGGAGCTGGGGCAGAGGAGAAACCATTTTGCCAAATTTTGAGATTGTGAGTTCTGATTAAAAAACGGCAAAAAGCGTCCTAATACTCCATAGAACTGCATTAAATGGAATTCCCATTGGATTAAAATGGCAGAATTTGACCATCGCCATGGCAACACCGAATGAAATACGACTTGGGTACCATTGGAATTTTTGATCAGGATGACATCAAGAATATTTGTGCCGAATTTGACAAATTTTGGTTGAAGTATTATTTCTTCTGTCCATAGAAATTTTTGTTTCAGTCCCATTGGAATAGAATGGCAAGTTTCAGTCATCGCCATGACAACACAGTATAAAATATGACATGGGTCTCATTGGCTTTTGTGATCGGTGTGACATAAAGTATTTTTCTGCCAAGTTTCATAAAATTTGGAAAAACTAAATTTTTTACTGACCATATAAATATTTGTCTCATTCTGTAGGGGGCGCTATTGCGGCAAATTTCATTCTTTCTTATTTAATGGGTTTAGGCTTGGAGGGTTTTTGAGTGTTTAAAATTTGAGCCAAATCGGCATTAATATGTGCGAATTGTAGCAAATTGCAAGTATGGAGAAATCAATTTTTTTTTCGTAAAGTTTGCGGCTGCGCCGCACAAAAACCGTAAAACTTTTGCGAAGAATTTGGATAACTTTTAATGCCCCACTTCTGTAGATGATGTAGAGCGATTTTGAGGTCATTTTGTGAAACGCCCAAGGAGGAGATAGAAAAAGTACGACGCGTGCAAAATTGCTGACTCAGCACTTCGCAGATTTCAATCGTAAATTGCCGACTTCCGGTTTGTCAGGGGGCGTGGCCATAATAATATTTTTTGTTTGGCTCCACCTCAGCAATATGTATACCGAATTTGGTGGGTGTACGACAAACTTTACGCTTGGCTGACTCCCATTGGCGCAATGTATTTTCATTTTTCCAGGGGGCGCTGTCGCGCCACTTTTGTAAGGTTCTGTTTGGCACCTATATTAAAAAAAATTTTCACGCACGCGTGAATTTTGGGCAAAATTTGGTGAGTTTTCATAAATGTTCAGGGGGTCAAATTAGCGATCCTTGCGCAGAAGAAAAATAAAGAAAGAATAAAAATAATTAAAGCCGCAAGCGGCATTGGTAGGCCCTCGCCGGCCGCAACCGGAGCTGGGGCAGAGGAAAAACCATTTTGCCGAATTTTTTGTTGGTACCTTTTGATAAAAAAACGGCAAAAAGTGTCCTAATACTCCATAGAACTGCATTGAATGGAATTCCCATTGGAAAATAATGGCAGAATTCGACCTTCACCATGGCAAAACCAAATGAAATACGACTTGGGTACCATTGAAATTTTTGATCAGGATTACCTAAAGAATATTTGTGCCAAATTTGACAAATTTTCGTTGAAGTATCATTTTTTTTGTCCATACAGATTTTTGTTTCAGTCCCATTGGAATAAAATGGCAGGTTTCAGTCATCGCCATGACAACACAGTATAAAATATGACATGGGTCTCATTGGCTTTTTTGATCGGGGACACCTAAAATATTTTTCTGCCAAGTTTCGTAAATTTTTGAAAAACTAAATTTTTTCCTTACCATATAAATATTTGTCTCATTCTGTAGGGGGCGCTATCATGTCAAATTTCAATCTTTCTTATTTAATGGGTTTAGGCTTGGAGGGTTTATGAGTGTTTAAAATTTGAGCCAAATTGGAGTTAATATGTGCGAATTGTAGCAAATTGAAGGTACTGAAAAATCGAAAAAAAATTCGTAAACTTTGCAGCTTCGCCGCACAAAAACCGTAAAACTTTTGCGAAGAATTTGGATAACTTTTAATGCCCCACTTCTGTAGATGATGTAGAACGATTCTGAGCTAATTCGGTAAAATGCCCAAGGAGGAGTTAGAAAAAGTACGATGTGTGCAAAATTGCTGACTCAGCGTTTCGCAGATTTCAATCCAAGATTACCGACTTCTGGTTTGTCTGGGGGCGTGGCCATAATAATATTTTTTGTTTGGCTCCATGTCAACAATGTGATTACCGAATTTGGTGGGTCTGCGACAAACTTTACGTTCGGCCGACTCCCATTGGCGCAATGTATTTTCAATGTTGTAGGTGGCGCTATCGCGCCACTTTTGTATTGTTAAGTATGGCGCCTAAAAAAAACAAAATTTTCACGCACGTGTGAATTTTGGGCAAAATTTGGTGAGTTTTCATAAATGTTCAGGGGGTCAAATTAGCGATCCTTGCGCAGAAGAAAAATAAAGAAAGAAAGAAAGAATAATAATAAAAATAATAATAATTTTAGCAAAAACAATATATCCGTTTACATTATACCCACAAATTATATATTTTTGGAAAGCTTTCGAGGTCCCCCACGTGACCGTGGGGTCAAATGTCAATGACGAGCGCTTACGCGCTCGTCATTGACCCACGAATGTGGCGTCGCCCATTGACTCCCATTCATTTTCAGCCAATACAAGTATGTGGCTTCCATACCTGATGTATATATGATTGTGTAGGACTGGATGCCATGAGTGTGTACATGGGAAAGCGCTTCGCGCTTTGTTTTTGTGCGCTTCGCGCACTTATGAGTGGGCTTCGCCCACTGACTTCCATTGATTCTGAGCGAAAACAAGTATGTGGCTTCCATACCTGAGGTATATGTGTTTGTGTAGTACTTGTTGCCATGAGTGTGTACATGGCAAAGCGCTTCGCGCTTTGTTTTTGTGCGCTTCGCGCACTTTTGGGCAGTGCGCTTCGCGCACTGCTGTGCAGACACAATAGGCCCTGCGCCACCCTTGGGGCTCGGGCCTAATAATAATAATTTTAGCAAAAACAATATATCCGTTTACATTATACCCGCAAATTATATATTTTCGGAAAGCTCTCGAGGTCCCCCACGTGACCGTGGGGTCAAATGTCAATGACGAGCGCTTACGCGCTCGTCATTGACCCATGAATGTGGCGTCGCCCATTGACTCCCATTCATTTTCAGCCAATACAAGTATGTGGCTTCCATACATGAGCTATATATGATTGTGTAGGACTGGATGCCATGAGTGTGTACATGGGAAAGCGCTTCGCGCTTTGTTTTTGTGCGCTTCGCGCACTTATGAGTGGGCTTCGCCCACTGACTTCCATTGATTCTGAGCAACTACAAGTATGTGGCTCCCATACCTGAGGTATATGTGTTTGTGTAGTACTTGATACCATGAGTGTGTACATGGCAAAGCGCTTCGCGCTTTGTTTTTGTGCGCTTCGCGCACTTTTGGGCAGTGCGCTTCGCGCACTGCTGTGCAGACACAATAGGCCCTGCGCCACCCTTGGGGCTCGGGCCTAATTAAAGCCGCAAGCGGCATTGGTAGGCCCTCGCCGGCCGCAACCGGAGCTGGGGCAGAGGAGAAACCATTTTGCCAAATTTTGAGATTGTGAGTTTTGATAAAAAAACGGCAAAAAGCGTCCTAATACTCCATAGAACTGCATTGAATGGAATTCCCATTGGATTAAAATGGCAGAATTTGACCATCGCCATGGCAACACCGAATGAAATACGACTTGGGTACCATTGGAATTTTTGATCAGGATGACATCAAGAATATTTGTGCCGAATTTGACAAATTTTCATTCAAGTATTATTTTTTCTGTCCATAGAAATTTTTGTTTCAGTCCCATTGGAATAAAAGGGCAGGTTTCAGTCATCGCCATGACAACAAAGTATAAAATATGACATGGGTCTCATTGGCTTTTGTGATCGGCGTCACATAAAGTATTTTTCTGCCAAGTTTCGTAAAATTTGGAAAAACTAAATTTTTGACTGACCATATAAATATTAGTCTCATTCTGTAGGGGGCGCTATTGCGTCAAATTTCATTCTTTCTTATTTAATGGGTTTAGGCTTGGAGGGTTTATGAGTGTTTAAAATTTGAGCCAAATCGGCATTAATATGTGCGAATTGTAGCAAATTGCAAGTATGGAGAAATCAAATTTTTTTTCGTAAAGTTTGCGGCTGCGCCGCACAAAAACCGTAAAACTTTTGCAAAGAATTTGGATAACTTTTAATGTCCCACTTCTGTAGATGATGTAGAACCATTTTGAGCTAATTAGGTAAAATGCCCAAGGAGGAGATAGAAAAAGTACGACGCGTGCAAAATTGCAGACTCAGCACTTTGCAGATTTCAATCCAAGATTACCGACTTCTGGTTTGTCAGGGGGCGTGGCCATAATAATATTTTTTGTTTGGCTCCACCTCAGCAATGTGTGTACCAAATTTGGTGGGTCTGCGACAAACTTTACGTTCGGCCGACTCCCATTGGCGCAATGTATTTTCAATTTTGTAGGTGGCGCTATCGTGCCACTTTTGTATTGTTAAGTATGGCGCCTAAAAAAAACAAAATTTTTCAGCAAACCTGAATTTTGGGCAAAATTTGGTGAGTTTTCATAAATGTTCAGGGGGTCAAATTAGCGCTCAAAGAGCAGAAGAAAAATAAAGAAAGAAAGAAAGAAAGAAAGAAAGAATATAATAATAAAAATAATAAAAATAATAATAATTTAAGCAAAAACAATATATCCGTTTACATTATACCCACAAATTATACATTTTCGGAAAGCTCTCGAGGTCCCCCACGTGACTGTGGGGTCAAATGTCAATGACGAGCGCTTACGCGCTCGTCATTGACCCACGAATGTGACTTCGCCCATTGACTTCCATTCATTTTCAGCCAATACAAGTATGTGGCTTCCATACCTGAGGTATATGTGTTTGTGTAGTACTTGTTGCCATGAGTGTGTACATGGCAAAGCGCTTCGCGCTTTGTTTTTGTGCGCTTCGCGCACTTTTGGGCAGTGCGCTTCGCGCACTGCTGTGCAGACACAATAGGCCCTGCGCCACCCTTGGGGCTCGGGCCTAATAATAAAAATAATAATAATTTTAGCAAAAACAATATATCCGTTTACATTATACCCACAAATTATATATTTTCGGAAAGCTCTGGAGGTCCCCCACGTGACCGTGAGGTCAAATGTCAATGACGAGCGCTTACGCGCTCGTCATTGACCCACGAATGTGGCGTCGCCCATTGACTTCCATTCATTTTCAGCCAATACAAGTATGTGGCTTCCATACCTGAGGTATATATGATTGTGTAGGACTGGATGCCATGAGTGTGTACATGGGAAAGCGCTTCGCGCTTTGTTTTTGTGCGCTTCGCGCACTTATGAGTGGGCTTCGCCCACTTACTTCCATTGATTCTGAGCAAAAACAAGTATGTGGCGTCCATACCTGAGGTATATGTGTTTGTGTAGTACTTGTTGCCATGAGTGTGTACATGGCAAAGCGCTTCGCGCTTTGTTTTTGTGCGCTTCGCGCACTTTTGGGCAGTGCGCTTCGCGCACTGCTGTGCAGACACAATAGGCCCTGCGCCACCCTTGGGGCTCGGGCCTAATAATAATAATTTTAGCAAAAACAATATATCCGTTTACATTATACCCACAAATTATATATTTTCGGAAAGCTCTCGAGGTCCCCCACGTGACCGTAGGGTGAAATGTCAATGACGAGCGCTTACGTGCTCGTCATTGACCTACGAGTGGACTTCGCCCATTGACTCCCATTCATTTTCAGCCAATACAAGTATGTGGCTTCCATACCTGAGCTATATATGATTGTGTAGGACTTGATGCCATGAGTGTGTAAATGGGAAAGCGCTTCGCGCTTTGTTTTTGTGCGCTTCGCGCACTTTTGGGCAGTGCGCTTCGCGCACTGCTGTGCAGACACAATAGGCCCTGCGCCACCCTTGGGGCTCGGGCCTAATAAGATGAATCAGTTTATTATGGTTCATGACTTTGAATTTAATAAAGATAAAACATAATGATAGGTGATGTCAAGTCGTTGGTAAATGGTTAATAATTGTTTGTTAAGTCTAGCAGTTAATTGGTTAAAGAAAATTAACCAAATTTGAATCCCTAAAAGTGGACATAAAGTTAGTTGCAGTGAGGGTAGAGGATGCAAATATTAGATGTAAAGGAAGGCAGATTTGGTGGGAGAACTTCTGAAAGGGAACAGCTGAAAGGAAAAGAAAAATATGCTAAGGTGATACGACAGCTCTGTGACAGCTCTGATAATGCTTGAGATTTGTAGTTTCTTTTCCACATTGTTGATTATATATAAACTGTATGATAAAAGAACATCAGTATGGGAGTTCTGAGAGCTGGCTAATAAAAATGTGTTTGTGAGAAAGTGGATAAAACTCACACAGCCATAGATGTTTTTACACAGCTTCACTTTGAGGATTCCTCTGAAGTAAAGGAGCAGTGTTGTATTGTAGCTGGCTGTATTCTTAGGATGTATACTGCAAATATACAGACAACATCTATTATTGAAGGATGCTACACAAATCTTAAACAAGCGTGAGATGATTGCATATTTCAACCTGTAGTCTCATGAAGTTAACTGCTACTGTACTAGGAAGCACATGTAGCTGCTCACATTGTTATTGCAAATTCATGGCAAAAAAGCAAAAGCAATCACTCAGATGTAAAATATGTACTGTAGTTAACGTTACTTATTATTAGTTTATGTAGCTAAGCAAATCGCTAATTTTTGTAAGCTACTATAGCGGTGACTCAGAGTAATAAGCAAACTAAATACAATAGAAACGCCAACATTCTACTAAAAAAGGAACATGTGATTTTTAAGAAAATATTATCCAATTTATAATAAATTGTTTGCCTGTATGACGATGATTTGAGTAGTTCATGAAAAAATCCAATTTAATTAGGAAATTTCAACAAAGTATTATATATCTTTAAAAACTTCAGACTCAGTACAACATGAATTTGTTTTTTTTTCCTACATTTTGAAGTTGACAGCAACAACAACAAAAAGTGGCTAAAATGTCATCCACCCATTCACAGATATCTTTAAATGTACCTATATAGACTGTCCATCAAGTTCTGTATTCCTTCAGCATATGTCAGTCCTTTTCAAAGTGCACCTTCCTTTCCCATTCAGTTGAAATATAAGCTGTATGTGGTTCTGTGGAAATGTCACTGTGAATGTGCACAAAAGAGCCAGATCTGACACGCTGCACTTACTCCTCAAACGGCCGTATTCAAAGCCTGTGACGAGTCTTGAATAGTGTGAATCCAGAGTTTTTACGCTCTCATGAACACGTTTCTTCAGACGGTCTCGGGCACACAATGACCTGTGTGACACCTGCTTCAGGACCTGCTCTCCACATAAACCCCTGCCCCAGCCACAGATACAGGATACAGTCAGCAGCCGCGGTCACCATCACATCAACTGCAGCTGGTTAGAAACTCTTCACACTTGATTTTATCTGATTAACTTAGGGAATCATTACAGGGAGCTGAAGTCAGAGTCACACAGTGTGGAGGGATTACATAATGACTACATGTTCAGTGCAATTAACAACACAAAAATATCACACAAAAATCCAGCTCAAGTGTTTACAATGTGGAGTTAATCAGAGGGCTGTGGCCAGTCCAAATATAAACTGCTGTAAGCTAAAAGCCTTGGTGCTGCTGCTGTCCGTCATGGAGCCAAGAGAGACTGGCTCTTTACTGATCAGTGTCTAGAAAGCACTCTGGATTATTCTCAAGTTTAAATAGGAACCTTTTGTTGACGTAGTTACAAAAGGTAACACTTGTACATGCACAACACTGTCTATTGTAATTCACTTGAAATATATTCTCATAACACACATTCAAGTCATTAATTTTAATGCCAGTTAGATTCATTCCTCATATCGTTTCTCCTCTGAGCTGTTTTTTTTTTTTTTTTTTTAACAACACAGAGTGATAAAGCAAGCATTTACAATACTTACATAATAACATGATATTTAGAAGAACGGGGTGAAGAGAAGGTGTTTAGTGTTGAGAGAAATAATCAAATACATAAGGTATAATTGTCCATTTAAAAAAAAAAAAAAATTAATCTTGTGTGTGTGTGTGTGCGCGCGTGTGTTTGTGTGTGGTATGCATGTGGTGGTGTGGGTTTTAGCAGCATAATCAAATACATTATACATTTCCAAACTCATAAGCAAAGTAATTAAGGAGAAAAAACAAACAAGCAATAGCTAACTACTGAAATTCAGTTAGTATGCCGGTCTACCTATTATTGCATTACCTATTAATGTGGTAATATAAAAATATAATTTAATGTGTAGTATTTCATATCAAAAGGATAATATAAGGAGGAGGAGCGGTGCCCCCAGGCATCAGACCCAACCCTTATTCACCCTATTCTTAATTTATTATTATGTTATGTTGTTGGTCATTACAGCTGTCACTGCATCTGCCGCTTTTTATTTTTTTTTCCAGCACTCCGCTTTTCTTTTTACTGTCATAAAATGAAACAGTACAACTGCTGCTGGATCCTTCATCTCCTCTCTCTCTGTTACATTATTGCACTGTATGTCATATTCCGTAATGATTATTCCCGCAGCGACCTGTGAGATCTGGCTGTCTTTGCTCCATGTTAGCAGTTTGTTTTGGTTTGTTGTGGCTGCTGGATGACTTGCATACCCTTTGTCACGCACTGTTGCAGTGGTTACGTCACCTCATGAAAATTTGCTACACTGCTTTGGCCTATTGGCACAAATAACAGTGAGATCTCTTTTTCAAAGATTTTTAAGGCTTTTTTCGGCTTTATTACATAGTGCAAATGAGAAGTGACAGGAAATCATCAGGAGGAGAGCAGGGAGAGACATTCAGCAAAGTGTCAGAGTCTGGACTCAAACTCACGACACCAAGGCAGGCTGTAGTTGTCTTGTACATGCACCGCAGCTCAACCAACTGAGCTATAGCATGGCACATCTCTTAATAGAAGAGTGTCCAGTTATTAAGGAGTTGCATACCCCCCCTCCACTGGTCCTTTATACATCTCTACGATGAGTGGCCTGCTGGAAGTCAGCTCCACATTATCTTTTCAGGCTGAGCCAGGTCCCACCATGAAGAACATTCTTCTAGCCTAAGCATGTTACCTGTGAAGTCATTTATCTGCTGGAAACATAGCGTTGCTAAATTAATTATTCATAATAACTTAGGCTACTTTCACTCCTATTTGGTTCAGTTCTATTTCAGACTACCAGGACAGCTCTGCCCACTTCTGCAGCCCACAAATAGGCTAAATCTCTGTATGTCAGCATGTTATCTGTGATATTACAGCAACATGGGCCTAGTGCAAATACATGGTCTACTCTCCTGCGCTCTCCAGAGGTCCATCCATACATGCACTACATATGCAATTTACTGGATAAATATAATCTACGTGCACAGGTCCCGTGTGAATGTGTGACATTAGCGGCTAAGCCTCCCTGTGGTTTCCTGACCTTTACTGGCGGTCAGCAGCAGACAGCGCCATGAAGAGCGTTTTAATCATCTCTGCAGTCCTCCCAGCTGCTCGGCGGCCCATCTCCAGCCCTCCCAGCCGCTCTGCAGTCTGCCTAAAGTCTGATTTAGTGTCTCATTCACAGCCCACACCTGTCTGCACGTTAGTCACTGTTCTTTTGTTGCCTTTTTTTCCTCTGACATTTGCATTCTGTGATTGACATCAAATGGGCCAGAAATGTATTGCAGCCTTTATCTGATAAGAGTCCATTTCTGTAGTACAAACTTCCCAGGAAGTTTTTAAGTATTAAAATAATGAAATGTCAAAATATAATGTACCATTTCCACAGATAAAACAGACAAAAAACATATAATTCACTGGTTTATCATAAGTATTAAAGCATGGACGTTGGGACCTGTAGCGAAGGAGCTGCCGCGGTGAGGGTCTGATGCCAGAAAACTCCCAGCTGTGCCGGATGCATCCAGTGTGTTTGAGGCCTAACTCTATTCTTATTCTATACACAGAACATAGCCTGGTACCTCATAGTTTGAGTGTCATTTCTGTGGGAAAAAGAATCACAGATGGAGTAACCAATCAGAGAAACTAAGGGTGGGACATAAGCAGTGCACTGTTGACCCAAACAAACATGGAACTTATTAAGAATTGTTGCTAGAAACAAGACGAAGATAAAAGTCCCACAGAAGACTGAACAACAAACTGGACAAGGTGTCTGTAGTTACCTCGGGTCTCTTTCACTAAAACCTACAGTCAGGTTAGAAATCTCGGGGTAATCATGGACTCTGACTTGAACTTCAGCAGTCACATTAAATCTATAACATCATCAGCATTTTACCATCTCAAAAACATTGCCAGAATCAAAGGTATACTGTCTAAACCAGACCTAGAGAGACTTATTCATGCGTTCATCTCCAGCAGGTTAGACTACTGTAACGGTCTGCTCACTGGACTCACTAAGCGAGCTGTAAGACAGCTGCAGGACGTCCAGAACGCTGCTGCTCGGGTTCTGACCAAAACCAGGAAGTATGACCATATTAGTCCTGTCCTCAGGTCTCTGCACTGGCTTCCTGTTGCTCAGAGAATAGACTTTAAAACAGCTCTGCTTGTGTACAAGTCTCTCCATGGCTTAGCACCAAAGTACATCTCTGACCTGTTGGTCCCATATGAACCATCTGGGACTCTGAGGACCTCAGGGACAGGTCTCTGCTGGTGCCCAGAGTCAGGACTAAACTCGGTGAAGCAGTGTTTCAGTTTTCTGCAGCTAAACTCTGGAACAGTCTCCCTGACGATGTTAGACAGACCTCTACTCTGACAATGTTCAAGTCCAGACTTAAAACTGTTCTTTTTAGCTGTGCATATGCCAACTGAAAGTGTTTTATCTACACTCTTCTCTTTTAATTTAATTTTAAATTCTTAATTCTTAATTATACTCTTTAAATTTGATTTTATTGTTTTAATTGTGTTTTGTACTTTTAAATTTGCCTTTTTTTTTCTGTAAAGCACTTTGAATTGCTCTGTGTATGAATTGTGCTGTACAAATAAACCTGCCTTGCCTTGCCTTGCCTTGGACTTCAGCAGAACCAACAGGTGATGAAGGAAAGCACTAAACGCTCTTTATAAGGTCAGAGAAGTTATTAAATCCACTCTGTACAAGTCTTCTTGGTTATTTTTGAAAGGAGATTGTCTTCTGCTTTTTGTAGACGCTGCTCCAGATCTTGAGCCAGGATTCTGGTCAGGAGTAGCCAGGCCTGCCAGATAATCTTTTCCTTTTCTATACAAAGAAATGAGTCTTGTACCCTTCGATTCAATTTCATTTCTATGGGGGGGGGGGGCAGTCACAGGAGGAGTAACCAATCAGAAAAAGGAAGGATGGGACATAAGCAGTGCACCTCTGACCCAAACAAACATGGTGGTTTCCCGTTTTTGTCATGAAACACCAGAATAAGCTATACTATTTATATGGTGCCTCTCTTTTGTTTACATCATGTGACGTGTTCTTCACTGGCCAATAGCTGAGTGGGGTTCCCTGGTCACTGTTTTTCCTGTCTTATTCAGTATTTATCGCCACCACAGGCGAGGAGTGGAAAAACTTCATTCAAAAGGTTTGGTTCGTTTGCTAAAGTGCAGTGTGAATGTGAATCGCACCAACTGAAAAATGCAACAAAATTGCAACTTTAGTCCCCAATCAAACCGAATCTACTGGACTATTAGGTCTGAAAACAAACAAAGTCTTGGTTTAGCCCAGTTTTAGTCTTGGCTTAGACTTGGTTTACTCCTGGTCTAGGTTCAGTTTAGTTTTAGTTCTAATTTTGCCCATGCTCAGTCCAGTTTTAGTCCTAGCTTGGACTTGGTTCAGTCATGGTCTGTGTTTTGTCCAGTTTTAGTTCTAGTTTTGTCCTGGTCTAGATCAGTGCAGTGTTAGTTCAGATTTTGTCATGGGTTAGTCCATTTTTTGTCCTAGCTTAGACTTGGTGTAGTTATGGTCTAGGTTAAGTTCAGTTTTTGTCCAGTTTCTGTCCTGGTTTAGTCCCTTTTTTGTCCTTAATTTGTAATTCTCTTCCTTTTAGTCCATTAACGATGATACTTTGTGGTAAAATTTTGATAAGCACTGCTCTTTAAGCTGTTGTTGAGCCTGTGCTAAAGCCTTGTGTGTGGTCAACG
Organism: Bostrychus sinensis; assembly: GCA_020698575.1. Lineage (NCBI taxonomy): Eukaryota > Metazoa > Chordata > Actinopteri > Gobiiformes > Eleotridae > Bostrychus > Bostrychus sinensis. The sequence goes on from CM036248.1 coordinate 36,031,143, forward strand.
ACTGAGGGGCTTCCAGTGTTCCACCCAGAATAAATGGGACTAATGACAGGTCTATGTGTGAGTGATGCCATGTATTAAAAATCTGAAACTCTGTTGTCAACATGATGCATTATAAATGATGAAGTGAGCCACGGTAAAGTTTTCAGAAGTAAATAAAAAGTGTGACTTGCTTGATTTCATTCAAGAAGGTGACGCTCTAGTTACTCGGGTGGAGATTTTCAGTGTTCATTAATAGTGCCATTAATCTGATGGTAAACGTTATGGCTATGCTGTCTGTGATTGATACCTGTAATTAAACTGTCTGTGTCCAGTTGGTAAAGAGATGATGAGCAGGACCTGCCCACACAGTGAGCTCCAGTTATTCCTTTTTTATGTAGGGGAATCATCAAAATGGGGTTATATATTTAATAGTAGAAAGTCACACAGTTGTTTTAATGCTGTACTTTGCAGTGTGGGTTAAAAGTTATATTACAGGTTTGTTTTATTTATTTATTTATTTTTTGGTAATTGCTTAAGCACATTTTCTGAAACCTCACAGCCAGTGTGGCAAAACATTTAAAGGAAACCTACTACCGTATTTTCCGGACTATAAGTCGCTCCGGAGTTTAAGTTGCACTAGCCAAAAAATGCATAATGAAGAAGAAAAAAATAAGTAAATAAGTCGCACTGGACTATAAGTCACATTTTTGGGGGGAAATTTATTTTACAAAATCCAACACCAAGAACAGACATTTCATCTTGAAAGGCAAGTTATAGTAATAATAGAATGAAGAACAACAGCTGAATAGGTGTGCGGTTTGCTAACGTAACACATTGATGGTTATTCAGCTACATGAAGCATAAACAATGAACTGAATAGGTGTCTCGTATGTTAACGTAATATATTAACAGTTATTCACATAACTATAGCATAAAGAACATCATATAACAAGTTCACCAAACTCACCATCTCACTCCTAATCGCTAAATCCTTTAAATTCTTCATCCTCGGTGTCGCTTCTGAACAACTCCGCCAACTCCGGAGGTAGACAAAGCGCCGCTTCCTCCTCTGAGTGGCTGTCGTCAGACTCAGCATCAGTTCCATTTCCAATTATTCCGCTCTTTCTCAGTTGTCTTTATAGCCTAAGTTGTTAGCGCTAATGTTTACATTTTAAATTGTCAGTGGTACAGGTGCAACAGTGTGAAAATAACGAACACATGAAAGGTGCGACTGATGTATACTCAGTCGCACCTTTTACGTGTTTGTTATTTTCACCTGTACCATTGATAAAATGAGTATACGTCGCACCCCTAGCCAGACAATGAAAAAAGTGCAACTTATAGTCCGGAAAATATGGTATTTTAAAATGACTTTTCTGAGCTTTTACGATGTTATGTTTTCTCCTGGAGTTGGATTTTGTTTCATTCACACACGTTTGAGTAATCCTGCATGCTGAGGTGGTGCCCTTCTCAAAAGCTGACAATGCTACACTCAAAACGTCGCCTTCTCCATGAAGCACCCCTGCACGTTTCTACAGCACATACACCATCACTGGACTCATTCTGATCATTCCAGTGCTTAAACGGCAGCCACTAAAAAGCAGTCAGTTCATTTATCTATCTGTTAGCTTTATGTTGCTAATAGCCATGCTAATTAGCATTACACAGTGCTCTCTCTCTATCCCCCTAGTGTCTGTAGAGATGGTGTTTGAAAAAAGGTTTGGAGCTTGAAGTGAGATGGGCTCCAAAGACAACGAGTTTGATTATAATGGAGACAATAAAGATGACTATAGAACTTTGTAACTGTATTTTGTGCTTGTAAACTTACAAAATAATTGTATAACAAAAACTGATTAAAAATGGTTCACTAACACACAAAACAAGCATAAAAGCTCAATTATGCCTACATTAAATTGTCAGAGTGATACTAAATGAACAGCCATTTGGGAGCCACAAGAGCCAGCTGTTCTAACTGAGCCAAGCCAAAAGAGCTGTATCTTTGAAAAGAGCCAGACTGCTTGTCACTAAGGGTGATCTAAAGCACTTTTTCAGACCACATAGTCTTTGGACTGGGACCTGGTTCAGACTTGGACCAGAGCAGTGATTTCTTCTTTAGTGATTTCTTCTTTAGATTCTCTCTCGGTCCACTGATCCCCCCCCCCCCATCCGTTTTTCTCTAAAAACATTTTACAATAAACTTCTGATTTGTGATTTTTTCTTTTTTTTTTTTTTTTTTTTGTCATCTTTAGAGGGTATAACTTTTTTTTTTGGTAAGATCAGAACAAATGAAAAAAATTTATACATTTTATAACTGATGCAGTTTTAACATTAAACTATTAAAACTTTTTCATTTGGAAAAGTTACAATTAAATTACATCAGATGCAATTAGGTAAAGTTAGGTGGATTTTAAGAGGATAGCCAGCTTCTCCGTTTTATGTCATCCTTTTATTTCTCAACAGGCAACAGGAGCATACATTTTTTGAGCATGTGACTGACCATTGTCATCTAAGTCTATCTATTAAAAGGCTTTATAAGAAAGCAGTGTGTATACATGTTTTACTGGCATACTTTCCCCACATGTTCCAAAACACTGGATCCTTAAGTTCCCATTATGCATCATGAAAGCCCTTGACTGGTGCTTAGGGTAAATTTCTTAGATCTCTCTGTGTAACTGCTTTCGGACCTGAATCATACCAGAAGAGTATAATTAGCGCCTGTGAATTATAGCAACATGGGAAGTTGCAGCTATATCTGGATTAGCCGCGCGGATCTCTCTCTCGCAGCATCACAGTAATTAACAATGTCTTGTGAAGGAATGGAACTCCAACAGCAGTTAATCCTGTGCATATGGTGACACACTGAAACCGCGCGAGGATTGGCTCATTATCTGGTGTTCAGCTGCCAAGAACTGACGCCATACACTTAGGGCTATAAATAATTTCACCTTGAGCCGAGGGAACGCGGCAAGCGGAAATTTATTATGAAGAATTTAACTCCAAATTAACTCCATACATATGGATGTCTTGGAAGTTGAAAAAGACTGTGGGGACTTGAAAGCTTGGACCAGTTTCAGAGGAGATAGAACCGATGATTCCGCATTTAGATATATGGAAATGCATATGATGGAATAACTTGTGAAGCAATATATTGTGGTCTCTGCTATATTATCTAATATTGCACTGAATTCCAAGATACTTTCTAGATCTAAATTGGAAAAAAAAGGTTACTGTATGGATAATGAATAAGAAACTCTATAGTGGCTATGCAAATGCTTTCGAAGAATTCACAGTAATTCCTGTAGCTTATTTTAGTCTTTTGCCAGGGATTTATTGACTCCACATTCTTCCGCTCTGCAGCCCACCCGAGTGCCAGTCCGTCCAATATGATGGGAGCCGTCAAACGTAATGCAATCTGATTAATTTTGCCCACACAATAGGGAAATGTCATGCTGAAAAGAATTCCCAGGCTTCAAGACCTTTGCTTCCTGCCAAAAATACTCGACAGTCTATATTGGATCATTTCCGCGGGATGTCATGCCACTGAATTCCCAAGACCTCTGCACTATTATTGAGGAAAGGGGGGGTTTGAGCGTTGGCCGGCTCGGACGGAAACGCTCCATCAAGTATGACCCACTTAGCTGCTGGAACGGCACCAGAGGAGCACCGTGGCAATTATTTAAACCTCCGCTTTATTATTCATAATTAGCAGATGCCGTGCAGAGAGGCTATGTGTAAGTCTCTTTGCTCAGAACAGTCCACGTAATAAAAAAAAAAAAAAATAATAATAATACTGCAAATGTGTTTGTGTTGGTTCAGATAATGTGTGGGACTGTGCATATTGCCTGTGGGATGTGCTGCTATCAGATAGGATTTGCAGACTTATGTACAATCTGTGTGCCTCTATGAAAATACAAAGAATATTTTTTTCTTACTACATCTTTTAGGAAGAAAATGTACTTTTGGAACAACTTTTCTGAGTAAAATTTGTAGACCATACTTTGCAAAAAAAAAAGTTCTACTTAGTTAAATGCATTGTTGGCAAAGTGGCAAGCCCACTTTTCATGGAATAAAACTGTTTTGGCTGGTAGTGGGGCTACTTGAATCTGTACGGGGTTGGGCCCAAGTTAAATTAAATAATTAAGCCCTATGCTTCCATATTATTGTTAGGGTTAAAAATGTACATGGACTGTTTAATAGGTAATAATCTTAGGGTGCTTTCACACCAGGTCTGTTTGCTTTAATCAAACTCTAGTTAATTTGCTTGGAAAGTCCAGTTCATTTGGGGAGGTGTGAATCGCAATCGAACTCTGATCCAGATCAAAAAATTAAACTCTGCTCTGCCTGAAAATGTGGGTCTTGGCATGGTTGAAGTGAACCCTGGTGCAGTTTCACAGGATATGTGAATGCAAAGCAGACCAAACAGTGATCCAAAACCAGGAGGCAGACCACACTGAAGAATGTTGTGGGTCAGCACAATCAAAACAAATGCACATGTACAGGAGAACAAGAGAAACGGTTAGCGGTCATGTAGAACGATGATCCTGATAGAAATGTGTGAACATTTTTTAGCTTATTAGTGGAAAAATTGAGGATTCATTTGTACAGTAGAGCAGTGACGCTTAAAGCTTATATTGTGTTATAATTTATAATTTATTCAACCAGCAATTGTCTGTATAAATTTGGTCAAGCCGTACCTTGCTCAGCCTCTGTATAACACAGACAGCAGGGGTATGCAGTTGTCTGTCTCTCTTCCGTGTCTGCCGCTCACCTGGTGTAAAAATAACCACCTGGTGTAAAAATAACATTCTCTGTGATCTGCTGCCTCGTCTGCCGCTCAGGCCAAGACCATTGTTAATAACATAGATGTCTGACATATTTGTAAAAATCCAACTAGAAATCTGCTTGAATCTGCTGCCACTCTTTTGTTTACATCATGTGACAGAACAGGTAGCTGCTCTTCACTGACCAATAGATGAGCGGGGTTTCAGCTGAAAAATGCAACAATGTTGCAACTTTAGTCCTCAGTCGAACCAAGTCTATTGGACTATTAGGTGTGAAAACCACCTTAGAAACTGGGAACATAGAGCTGCCATTTGTACTTACTTTGTTACACTGAATACTTCACTTTTACTTCAGTAACAATTTTGGTGACTACTTCTACTTGAAAATTATTATTTAAAGTAACATGACTTTTACTTTAGTACAGATTTTGAGGACTCCTTTCACCTCTGAAATGGTTGTTAAAAGTGTGGGAGATAAAGTACAATAATTCTGAAAATATTTTTGTAATATCGTCATATTGTCAGTCTGGAGGTAGTTACAACTAGGTGTGTTTAGCATGTAGAGCATACTGCACACAATATTTGGGGCTCCAGAGAAGGTGGGGGGGGGGGGGGGGGGGGCAGACAATCACAATAAACTTCTTGAGTCTTTTATGAATTGCATCTGGTGCATTGTACACTCTCAATTTTGTAAAAAGGGCAATAGTGCCCCATTAATGTTTCCTCTGCACCACCAAAGGGCCCCCTTTGGAACAGTATCACTAATTTATCAGTTTAAAGTGTCAAGGAGTCAAGCAAGATGCAACAGATGCACAGAAGCACATCAGTCAGTGGACACAAGAAGGGGCGAGGAACGGGCCTCAGTGCTGACCCCTGGTGCCCTCCCTAAATTCTTCAATTGCCAATGGGGGTCCAAAGTTTTTTGGAGAGGGCCAGATTTGAGTATGCAAAAATATCCAACAGTCAGCAATCCCACTTCATGTTTTATTATTTTGTTTTCAATAACTAGACAATGCTTTCCTCCAGTGGAGGAGTTCAAGTATCTCAAGGTCTAGAGTGAGGGGATTGGTGCAGCGTCAGCAGTAATGTGGGCAGTAATGGGAAGGTATTCTGGGCATGTCCCAAAGGAAGACCTGGGACACGCACGCTGGAGGGACTCCCCCAGGGGAGCTGGAGGAATTGTCTGGTGTGAGGGAAGTCTGGGTATCTTGCTGCCTCTTGACCTGGCCCCAGATAAATGGAAGAAAATGGATAGATAAGTTCAGATTGAAGTTGATTTCAAAATAACCAATACAAAGTTGAACTGAAAAAGCCAATGAAATGCTGCTTGATGGTGCTGGAGGGCAATATGAAGTCTTATCCTGTGCCACAGCTGTCCCTCAGGATGCACTTTGGACAAGCCTGATGTAGCGGATGTATGTACAAGTGTGTGTGCATATGTGCTTTTGTACATTGCTCTCATCTGCCTGTAGGTGTCCCTCTTCATCCTAACACTTATTGTTTCCTGTGTCCTCTCTTTTATCAAGCTCCGGCACCACCACCATCCATCCACCCCTCTCACTCCCAGGGCTTCTTCTCAAGCGCGTGGAGGGCCAGAGCGTACGTGTGACGGAGGCTGGCTGTCAGTGTGATCAGAGGGTGCTATCCACGAAGCCCTGGTGATCAAGTGCTGCGTAATTGAGTGTACGAAGTGTGAAAAGGCGAGAGGAAGAGAGCTAGGTCCATGTGTGTTTGTGTTTGACAAGCCCAGAGACACAGAGGTAATGAGATTTAAAACTAGCAAATGCAGATTCTTGTAAACACGAGTACACCATTGCGGTTGTGTAATCTACCTCCCTGGTTGAGCCGTCTCGTTTGAGGCGGTTATTGCTGAAGAGAGCTTCTGTGTGGGTGGGCACAGCCATAGGAACCGGCACAGGGCAGACAGCGTTATTAAGCACTCGATAACAGGAAGACATTTAAGTTCACTCGGACCACTTCCTTCCAATCCGTCTTGTTTTGTTCGGCGGCGGGCAGCACATTCCAATTAAAACATCTGATAAAGTCCCAGTGCATCTGTTGGCCAGCAGCAAAAGTCAGCCTGTGCGAGTAAACACGCTGTAGTGGTACTTACCACTGGGGAGATAGTTACTTCAGTTGTTAAAGGCCATTGCAGAAAGATGGAGCCTTGGCCAGGGCACAGAACTCTGGTGCTGACTAAACAAGACTGACTTCACCTTCACTGGTTTGTCACATACACCACAGATCTGCCCCAGACCTAACATTACCTAATTCAGGTATGTGTGTATGTTTCCATTCTCAGGCTTTGAGTGTCAAAAATATATGTACTATACAACTCAGTGTCATTTACAAGGCTTTATAGTGTGGGACAAGAGTTTTTAAACGTGTACCCTGCTTGTGGGGTTAAAGGTCCCCTATTTTGCTAATTCAACTTTTTTTGAGATTTTAATCATGTTATGTTGTTTCCAGCTCAAAAAAAAAAAAAAAAAAACATACCTGGAGCTATATTTTGTTTTATTCACATGTTTGAGTAATCATGAGTGTTTTCTCCCTGTCTCACAGCTCTATGTGAACATGAGAAACCAGGAAGTGCTTCAGTGCATTTCTGAAGCCCATACACCATCACCGGAATTGTTCTGACACTTTCAGAGTTTAAATTGCTGTCACTATGAAACAACCAGCTCATTTATGATTTGTTAGTGTCATGTGGCTCATACCCATGATAAATAGCATTGAGGGTTGGTTTGTTATGGGTTTTATGCTAAAGAATTAGGTACATTTGCAATCAACGGGACCTGACTAGTGCAATATGTTGAGCCTCGACCCACGTTAGATTCATCTGTTCCAGTTCTGCCATCACAGTTCAACCCCAGGTTGCTTTCTGCTTGATATCATGAAATGTTTGTAAGTCTCACACTTAGTCCATGTTGTCTGAAATATGTACTTACATGAAGCTTGAAGACAAAGCAGCAAGGAACTCATCATGTTGAGCTATATGTAGACTCCAATTGTTTACCTTGAGGTCCCCTTTCAAGCTATAGTTAAAATGTTGTTTGTGATTGGCTCCTGGCATCGCTCCAACCTTGCCTTTTTAGTAAGTCTCCAACTTGGTTTTGTTAGTTCTAAAGTTATCTCTTCAAAATGACTGGCTCTTGGCACTGCTCCAACGTAGCCTTTTTTATCTCTATCACCATGCTCTGACATTTAGTCCTCTTGTACTGGTCAGAATTGGAGATGCAGCTGGGCCAGAAAATGCGTAATCCATTGTGGAAGGAATCTAGTTTGTTCATATCAGCCTGTGTTACTTTCCAGCATTCTGGCCAGGCTAGTCTGGAATATTTCTTGGAATGATTTAATAAACCTGAAGTGGGTCACTGAGTGGTCAAGCTGCAGGTGTCCATAACATGTGCAGGAGGTTGGCATTAGTACAGTTGAGGTGGTCTAATTTCCACATTTACATTAGAAACTTGTGCCTTTCTGGAAGAATGCTGTTTCAAGTATAAAAAGATCATGTTTTGCTATAATTTGTAGCTCTATTTGTTGTGTCATCCAACAAACTTTTCTGTGCTTGTCAGCTGCTTATTTTGGGGGGTTTTAGGAAACTTAAAAGGGAACCCAAGTTTAGAGTTACTGGTATCAGATGCGAGGGAGGTCATTTGGACAGTTTTTTTGGTCCATATTCACATGTACAGTATTGATATTGAATTTTTCCTTTATTGTTGCCTTACAGCCAGGAATTTGGGAGGAATCATTGGAAGGTTTGTCAGCCACTTTACATCACATCCCAACAACTATGAAGATGCAAAATATTTTTTTATTGTGAAGCAAGCAAGAAATATAACTGAAAACTTGAGTGTGCAAAAGTATTCATCCCCTTTTTAAAGTACGGTGCTGTGGTATTTAACCTCACAAGTCAGAAAAAACAATTAAATAAGGTTGGCCTGTCAGCAATTTAACTCGTAATGCCATAAAACACTATTTTATTCATTACAACATTTTTAAAATAGGGAACCACACCAAACCTGACTAAAGAGGACCATCTAAAACTCACAAAATGTGCGAGGAGTGCACTCATCAGAGGCAACAATAAGACCAAAGGTGACCCTGAAAGAGCTGCAGAGCTCCACAGCAGAGACTGCTGTATCTGTCCACAGGGCCACTCTGAACCATACACTCCACAGAGCTGGGCTGTGTGGAGGAGTGGACAGAAAAAAGCAATTGCTTGGAGAAAACAATAAGAAAGCATGATCTGTGTTTGACAAAAGGCACATGGGAGTCTCCCCAAACACAGGAAGGTCCTTTGTCAGATTCAATTAAATTTGTCATCAATGACAAATGCTATCATAAGCACAAACCCAACACCTGACTGTGCCCCCTCTCTAAAGTAAAGCCTGGTGATGGCAGGAGATATTTGTCATTTGTGGGGACTGGGAAACTGGTCAGAACTGAGGGAATGAAGGATGGAGAAAAATACAAGAAAATTTGTCAAGAAAACAGCTCAAACAGTTCTGTACAATGCAATGCATACTTACGCACACTCCAGTTTTCTTTTTTTTTCTTTTTTTTGTGTGTATTTGTTTGTTTGTTTTGTTTTGTTATTTTGTCATAATTCTTCTGCACATAGGCTGCAGTTTGAACCTCACCAGTGATTTTGCAGTGGAGATGTAAGTAGTGTGAATGGACTCGGGACGCAGGGCTGAGGGCGGGGGAGTATTGTCTTGTCGTCAGAACACGCTTTGTTTTCACACACTCTTGCTCTCCCACTGAGCCCTGCTGTTCCCATTGTCCACACAGAGTTCTGTTCGGATACACCACGAGGCGCCCGCTCAGACATGTGAATGAATCCCCAACTGCTATGTCACTGATGAGACACAAACACAGGCTTTTTCTACAGCCTAATGGTTGTGTGAGAGTGTTTCATAACAATAGGAAAGTAAGTGATGGAAGAGAAGCTACACGCATTAAAACTAGAGGAAAACTAGCTTTAGATCTTCTGACCTGGTGCTTGTCATCTCAGCATCTAGGACATTTTTAAAATGGTTACTTAACTGTTTCTGCAGCTTGACAACACACAACCCAAATTCCAGGAATGTTGGGACGTATTTCAAAAGTTGAATAAAATGAAAACTAAAAGACTTTAAAATTACATGAGACAATTTATTTTATTTACAATAGAACATAGGTAACATAACAAATGTTTACACTGAGAAAATTTACACTTTTATGCACAGAATTAGCTCATTTCAAATTTGATGCCTGCTACAGGTTTCACGCTACAGGGGCAACAAATGGCTAAAAAAGCAAGACATTTTAAAAAGATTTAGCTAAGAGAACATCTAGCAACTAATGAAGTTAATTGATATGACGTTAGTAACATGATTAGCTATAAAAGAGATGTCTTAGAGAGGCAGAGTCTCTCAGAAGTGAAGATGGGCAGAGGCTCTCCAATCTGTGAAAGAGTGAAGAGTAAAAAGATTGTGGAATACTTTATTTGCAAAAGCTTGGCAAATCTCATCATCTACAGAGCATAACATTGTCAAAAGATTCAGATAAACTGGACAAATCTCTGTGTAAGGGACAAGGCCCCAGACCTTTATTGGAGCCCATGGTCTTGGGGCCCTCAGACAACACTGCATCACTCTTCATGATTGTGTCAATGACATTACTAAATGGGCCCAGGAATACTTCCAGAAACCACTGTAGGTAAACACAATCCGCTGTGCCATCTGCAGAGGCCAACTAAAGCACTATCATGCAAAAAAGAAGCCATATGTGAACATGGTCCAGAAGCACCGTCGTGTCCTGGACCAAGGCTCATTTAAAATGGACTGTTTTAGAAATCACTGACTAGGCTAAGGAGGAGGAGACCTTCCAGCATATTCTCAGTGTTCAGTTCAAAGGCAGAAGGGGAGGGGGGGCATAAGTGCAGACCGGATGGGCAGCTGTGTGTTTTGGAAGGAACTATGAGCTGAAAGGTATATAAAGGCTTTAGAGCAACATATGCTCTAACACCCAGATTCTCTTCAGCTGGAAACCTATATCAGGCAAGAATGGGACCAAATTCCAACACCAAAACTCCAGAAACTCATGACCTTGGTGCCCAGATGTCTTCAAACTGTTTTGAAAAGAAGAGGAGATGTTACACCATGGTAAACATGCTCCTGTCCCAACTATTTGGAGACCTCAAGAGGCATCAAACTTGACATGAGCTCATTTGGTGAATAAAAGTGTAAAATGTCTCAGTGTAAAAAAATATTATGTTATCTATGTTCTATTGTGAATAAAATATTGGCTCATGTGATTTGAAAGTCTTTTAGTTTTCATTTTATTGAAATAAAAAAAGAAAACATCCTAACATTTCCGGAATTTGGGTTGTACAAGCCAGTGTAATTCAATGCACATTTTCTGTCAATGCAGCAAAAAATGATATTGAAATTTGGAATGCAGAAAGCAGTGTATCTATGTGCCGCTGCTCTGCTCTGAGGTTTAACTGTGAGGAGGTCAGTGGGTGCATGTGGTGAACAAGAAATACCCAGATCTAGGCTTCAGCTCTGGTCTTCCTACACAGAGGCCATAATAACCCAGCACTCAATGCACACTGAAGAGCTGCAGTTATTTCATGGAAAGAACCCCCCTCTAAACATCATAATATATAGGACATATTTATAGATTCCTGAAATTGACGGGAGACAGGAGTTGGTTGGGTGGGTTTTCTGTACCTGTATGGTGAAGCTTTGACCTTTGTAAAAGAGGCTCCCAAATAAGCATACCATACCTAAAATGCAAAGAATGTCTGCAGCTATCTTAATGTGATGTGCTAGGCATGTTTATAACTAAATCAGTGCAATAAAGACATGATGGCAGAGTGGTTAGTGCTCTTGCCTCCCGGCAATGAGTTTGTGAGATTGATCCTTGGGCTGAGATACTGGGCTAGGCTCCAACCCGTGACCCCTAACACGAATAAGCGTGGATGAACGGTCCAGTCCTGTTCAGGGCTCATTAATATATATAGTTAATTTACAGCTTCAATAAGGTCCTGAGCACTGACACACCCTGATGTTAATGTCTGATAATGTGTTCTTCTCACTTCTTCAGTCTGACTCCTTTTGCCACTGCAGCTCCTCTTCCACAGCCCTCTTTGTTGCTGGCCAGAGCTGTTTGCCTATAATGCATCTTTCACAGCCTCTGTCTTGGCCTGCTCTGCTCTTGTTTGTCTTCCTCTTTGCTCTCAGCTGCACCAGGCTGGCTGCTCCAAAACAAATGTCCCTCCAACTCTCCCAAAGTTACACAGAATAAATTGGAAAAATACTTTTTGACATGTTGAGTAATGCATCAAATCGTATTCTGTTTCCCAGAAGCCCTACTCTTGTATTTCATCTGCAGCGTCTTCAGGCAAATGGATTGCCTCCATAATGCTCTGTTTATCAGGCTCTGGCTGTAAGCAGACCAGCTCTCACTGCCTCACGCACAAACCGAACAGAGAATTCTCAAATGTATGCCTCTGTCAAACAGTTTTTATCGTGTGCACAAATTCTCACAGAAAAATGTTAATATTTTATCCTAATATGATTTTTAATGATTGATTTAATAATTTAATAATGATGATTTTTTTTGTTCTTCACAGTTTTCATTTTAGTAATACTATTGTGTATGCATATCATTTTCAACCATTTGTAGTTTTACCAACTAATAGCATGATGTAACCTTGATTAGAAGATGAGACACTTTCATTGGCTGTTGATCTACGCAACATTCAATCAATGGAAAATCCAACCAGGAATGTCGTCCTTTCATTGCCACTTTAAAAAAAAAAAACACAAATAGACAAAAAATAAGAATAGTTATATATTGAAGCAATTAATTGGTCAGAGCTAATTTAGGGGTTGCAATGGTTTAAAGAGAACATATGCTTTTTTTCAAGTATTTGGGCATATGTGCATCAACATTCCACGTTTTATAACTTAAAATAATGTATGCATATGGAAGTGGAGATGTTACTTTGAAATGGCAGAGAACACTTGCTCCACCTCCTTTACTGGCAGTTCCGTGCTTTTTGTAAACGCTGTAGTTTATTATTATTAATCCTTTATTTATACAGGTTGGTCTCTTGAGATGCAAGGTCTCATTTACAAGAGAGACCTGTAAACCTGTAGTTTAGAGCATTTTTGGCGCAGTGAAGGACTGCAGGGCTGAGGCCTTTCTCTTACAAAAGCCTTCTGAAAACACTACTGCCTCCTGGTTGTTAAATTGCTTAATTTTTATTTATTTATACAAGCTGTACAATGAAACTGCAAAGATGTTCAGATGGAGGGTTGGTCCTGAGCCGCTGCAACTTAGCACGCCACCACTATGGGCCAGCCGAACTGATCTTGTTTCTGTGTGGCAAGAATGTTAACCACTGCGCCGCTCATTGTCTCCTCATGTGAATATAGTTGGAGAGGAGACTGAGTGCTTGTGCTGAACAGTAGGGGAAAGATAGAGCATGATATAAGTGGCAAATTAGCACGGCTATTAGCAACATGAACAGTTTAAGCGCTGAAATTATTAGAATGAGTCCAGTGACTGTGTATGTGCTTTAGAAACACTTCTACCTAGAGCGGGGGTGTCCAAACTTTTTCAGTCAGCCAGATTTGAAGATGTGCAAATGTTCAAGAGCCAACAGTCCCTCTTGATGTTTTCTAGGAACTGAATGCACATACAGTATAAATTAAATGCACACTGTTTTATAAGCAAGTATTTTTTCAAAAGCCAAATAATTACAAAACAAAATCTAAAACAGGTCCCAACAAAATGACCAACTTATTAGAAAACAAGGCAGAGAGTAGTAGATGAGATACTCAAATCTAAAGAAACACTGTATAAAAGTGTTAATGGACCACAAGTAATATAGTTTCTTACAGAAGTCAAAGCCATATGAACATGACTCGTGCCACAAATGGCCCCCTGGCTGCACTTTGGACATGTCTAACCTAGAGCTTTGACACCTTTTGAGCTCTTAAGAAGGGCAGCGCCTCAGCATACAGGATTACTCAAACGTGTGAATAAAACAATGTACTACTACAGGTATGATTTTGAGATGAAAACATAACATGGTTAAAAAGATCAGAAATGTCAATTTACCATAACAGGGCACCTTAACCCCAAGCAACAACACTATGGTAAGTTTCAAATGTATTCTTTGCAAATGTATTTGCAAATAGTGCTGCCCTGCAGTCTTTTCTGAATCCATTTTAGTCTCTGACCTTACAGTGAATATAGGTCACCGTTTGTAATGCACCATCTTGATATAAATCCAACTAAATAATATAGAAGCTGAAATTTTCACAGCTATTATATTAGTATTCCAAAAGACTCATACTACTTAACCATCCTAAGGACTGGCTGAATTAATACCAGTCGCATCACGTTTCCAGTCAGCTCTCACTGCTGTCTCAGTGGCTCTCAACATGTAATATTAAATTCAACTGGGCCAGAGGTCTGCTGCAAAGTCAGACTCCACAAAGTACTGAAAATACTTAAGGTTTGGTCTTCAAAGTCATGATTCAGAGCTGGAGCGGGTGCAGAACACTTCATACATGACTGTATCCTCATCGTTTAAAGGCTTAAAGGCTTTGGCTGTCATGTTCTCCTCTGCTCACCCAGGACCACAGTGAGTGCATGAGTGAAGTATTCAGCAGCTTAGCCGTCTCAACCAGAGCTGTTCACCAAGGACAAGTGCAAGACATACAAGCAAATGTGGTATGCTCTGATGGACCACATATTCATACTCTGATGAAAAGACTTATTCATTTTAAAACACGAGTCACTGTTTTTGGAATTAACGGTATTGTTTTGCAATAAATAAGGAGCGCCAGTTAATTGTTATTGCTCATCTCACTTTGGTTATACTTAATGCATTGTTTACTGCAGAGCTCGCCAACTTGCAAGTTTAAAACTACACAGATGGCACCAACAATGTGCCAAGACATATTGAAATATTACTGTAAGTTGTGAGGCAAATTAACTTATAAACGATCCAGACAGTTTTAGTCGTCTTTACAGATAATAGCAGCCAACTTTGCCTACTGTACCCATTTGATTTAGTCACAACAGTAATGGAAGTCCTCCAAATATGAAACACGACTGCCATTCGCAAATGTATTCTCCAAACAGTATTTTTCATTATGACTTCATCAATGATCCTCCTGAGGCCATACCGCCTTGAGGATGCCTGATCCCGTCAGACCTCGGAAGCTAAGCAGGGTAGGGCCTGGTCAGTACCTGGATGGGAGACCGCTGGGGAACACCAGGAAGCAGGTGTGAATGTGAATGTGAGTGAGTGGGGACTACGGATGGAAATTAGCTCTGAGCTATAATCCGGTGTATTTACAGGACTAGCCGTTCATTAATACACGCTGTCCCATTCAAATAAAAAAAAAGATGTGCTGCTAAGAACACTACAAAATCCACAGCTCCAGACTACAGTGAAATAATCCAGATCCACCTCAAGATCCACCTCCAGACTAACCTCTACATTCACCTCCAGATCCGCCACCAGATCTCCCCTCAGATCCAACTCTAGGTCGACCTGCAGATCCACCTCCAAACTCTCCTACAGATCCGTATCCATGTCTTCCTCCAGATCATTCAGATCCACTTCCAGGCCTGTCCGTTCTCAGGAGTCCTGCTGAAACATCCTTGAGGACAAAGACATGTGAGATTATAAACTGGACAAATATTAATTGTTACTCCAGCCACAAGGGGTCACAAGCAAGTTGGATGCAGAGGAAGAGGATAAGGGTAGATAGAAGTAGAAGATTCACTGTGGTGATCTTGAGATTGGTTGTGATCACGTGTTCCAAGTATTATTAACATTAAATGTGCTATAACTTTTATTGCAGAAAGATTTATTGAAAAAAATAGTTGTTTTGGGACATACCTTATATTTCCAAAAGTATTAGCTCACCTGCCTTTACATGCATATAAACTTAAGTGACATCCCATTCTTAATCCATAGGGTTTGATATGACGTAGGTCCACCCTTTGCATCTATCTACATCAGACATCTACTTGTCTGACGTTCTTCTCCAACGTCAGACACTGATGTTAGACGAGAAGGCCTGGCTTGTGGTCTTCGCTCTAATTCATCCCAAAGTTGGGAGCACGGGATTGTCCAAAATCTCTTGGTATACTACCAAGCCCAACTCCTAAAAACAACCCCATGCCATAATCTGAATTCAGTTATTTGAGTAGGTAAGTGAATACTTTTGGAAATACAGTGTAGCTTTGAGTGCAACCAGCCTGGGACTGGCTCTCCATTCTCCTCTGCCTTGAGTTCTGCATTTACACCCTATTTTCAAGTCTCTTCCAAAGCATCTGTTTTCTATGGCCTACGTGAAGTTAATTGTGCGCATTTATTGCTACACAGGCCCCACATTGCTGACTGTGTTGTTGTTTTGGGATCAACCAGATTTTTCAGAGTATGAAAAAGAATGAATTTTGTAAACAGAAATGATTTATTTCAAATTCTGATGAAAATGTCAGTAAATAAAACATCATAACCCGAATACAGTGTATAAAAATACAATGTAAAAAAACTTCAGTGTACAGTTTCTAAAAATTCAAAGTAATAAAATTCAGTGTCTTACACTCACAGAACCTACATCTGAAAGGAAGACCAAACATATTAATCCTGTCTCACATCAAACTAAGCCAGCCAATCAGGTTTAAGTTTACATGCCACACAGTTCCTTCAATTTGTTGTGGCAATCTAGCCATGGTTCTACAAGTTTGAAACACTGAATTTTATTATGCTGAATTTTTAAAGACTATTTTTTATTTATTTGATTTTTTTTTACATAGTATTGTTATATACTGGTTTTAAAACACTCTTTTTGGCTTATGACATTTTATTCACTCAAATTTTCATCAGAACTTGAAATTAAAAATTTAGTTTATAGCACAAGTACTGCGATGGGCTGAGGCACATGAATAAAGTTAATTTGGATTTGAGTTCAGACATGAGAAAATAATTTCTGAGTACTTGTTCTAAATGGTGGGGGACGGACAGAGACTGATAAAATGACCAATTAGCACGCTATTAGCAACATGACGTTAGATAAATGCGTCATAGTGGCTGCGGTTTAAGAGCTGCAATTATCAAAATGAGTTTGGCTTTAGAAACATGCAGGAGCAGTTTCTGTTTTCACTTTTCTACATAGAGTTGTAAGTGTTTTCTTGAGAAGGGCAATGCCTCAGCATACAGGATTACTCAAACATGTGTAAATTAAACTAAATACTACTTAAGCTATGTTTCTGAGGTGCAAATGACATTATAACACAGTTAAAGGCTAAAAAAGGTTGAGTCCTCATTTGGCCCTGTTTTAGTCCTGGTCTAGTCTTTATTAAGTTAAAGCCGATCTCAGTAACTTCTTTTCCTCCATAGGGTTCAGGAACCTAGGTCATGAAGCGACCGTTGAGTGATGGGTCCACCATGTTTAGGTTCAAAATAAAATAGTTACATTGGTCACAACACACACCTGTGGGCTGCTAGCATAATATTAGCCTTCCATCTTTCTGTGTTCTTTGCCAAATTACTCTGTGTTGTTGTGCTGGCATGCGACACTTGTCCTCGCCGTATTGCATGTGGTGTCGGCATCTACTTTGGCAAAGATGAGCCACACTTTTTTCTTCTCTCTCTGTGTGCAGCTGTGGCGCACTGCTGTGTGCAGCAGCAGCTGGGGGAACCGCAATGTCTCAATGTCCTTTTTTATGACAGGAGCGAAAAGATTTCACGCATGTATTTGACTACATGGCATTTACCACAACTACTCAGTACTGTTAAGAGCACTGTTAAGGCTGAAGCTTATTGGTCCACGTGGATCGTCATGACGTTGCACTGGTGCCGTTATAATACCGGGTCTCAGTACCCATCCCTACTTTTAACTGCTTTGTCTCTGGTGAATATTTATCACTCCTGTTTACATCCTAAATTGCATCCTAATTGCCCCCCATGTGTCTATCGTCAACTGTTTCCCACGTCAGCCCTTAGAGGACTACAGCAGCCCTTGCTACACCACAAGCTCGTACTATTGTTGCCAGAATCAGAGGATTAATTTAATTTGTTGGCTACTGTCCAGTCGAAGCCTATTGAAAACAGCTTGCTTTTGTGTTCATGACAGCTTGTTATGACGTCATGTTCCTGATCTCTATAGAGCTCACCCTACATTTCAGCGTAAAACACAATAATAAATACTCTTAAGTCCAGTTAACTCCTATTGTGACCCCTCGCTTGGCTTTACTTTTATTTTCCTTTCTGCGCAACTTTACAGAGTTTTCTGCCATCTGGCCACTCTGACACAATGCATATCTGGAAATATAGCCATTGCTAGCTTGCTAACCACAACGAGCCGCTTTCTTGCAAGACCTGAGACTTCCGTGACACCAGGTCAGCAACACTTGCAAGTGTCATTTTCAGCCCATAGACACCATGAGGAGCTGCAGGACACTTTATTTATCCCACAACAACCCATTTAACCATCACACAGTCTCAAAAAACTTTATTTTAAAATAAAAAAATGACTGAGTTCTGCTTTAAGTAAATACATGAACTTGTAAGCACAGTCCTTGTTAGGACTGCCAAAATAAATGCTAAAATAAATGCAGCGCTGCATAACTGGGCGTCCTGTGGCACTCCTCATCACCTCCACACAGTCGCTCACACTGAAGAGACAGAGAGAGTATGTGTTAGACTCACACAGCAGAGAAGCAAGCAACTCATATGTGACACACTGGTTTATTATCTCAACATCAACAGCTGCTCTAATCCAGGGATACTCAAACGTTTACAACCAAGTACCACCTGTAACAGTCAGTATATTACTGTTGTAGTACATAACAGCACCACTTGATGGCGCCTCTTTTATTTAATTGTAACGTAATGTTACAGTCCAGATTAACAGTAGTAGTGCTCTGGACTGTATCGTGTGTACACGCATCTCTGTGCTCTACTCAACCTCAGTAACGAGTGGTAAAGGAAATACGGACTATACTCTATTTTCATGTATGGATGATAGACTTAGCGCCGTGGAGACCTGGCTTTGTATGGTTTCTCAGTTTACAATAAAGTACCAGTGGAAATCCGTAAGTTATTGTTGTTGTCTTTCAAGCTATCTCGGAGCACATGCTAATTGCTATTGCTAGCACTCTCCTCCGCACTACCACCACGTTACAACTGGCGCCCGAACATCTTTTTTCTGGACCTCAGACAGGTTTTTGGACCGCACCAGGAATACGGCTGCCTCGCGAACTTTTTGCTGGATCTCATTTTGCTTCGCCCCCGGTCGTCTTCTCCAGACAACGCGCAGCATCGGTTCAAGTGGGACCTGACTAATTCCCGGATTCTACTGTGAGTGTATTACTGCTTTCTCTCGGATAAACGGACTTTGCGACACGGATTATAACTGTGGATCTGCTATCTGGACCTGACCAAGTTGGATTTGTGCTCTGCTTATGCCTTCCGTCCCTGACACCGTATCATTGGCTCAATTACTGAACTTTTGTGCCGCCTTGGATCAGCGCGGGAGTTTTTGTTCGCCATCGTCGAAAATAACTCAGACTTTTCCTCTCTGCTGCAAACGGACAAGCTTATACTAAACTATGCGTGAGTAGTGACTTAAGGGACAGTTATAAGCTAAAGCTGTTAAACGTGGCCTATTTTTGGCACGAGGCATTGGTCGTAACCGTGGTGCCTCCTTGTAATAACAAGTTTATGCCCGCCTCAGTCTGCGGATTGGACTTTCGCTGACGTTAGGTTTAGCTATTTTGTCTTCATACGTGCGTTATTTTTATAGTCGATGTAGTCTCAGTCTGACTGACTACTATATTGCTACATAAGATTGTGCTGAATTTTAAGCTGCACCTTTCTGAAGCACAATGGCCTGTTACCCAGATGCACAGACTGACGCATTAATCTATGACTCTGACACGGAGCTTGTTTCCTTGCCTGTACGTGGTTTATCAGATGATAAAAATACAGACCTTAACCAACAAGTAGTGGACTTGAAGACAGAGGTTGACAGACTTCGTGACTGTTTACGTGACTCACTGGACATGCAGCAGAGTATGCTTAGACAGTGGGACCGACTCAACAAGGAAAACCCTTCTCCTCCTGCAGTTCAGCAGTCCAATATTTTCCCAATGGCTTCTTCTACACCATATGTTCCTACTTTGACCGGAGCTGAACCTGCAGTAAACATCGAACATTCTGACTCCTTTCTTCAGTCACACTCACTTGAGCTTAACAACACTTCCAGAGTGATCGCTGCAGCTTTGCACCATGCCAAACTAGAGCCTCCCGTGTTTGCCGGAGACAACAAGGTACAGCCTGATGACTGGTTGCAAGCTGTTAATGCATATAAATCCTCACTGAACATGACTGACATACAGTTATTGAATGAACTGCCGCACTTTCTCGCTAAAGAGCCTAGCAAATGGTTCAAAGCCCTTAGCTCTCATATTGCTTCCTGGACACAGTTCTGTCAGTTGTTTCAGATGGTTTTTCTGCCTTCTGATAACCAAGAACGCATACTGAGAGGACTTCTAGATCGTGTCCAGGCTCAGGATGAGCCCCTTCCAACCTTTGTTGCCCACATGCTGAGTGAGTTTAACAAGCTAAAAAGTCCACCACCTGAAAAAGAGCAGATTGTACTGATTAGCAAACATTCCCTTGAAAAGTACAGAGTTGCACTATATGGCACTCCCATCACTTCTGTAATGGACCTTTTGTTGCGAGCTCATGAGCTCCACTCAGTGCTTGGACCAAGTGGACCCCAGGTTCCTTCCCATTACAAGGACCAACGAAAAACCGAGCCCCACTGTTTCAAATGCTCTGAACCGGGATTCACCTCTCGCACTTGCCCCAATTGTAACAACACATCTTCTTCGAAACCAACCTCGGTGACTGCTGCAGGGATAGGCTCGGTGCAACCACCTCTACCGGCTGGTCCTCCCGACCCGGATAGACAAAAGACTGGTTATAATGACACTACAGCCCCGCCCCATGTCAAGCAGTCGGGAAACTTCAGAGGGGGGAGGACATTTCATCGAGGCCACCCTCCCTCCAGACGTTAGCTGAGCCTCACCCACAGCCATCTCCTCCTCAAGAACGGCCAGTTCTAGGACACATAGAAGACAATGTTTCCCAAGCCCACTGGAATACTCCGCTAAGGACTAAAGTGAACTTTAATGCTGCATCGGTGGAAGCTACTCTCGACACGGGTGCTACTCTCTCGGCTGTTCAAGCAGATCTCATCCAGGTTAACGGCACCTACCCCGGCAAGACAAATGAGTGGAATGGCCCACCGGTTAACCTTGCTAATAATGCTCCCTGCATTCCTGATGGTGTCATTTGGCTGAACATTGGCTTCATGAATAAGACCTTTCATCAGCGTTTTGCTGTGATCCAGAAACTGTCTACACCTTTCATTCTGGGAATGGACTTTATGACAAGAGCTTCTATTTCAATTCACATCCCTACTAGGACTGTATTCATGGATGACATCCCCTGTCCTCTAGTGGATGAAGACGATGACAGTTTACCTGATTATTCAAATACATGTGAAACGATTATGTCAATGGACATTGTAACCTCCGACCTGATGACAAAAGTTTCAGAGGCAAGTCTTCAAGAGGATGATAAAAGTGCTCTGCTCTACCTCCTCACAAAGTTTGGCCCTATGTTTGATGGTCACCTTGGACAAACATCACTCATTGAACATGTAATTGACACTGGTGATGCAAGACCTGTAAATCTTCCACCCTATCGTACGTCACCTGTTAAGAAACGTGTAATTGAAGAGCAAGTGCAACAGATGTTAAAGGACGGCATCATAGAACCTTCAGCAGGTCCTTGGGCTGCTCCTGTAGTCATTGTTAACAGAGCAGGTACAGACCCAAGATTCTGTGTGGACTTTAGAGGTCTCAACCAGGTCACTCAGAAAGACTCTTATCCCTTGCCACGCGTGGACGAGTCGCTAGACTTTTTGGCGAGAGGGAAGTTCATCTCGACTTTGGACTTAACTCGAGGCTATTGGCAGGTTGCAGTCGCAGAGGAATCAAGACCAAAAACAGCCTTTATTTCACATTGTGGTCTCTTTCAGTTCCGTGTGCTTCCTTTTGGACTCTGCAATGCACCCGCGACTTTTCAAAGACTTATGAACTCTGTGCTTGCTGGTCTCATCTACAAAACTTGTGCAGTATATCTTGACGACATCGTTGTCGCCTCACCAACATTTGAACAGCACTTAGCGGACCTTGAGGAAGTGCTGGACAGACTTCAGGTTGCTGGGCTGTCATTGAAACTCAAAAAATGTCAGTTCTGTCTAAGTGAACTCACCTTTCTCGGATATCGCATCACGCCTTCAGGTGTACAGCCGGACCCAGAGAAAGTAAAGGCAGTGATGGAGTTTCACACCCCAACCACAGTGAAACAAGTCAGACAATTTCTCGGCCTGACTAGCTATTATCGTCGTTTTATTCAGAACTATGCCCGCCATGCAGAGCCAATGCACGCCCTCACTAGAAAGGAAACATCTTTTCACTGGGACGACAACTGCCAAAAAGCTATGGACATTTTAAAGGAACATGTCACATCAGCCCCTGTCTTGTCATTCCCAGACTTTAAACGCCCCTTTTTCATTCACACTGATGCGTGCGACGTTGGTCTTGGTGCAGCTTTAATGCAAAAAGACGACAAGGGCCGAGAGTATGTTGTGGCATTTGCTAGTCGTTCTCTTCACAAGGCTGAACTTCCCTATTGTACTTCAGAAAAAGAGTGCCTCGCTGTTATTTGGGCCCTTGAACATTTTCGCCCATATGTTGAAGGTATTCATGTCACTATCTTTACAGACCACAACAGTCTCAAATGGCTAATGTCTCGTCAAAACCCTACAGGCCGGCTTGCCCGCTGGTCACTTCGTCTACAGGACTTTGATTTTACTATAGTGCATAAACCTGGCGCACGCAACAAAGTGCCTGATGCACTGTCCCGCAATCCTCTGCCCCTAACTTGTGACAGTCCGACTGATCTCTTGCCTGAGTATGCTGTCATAGGCGGTTTGGACATTCGTGCCCTGCCCCCTGTTCTACTATCTGACCACTCCCATGTACGACAGCTACAGCTGGATGACCCTGTCACAGGCCCTCTTCTTAGAGACATTGAAGTTGACTCGCAATCCATTTCGGATAATGATGACATGTCACACTATGTTGTTCATGACTCTCTCCTGTATTACAGAGACTTGAAGACAAAATGTACTTTGCACCCTTTGAAAGACCTCAGACTGTTTGCCCCAACCGCCATTAGAGGTACTCTGCTGAACTATTATCATGACCACCCTACTGCAGGTCATCTTGGTGTTTCAAAGACCCTAGCTAGGCTGCGTCTTAGGTTTTTCTGGCCCAAAATGCCGGCTGATGTCAAACGCTATGTAACTTCATGCTCAGCCTGCCAGCTTACTAAGCCGAGTCAGAGAAAACCGGCAGGTCTCATGGTTCCCATCGTACCTCAGAAGCCCTGGGAGTATGCGGGTGTGGATTTTGTTGGCCCACTGCCCCGCACCGCATCAGGTAATGCCTACTTGCTCGTATTTGTCGACTATTTCTCGAAATGGATTGAAGTGTGTGCTGTCAGAGAAGCCACAGCTCAAGTGGCAGCTGGTAAATTTCTCAGTGAGATTTTTGCTAGGCATGGCGCACCCACCTACCTGATATCTGACAGAGGATCCCCTTTTGTGAGTGACCTATTTGAACATGTTGTTTCTGCCTTAGGCTCTGTGCACAGGCTCACCACAGCCTATCACCCTCAGACAAATGCTACTGAACGTGTGAATCGAACTCTGAAAACTGCCATTCGTGCCTATGTGGGTGACAAACATACTTCATGGGACAAGTACCTTCCCCACATTTGTTTTGCATTGCGTACTGCCCCACATGACAGTACTGGACTGAGCCCCTCCATGATGCTTTATGGTCGTGAGTTAGACACCCCACTTGACCTTATCACACAGCCTTCCAGTGATGGTATGGATGAGCCTAGTGTCCCTTATCCAGAGACTCTTAGAGCCTCCATTCAGGAAGCTCATGATCATGCCAGAGCAGCACTTGACTGTAGTCATGACAGACAGAAACGCTACTACGACTTGAAACGACGTCACACCTCCTTCAGTGTTGGTGACCTTGTTAGAGTTAAGACCCACCCTAGGTCAGATGCTCAGTCTAACTTTACTGCTAAACTAGCGCCCCTGTTTGATGGCCCACTGCGTGTTTCTCGAAGACTCAGTGATGTTAACTATCGACTCTCTAGGACGGACACTGGTGCAGACGCTGGAGTTTACCATGTTGTGAACATGCAACCATTTCATACATGGGACTCTCTCTCTAGAGGATGCTCGGTTTCGCCTCCTGCTGAGTGTGGGAGCTCTGAGGTTTTGGACACTGATATTGTTACCCCTCGCGCCCCACATGTGGAAACTGAACCTGACTCTCCTGATCCACTTTCTTTTAGAGATTTACCAGACACAGACTGTGGTCTTGATGTGGACGATGCTTGTCATGTCCCCTCACCCAGGTCTGACCCAGACCCTGTACCTCCTGGACATTACAACCTGAGGCCCAGGCATTGTCCCAGGATCACGTCTGGTTGGAACGACAATAGATGGACTAATGCTTTTCATACTGACAGGCTTGACCTGAAGTAAGCTGTTTTTGTTTCAGACTTTGGATGTTCCACATTACATGGTTGTTATGCTTCTGCTGTATTATATTATGAAGGGTGTGGGTTATGTTTGTTCATTTTACATAGCCATCTTTACTCATGTAGTTACTTCAGTATTGCTTTTCTGAATTCATGTTTCAGGTTGTTACAAGAACAAAAAATGTATAAAAAGGTTTTCCACTGTGCTAACATTTTAGTTTGCTTTTACTAAAGGTAACATGTTTTGTTTTACTTTTTGTGGTGTCTTGACCCTGTATGTATGCCCATCTTAATTGTGATCTATGTATAGGATGCTGTTAAGTTGTGGCTAGTTGCAATCTTCAGCTGTGTACGGCTGGGGACAGCCTTTTTCTTGCCAGGGGGGACTATGTAACAGTCAGTATATTACTGTTGTAGTACATAACAGCACCACTTGATGGCGCCTCTTTTATTTAATTGTAACGTAATGTTACAGTCCAGATTAACAGTAGTAGTGCTCTGGACTGTATCGTGTGTACACGCATCTCTGTGCTCTACTCAACCTCAGTAACGAGTGGTAAAGGAAATACGGACTATACTCTATTTTCATGTATGGATGATAGACTTAGCGCCGTGGAGACCTGGCTTTGTATGGTTTCTCAGTTTACAATAAAGTACCAGTGGAAATCCGTAAGTTATTGTTGTTGTCTTTCAAGCTATCTCGGAGCACATGCTAATTGCTATTGCTAGCACTCTCCTCCGCACTACCACCACGTTACACACCTCAGAGTTATGTGGCACAGACGAAAGAGGCTAAAGAGAACCTAAATATGGACTAATCTACATCTAAACCCAGGGAGAAAATAGGGAATAACATCAAATGCAGAAAGACAAAACAGGGACTAAACCAGCTCTAAATCAGGACTGAACCAGGTCTACACTAGATACTAGGATATAACCAGGACTGAACAGGGCTAAACCAGCTCTAAATTCGGACTAAACCAGCTCTAAATTAGGAGTGAACCAAGTCTATACCAGGACTAAACAAGAGCAAATCCAGTATTAAACCAAGTCTACACAGGACTAAGGCAGGCTAAACCAGGACTAAACCAGGATTAAAACTGGCTCTAGATCTTAACTTGAACAGCAAAATACTCCTTGGGTACCACCAGATGAAGCCGACGTACCACAGTTTGAGAACCACTGCTCAGCTCTACAACTGTATGTATATATATGTCAGTGTTAACGCGTTAACGCATGTGATTAATAAAAAAAAAAGAAAAATTAACACGTTAAAATTTATTAACCCAAATTAATCACACAGTCTGTTTTGCCGTACACCAGCGCTTCTCAAAGCACTTTGGAGGGCGTGAAGCCGTGTCAGGGGGCACGTGACTGTCTTGACGTGTCTTGGAAATGTGCGTATATCACAACATTGACTTGCTTTCACGGTGAACGACCCACGCGTCCAGAGAAGAGAGAGCAGCTGCTTCACGTTTGCCCGTGGTTCGCCTTCAGGACGAGTCCACTGCTTTGGCCGCTGACATTAAATGTTTGCGCATTCCTGGAGCTGTGCTTTCTGTGCATCCTGGCCCTGTAGTGAGAGCGGGGGGCGATCCATGGCCATCCCTGAACTTATGGCACCACAAGCCACAAACTCCTACAAACGATTCATTTGTGCTGTTTTTGTTTTCCATAAAGCGTCAGTTCTTGACTCAGAGCGGCAGCCTCACTGTGGAGGCTATGAGTCTGCAGTATATTTAATGCAGACACTGTTATTTCAGTTAGTACACAGACTTATTAAAGGCTCTCACAATGTTCAGTTAGGGTTATTAAGTTATTTCTGAGATGTTTTTTTTTTTTTTTTTTTATCCAAGTAAAAACACACTCCTCAACCTCTCTGGACTTTTTTTTTATTTAAACGCTGCATATTGTCATGGAAAATCTACCAAGTTATACATCGTGAATAATCACAGCCCAAGAGTGTGATTAATCTGATAAAAAAAAAAATGTAATCGATTGTGCGTTCAAAGGATTTTAAAATTAAAAATCAGTTGAAACATTGGCAGTTCAGCGCTTCTGTACAAATGCAACGTGATGTGAGAAAACAAATGTGTCCCAGTTTTTGGGTCTAGAAATGTGGTCACCTTAGACTTGAATACTATTCTGTTTATCTGCTGTAATTGGTAGTTTGCTAATGCTAACGTTGATAGCATTTAAGCTTTCTACTTTACTGGATAATGGTGAATACATTTTTCATGAAAGAATTAGTAGGCTTTGTGCTGCTTATTGGTAGTATCTTTGCCTCTGTAACTGTCACTATGTCTGCAAATGTGAAATTTAGTTAGCTTGTTTAAAACATGCTCCATTTTGTCCATAGATTTTGCCTTCGACACTAACCAGAAATGGGACAACACAGCACGTAATTACATTTTGTGAAAAAGGTCTGTTAACTGTTAACAGTAAAATACATTCTTCTTCTATAATTATTTCTATACTGTATGAATGGACACAGATCAGGTTTAACATTATGACCACTGACAGATTAAAGCCATCCTGTAGAACTTTTCACTTGATAAAGAATATCAAAGGTTTTCCCGTGCAGTCCAGTCCAACAGATGAGATACTGTAACTGAAATGAATGCAGATAAAAAGGTGTCAGAATACACAGTGCATCTCTGGAGAACAACAGGTTGGTGTGCTGTGGCCAAGTTAGCTGCTGAGCTAACGTTACCACTGTTAGCTGGACTTGTAGCCACGTTAGCTGCTGTGTAGCAACAGCCAAGAGTAGAATAATACCTAGGTGAACAAGTCCCAAGGCTGGCTGGCTACCTTAAACCAGTGTTGCCAAATTAGCAATTTTGTCACTAGATTTAGCGATTTTTCAGACTCTCTTAGCGACTATTTTCTAAAAAAGTGACTAGCGACAAATCCAGGGCATTTGGGAGAGCATGAGGTGTCGTTTCCCTGCACACATTCTGGTCTGCTTCTGTCCCGTTTGAGACAGAGCAGCAGCGGCAGCCGTGCCAATAACTGTGCCTCTGTCTCCCTCCGTGAGTCGCTGTGCTGTCAGCTGTCAATCAGCCCTGTTGCTGCAAATGGAGTTGTCCCTTTGTTGGTTGTTTTTTAATGCGTTTGGTATTTAAATGCGTAGTACCTTTTAGGTGGTTATTTGTCTAAACTCCACTCTCCACTCTCCACTTCTCTGTCTCAGGCTGCAACAGGAGGGCAGTAGCTGTAAACACGTGTGCACTCCTGAGCTTCTCCATTATCTGTTCTGCTGCTGTATTAGCTGGTAGACTTGTCCAGATCATATAAAAAGGCTCTAAGCCAGTAGCGTGCGGTGATTTTTTCTAAACGGGTTACCTTAACACCTTGACTTCATTAAGTTCTATATGACAAAATTTTGATATAATTTAAATTTAATTAAAAATCACTTAACTGCAATCCCATCAGTGTTTGAGCAGTAGGCTGTTTCAAACAATCTCACACTCTTCCTATATAATTACTATTAGTAACGCTCAGGGCTTAATTTGTAAATCAAACGATGCCGGAACAAAAATTGCACACACATTCTACAAGGTCAACTGTGCTACCAGAACGTACACACAACACAATGCTTAGGCACACAAACGCCAAAATACCAAGTAACTGTTCATTTATACTCTATTTTAAATTAAATTTTAACATATTTGTTAACGTTACTATACATTATAGCGTTTCACTTCAGTGTAATGTGTCAGTGTTTGTTTGCTTTGCTACGCATAATTACTGCACTTTTGTAGACTCGCTCTGTCGTAGACCTACTGTGTGTGGCCACCAGTCTGAAGCAAGAACACAGACTCATGCAGCTGTGGTCTGTAGAAACAAAGTCTAGACTAGGAAAGGGAGCACACAGCAGCAGTAAACTTTCAGCCTTATCATGTCTCTCCTTTTGCTTTCGCTTCTTTTTAGTGACTGCTGTGGAGCGCAGTCTTCTTTACGTAATGGCGTTTCACAGCTCCAGGCTCTGTGACCCTCAGCGTGTTAGCTCGAGCTTACAGATGCATTTGAGTAAAAGAACAAACTGACGAGGCACTGCCATGTCCCGTGCGCTCTCAGGCGCAGTGGGGAAATAACGTGGCACATCACGTAGGTCCCCTCCGCGTAACCAAAGTCAGGACAAACATCAACAGATTTACTTTTCCACTGGATTCCCTGTACACTCTATAGACATGAATTACAGCACAGGGACAGTTTGTGTTGAAGCACTTTATTGTGAAGGGCTTAAGCGTGGCTTTTATGTTTAAAACATATGCATTTCTGTGTAATTATACCTCCGACCCCCAACACAGGTTTAGGAGGACAAAAGAGTCAAATGTAGTGAACACTTTGTTCCAAGTTGTGCCTGAGTTACCCCTAATTCATTCATTCATTGAGCAATTAGTAGTCTGTAACCCAAAGACATAGAGAATAACATACAACAACACAGAGAAACTTTTTTTTTTTTTTTATGCTTTTTTCTGAAATGCAGAGAATGGTGGGAAGTGTTGATGATGGTGAGTGGCAGACCAGCTTCTTGTACCACTTCTTCTTCCTCTGCTCCAGGTTACACATCTTCGTCAGCTGAGGGTTGTCCTCCTCCTTCTCTCTCAGCTCTTCCTTCAGACGTTCACAGGTCTGATGCAGGCAGGTCTTCTCCTCGCCCCACTCTCTAGATCGCAGGACCTCCTCTTTCTTCGTCTGCTCCAGTGTCTCCTCGAGCTCAGTAACTCTCTCTGATGTTCCTCTGAGCTCTTTCTTCTTCTGCTGCAGCTTTGTGGTGACCTCCTCCAGCTCTAGTGTCAGGGACGTCCCCTCCTCTGCCCACTTCATGGCTTTGATGCCGTTCTGCCTTGAAGTATGCTCTATTTTTGGAATATGTTGCATTTTTACCTCAAGCTTGGCCTCTGTCCCTCGCAGCTCCTCCTTCAGCTTCTCGGTGGTCTTCAGAAGGCAGCTTTTCTCCTCCTCCCACTGGCTGTATCACTGAGCTGCTTCTTCTGTAGTCTGCTGTATTTGCTTCTCCAGCTCAGCCACCTGCTGCTCTAAACTTTGATCTTTCTGCTGCTTTTCTTGCCACATATCTTTGAGCTCCTCAAGGACCTTATCAATAGAGGTGGTTTGCTTGTCAACCTTCTTTGGTGCCAGCTCCATCTCAGCAGTTTTATGCACCAGCGCTGTTATCTCCTGCTCTTTATCCTGAAGCTTGTTGTTCAGCTCTTTCATTCCTTTTATGAGTGAGACCTTCTCTTGCTCTCACTCTCCATGTTTCCTCATCTTTTCATGTGCTATTTCCAAAGCAGCTTTTAGCGCTTTGTTTTCATTAGCCATGTGTTCACTTCAATCTGATGGTGGCTCTTTAATCTCGCCATCCTGTCGAGTATTTCCCACTTCTCTTTCTCAAAATCATCCTTCTGCGACGCCTGCAGTTGAAAAAGTTTGGCTAACTTGTCGTCAGTATTTTTTGACAGCTCTTCTTATTCATTGACGACCTGGTCATAAGCCTCTTTAGTTTGTTAGATGACTTTGGTAAAGGTCTGTCTCTCCACCTCTCGCAGAAGATTGAGCTTCTCCAGCTTTTTCGTGATCTTTCCAGCAGAGGTTTTACACGCCTTCTCCAATTTGATTGTTAAAGTCATCCCTCGCTCGTCTTCGGCCCTCTGCCTCAGTTTGTCATGAGTGGCAACGTCTGCTCTTAGTCGCTCGACCTCTGCTCTCAGTAGCTGGATCTCTTTTTTCATGGCAGTGTTCTCTTTTCTGCCTTCATGTTGAGCTTTTCCTGTGGCTCGGTGGACTGTTTTTTGGGCTTTTTCTCGGTCTCCTTAACTTGGGCCCTCGTGTTGTCCATGTTTGCAGACGGTGTTGCGAAGGCTGCTGCAAGGTCGAAGCTCTGATCATAGAACTCCTTGTCGTCTTCAGGGGTGTATTCGTCCCAGGGCTTTTGCATTTTGCTCACTTCTTGAGTTTTGTGGTGCTCAGTTTCGTGTGTCTCTCTCAAATGACTGTTTATGTGTCCAAGTCTGAACTCAGTAAGTTAAGTAAGTTAGTTAAGGCATCAGAATGATGATGTAATGTTGCTATGGTTGCATATTTCTGAATGTATACAACGTATAGCCTATTTAAAGTAAAGAAATCTATTTATTTATAATTTTTATTTTATTATTCAGTATTTACATTACGCATTATGAGGCACAACACCACATTTTATTCTCTGATCTAAACATTTAGAAGCTCAAATCCGTGTATTAGGTAGAATATTTGGGGCCATATATAGACGATGTTGGTAGAGGCAGTGGCGTAGACGGAGGTACGTTAGGGGGCGTGTCCAGATCGATCTTGTCCCTTCTTAAATGGTGTAGACGTTGGTCTGAAGAGGCTGAACTTGGACTGGGAAAACGTTCAAAGAGGCCACACTTCAGAGTGAGAGGCGTGTCTGCTCTGAACCAATCAGAGCTCACTCACAGTACCACTCACAGCACATAAAGAGAGGCTCAGTAATATGACAATGAAAACATTTATGTAGCATTTTATAGACTTCGTGGAGCATTTATTAATAATAATGAAATATTAATAATAGTTATGATGATGATGTAAAATCAACAGTTTTATTTGCAGTCCTGGGGCATTTACAGTGAGGAATCACAAAATAAGTCAGCTGTGATTTACAGCAAGCAAAAGAACTGTGCCATTTTACGCTGGATGCGTTTGTTTCTCTCATCCAAGGACCGCATGATTAATTACTGGGTCTTAGTGCACGAACTGTACCGCAGGTTAAAACAGAGCAGTGGGACTTTGCTCCACAGTTTTCAGTTGGATTTACGCTACATTTGCAAACTTTGCCAGAGAGGAAAGGTGAGAGGGGAAAGCTGTGCTGGAGACCTCAGGTTGAAGCGCTGCTGCTGCTAAAAGAAACGCGTACTGGAGACGCTTTTACACACAGAAAAGAGCAGCCACTGGTGAGCTTCATATATTATCCATATGTAGCTCAGAGGCAGGTGCCATATTAACTCCTTTCAACTGTTATATATTGAAAACAAATATGTTCATGAGGCGATGCACAGATATATCCTCGATTTGCGTAGATTGTAAACAGGTATTCAGTCACATGGACTGCTCCATGCGCAGAATATAAATGAATAAAGGCGGTGGAATCAATGTGACATTAGAGATCAACACTAGACTAGTGCACTTTTAATGCTTCTTAACTATATTAAAACCTCAAAAGAAGCCTTACACATCACACCACAAACCTCCATTTAATTACACCGCCTCGCTGACACTCACCTCTCTACTCAAGCTGCAAATCCAGTCCATGTTACTTTTTTGAAGAAACGTCCTGTATTTCCTACAGCTGAGTTTGTCCAGAATAACCAGAGCCCAGTTCATTCACAGTTCTGTAATATTCACATCCAGTCCCCAGCACAAGCAGCTGGCTCCTCTCCATTCCCCCAGCTCCACTTCTTACAAACATGTCTGACACTTCACGATGTACGTGAGGCTATCATTTATATGACACAGTTTTCTGCAGCAGCATGTACTCATGAGGAACATGAACAGGGTTTAAACTACAAACTATGACTTATCTGTAGAAACGCTCTTGGACATTTTGGATAGCTGCGGATACTTGTGGAAAGTTTTGTTGTCTAACGCGGCGCATGCGCACTGTATGGAGCAGTAAAGCTGGGGACACACTACATGATTTTCTCAGTCGTTACAGATTCTGTAAAGACTAGGAGCACACACTAACGACTGGTTTCAGCAGATTTAGTTCTGACGACTGAAAGACTGGGGCTCACACATTTAACGACTCTGCCTCACACACTACAAGATCTGTAACCGCAACTGACGCCAACCAAATGCAGCAAACTCTCGCGGGGAACTTGTGAGAACTAAATGGTAAACAAACATGGACGCTACCTGGGTCGCTGTTGCCGTTGTGTTTGGAATAAAGGAAAAAGAAAAAACGGCTATGTAACACTGCATTATTACAAATTACAACAGTGCCACTTGCTGGTCACTCTAAGAACAACACCCTGATGCAATTTTTTTTTTTTTTTTTTTTTATTGCTCTGTGATCTGGTTTTATTGCAGGGATTTAAAAATTGTCAACATACATAAATAAACAGAAAGTAACTCGTGTCCACTGCCACAGTACTAGCAGATGAACATGTTCTGACCCAAAGAGAGAGCTTTGAAAAGCCCATCTTTTCTCTGTGACTACGTTGTACATTTAATTCCGTTTCTTTATGAAGAGCACTGTCTCATCAAAGGTTCCAGGGACTATTTTACATGATACTGCGGCCTTGAGGTCTGTTATTCTTAAAGGTGTGTTGCCTCTTTTCAGATATTGCCTTTTGAGTTTGAAAGAGAGCCTGAGATGATGGTGAACAGCTTCTGCTGTTTGCAGCACAGGAAGCTGTGCAGGAGTCTACTGGTTTTAGCCCAGCTAACCATGGTCTGTGGTCCTTTAAAACTGCTTAGTGAAAATTGCATGAATGAGTCTAGGCCTCAGAATTTGCTTGATTTTGTCAGTTCATTTGATTATAAGCTGCAGCGCGCTTGCAATCTGTCTCAACAAAACTTGCTCAGTCCAAAATAAAGGGCAGGTTTGAAAAAATGTTAAGGTTAGACAGTTTAGGTTAGTCCAGGGATAAAGATCTGGTGTTCCTTCCAAACCCTGGTTTCAGTCTTCAAGCATGTTACCATGGCCCCTACATCATAGAAAATAAAGTCAGAAAATAAAGTCAGTGACAAGGATTACGTTCTTGCGACCTCTGATCGTGTCCAATTGTCTGTCAGTTGGACAAACCCAGCTCTGGTACTACAAAGGCTGTCCTGGCTTTGCCTAATTTTCCTGTTGTGTTGGCTCTAGTGGTTTGCAGGTGCCTGCATCCTCTGTGTCACTGCACCACTGTCCGGTGCTGAAAAGTCCCTGAAGCCTGTGAGTCAGGCCATGAAATTGGCTTTAACATTGATGGCACTTCTCTTGCTCTCGCTGAAGGCCACTCAAAAAAAATAAAAATAAAATAAAATCTTGCTAACTTAGATTATTGCTGTTCGAATCTCACACAGTTACAGTGCACAGACAAAATGAATCTTATTCATTTGCATCTCTTATTGTTTTCAGTTCTGTTCTGTTCTAAACTAACCCTGAAACATAACAGAGATGGTGATAACATTTTCCTCACATCCCGTACTGTGTGAACCCTAAAAAACACCAACACACAGCATTGCAGAGCCAAGCATTAGTCCTTCCTACTTGCCATAAAGTCTGATGGGTCTGACCATTTCTGTACAGACTTTAGGAAGGTTCTGGCTGAAACAGACCTAACTTTTCTTGAAAAATGTGACTTGAACTACTTGCCATGAACTGCAGTGGTTCTTGGGAATGATGGGTTATTTTTGCAGTTTTTGTAAAAACGTTGCTGCTTAGTGAACTTGAATTGAAAAAAACACATTTAAAAAGTCCCTCCTCATGCATGCACCTGAACTTGCTCCCCAAATTTAAGATTGTCCGTTTGAGCTTGCCATCCATGATAGTGATGAGGGGCAGGTCCTGTTATAGGATGGGCATGATCACACTGAGCAACCTGTGTGCCATTTTTACCATAAGTTTAAAAAACACCATAGATCTTATTTAACAGTCAAAAGGGAAGCATTCGCCTTAATCTTGGCCCCTAATAATTTTGAGGTTCATGTTGGTTCCTCTGCCATCCACTTACTGCTAATATGGACCATAACCCATGTCCTATACCAGGGGTAGTCAATAGGCGGCGCACGGGCCACATCCAGCCCGCCAGAGCTTTTTATCCAGCCTCCAGAACATCCCCATGAACTTAGAGTACAACTAAGTGTTTCGGGCTCTTACACTGCAGTTAATATAAAACAGCCCAAAAAACGCTTTAACTCGGCCTGAAAAGCTCAAAACAGCAATAAAAATGTTTTGCTAATTTCTCTGGCATAGAACCTTGTAGAACAAAGATTTAAACTGCATTTTATAGCTCTCCACAAGCTGTACCTTCCCAGCAAGTTTGATTGAGACTGCTTATTTATTTTCTCAAAAAAACAAATCTTGTACTGTTTTCACTGTCAATTTATTAAAGGCCATTTTAGCAGCCCTGCTACAGATCTGTGAGATTTGACCTTAAGATACTTTTGAAAGTCGTGAGAGGACAGCTCAGTGCGACCCCACCTGTCTTTTATCCAGGGACACGGTCCAATCCGGCAAATGTTTGCTTGGATCTGGTAACTCAGGCACAACTCAGAACAAAGTGTTGACTACATTTGACTCTTTTGACCTCCTAAACCTGTGTTGAAGATCGGAGATCGGAGGTGTAATTACACAGAAATACATATGTTTTAAACATAAAAGCCACACTTGAGCCCTTCACAATAATGTGCTTCAACACAAACTGTCCCTGCGCTGTAATTCATGTCTATAGAGTGTACAAGGAATCCGGTGGAAAAGACCTTCACATCAAACTGAAAGATCTATTCACCACTGTTAACACCAGTGGTGTCTGCAGGTGTACAGCAGTACACACTGTGCGTACCTGACCCCGCCCAATCCCTGCTGCATCCACAGAGCTGCACAGAGCCATAGTAGGCTGTGTGTTTTTACAAACACGAGTGGAGCTACAGCTGACTGCTGCTCTTTAAGTCAAAAGTGATGTGTTTGCTAACAGCCAGGAGACAGTAAATCTGTTGAGGTTTGTCCTGACTTTGGTTACGCGGAGGGGACCTACGTGATGTGCTTTGGATGTGCCGTGTTATTTCCCCACTGTGCCCGAGAGCGCACGGGACATGGCAGTGCCACGTCAGTTTGTTCTTTTACTCAAATGCATATGGAAGCTGGAGCTAACGCTGATCGTGGGTCACAGGATGAGACCCGGGGCCAGTTAAACGCCAGTGTCTCTGTTACAGAGCCATAGTTACGCAGAGAAACCTTACGCCACGCGCCCTCGATGTGCGCTTTTTGTTCTTTTTTGTTTGTTCAGAAGCATCTGTGAGCTCGAGCTAACGCGCTGAGGCTCACAGAGCCTGGAGCTGTGAAACATCATTACGCAGAGAAGACTGCGCTCCACAGCAGTCACTAAAAAGAAGCGAAAGCAAAAGGAGAGACATGATTAGGCTGAAAGTTTACTGCTGCTGTGTGCTCCCTTTCCTAGTCTAGACTTTGTTTCTACAGACCACAGCTGCATGAGTCTGTGTTCTTACTTCAGACTGGTGGCCCCACACAGTCGGTCTATGACAGAGTGAGTCTACAAAAGTGCATTAATTATGTGTAGCAGCTGATTTCTCAATCAGCTGAGCAAGCAAACAAACACTGACACATTACACTGAAGTGAAACACTATAATGTATAATAATGTTAACATATGTTAAAATATATCAAATTGAGTATAAATGAGCAGTTGCTTGGTATTTTGGCGTGTGTGTGCGCCTAAGCATTGTGTTGTGTGTACGTTCCAGCCTGCAAGAGGACCTCATTTTGCTTTTACCTGATATTTATTCATTTCATTCTCATTTATTCTATTTTTTTTCTATTTTATTGCATTCTTGTTTTTTTCTATTATTTTATTCTTTTTACATTTTTATTTTATCCCATTTTTATTCACTTTTACTCTTTTTATATCATTATTAGGTCATATTTCCAGTGTTTCCTCAAAGGGGGCCCTCTGCACCGGGGCTGTGATCGGCCGTGGCTGCTGTGGCTCTGTCCTGTGGGCTCTTTAAGCCAGGTTGGGTGGCTTCTCTGCCTGCCACTTTGCTGTGGGCCCCGGGTTGGTTCCTGGGGGCTGTGTTCTGTGAGCAGCTCCCGGTGCAGACGGCTCCCTGTGATAGTGTTTCCTCACCTGGCTCCTCCGTGCTCAGCCTGATGTTGGTATATTAATGTGCGTGTGTGTGCGTGTTTGTGGGTCTGTATATATTGGTGCGTGAGGGGATGTGGGGACTAAGGAAGGCGGTGGGATGGTTGGGGTTTGGGGGTGTATTGCTTTTAACCATGTAAAGCACTTTGTGCAGCATTGCTGTCTGAAAAGTTCTTTATAAATAAAGTTTGATTGATTGATCAGTGTTGGCCTTGCGGTCTCTAGTTTCAAAGTGTAATTTTTGTTCCGGTATCGTTTGATTTACGAATTAAGCCCTGCTTTTGTCAGTCTGGGCTCTTACTCTGCAGTTTGTAGGAAACATCCAAAAACGCTTTAGCCTGAAAAGCTTAAAACTCCATTAAAAAGATGTTGCTCATTTCTCTGGCATAGAACCTTGTAGAACAAAACATTCAAATGCATTTTGTAGCTCTTCTCAAGCTCTACTTGCACAGCAAGTTTGATTGAGATTGCCTTGATGCCTTGCCTTTATGAGAGTATCTGGCCCATAGTGTCTTTTGGTCCTCGGACAAATGTACTTGAAGACCCCTGTCCTATACTCATTAAATAAACAACGCCAAATATGGTTCAGGGACCAAAAAACATCAACCCAGACAACATGAGCACAGCTGCAATAAACTTCCCACTGCCTCACTCTTGTCAACCACTACAACAGTAGCATAAAAGACATTATCCAGGATTATGCCCCACTCCAAACAAGAACAGTTACTTCCAGGCGTTCTGTCCCCTGGATCACTGATGAGCGGATGAGAAACTGAGCGGATCTTTGAATGGCGTTATGTAAAATCTGGGTTGTCTGTTCACAAACAGGCTTACAGTGAGCAGCCAAAACACTATTCCAAATCACTCAGCCCTGCCAGATCCCTATTCTACTCCAGTGTTATCAATAATAGCCCTGGAAATAAGCCTGTCACAATAATTACTATATAGATTTATTGGTCGATATATAAAAGATGAACAATTGTGTTTTTTCTGGACTCAATATTTGCTTGTGTGCGTTTGTTTGCTCAAGTGAATTTTTTTTTTTTAACCAGCGTTCCTCTTAACTGTACTACGGAATCATTAATGTAACGTGCGCTGTAGGAACTCAAATAAACTTTACCATGGCATGTTTTAGCTGCTAATCGTTAACGCTATTTCTACTGGAGTCGAGAATTTGGGCAAACCGGGCCTTTTATTTCCCTTTTTGAGCACACAACAAATGTAGCAGAGACTGGACATGAACTTTAATTAACTACTGGTGCACATTTTCAAAGAGCAACAGTGGATTGTACCTAAGGGCAGCCGCAGCCCGAAAGCAGACTACCCACAATTCCACCTTCTTAAAATGATATGCTAGGTCTGAGGCAATGGCACTAATCCTAACTCTCCCTAGGCACAGAGGACAGTGATCTGCCTTTTGTTGTTACTTAGATCAAATAGATATTGTTGGGAGCCAGCAGAGCAGAAATGTAAATTTGCCTGCAGAGAGAGACAGACACAGAGAAAAGTGTGCCAAGGTCAGCCAATACAGTATTTGATGACTACTGTGCACCGCTGATGGACTTGTCATGACATGTTACCAACTCATCATCAAAAACCCAACAAGTCAGCCAGGACAACTGCACAAAACTAGGACGAAGGAGGAACGTCCACAGCCAACAAAATGTTATCTTTGGCAATAAGACAAAAGAGTTAATGCTTACACTTAGAAAAGTTAAAAAAAAAAAAAAAAGCAATGTCATGTTTTCTCTAGAGATTCTAGATTTGTAAGAGAAGATGAGAGTTTTTTGTTTTGCTTCCTGCTGCTGTTTAGAATTGAATCTTTTTATGTAATAAGTTGAGTTGTTCTTCATTCTGGTAAGTGCTTTTGCCCATGATATCAGTATTATTGCTGTTATTGTAAACTTTTAGCACGTCCTTGGGACGCTCCTAGGAGACAGCAGGGTCGAGCTGCTGCTATGGCTGTGGATGCAGCAGCAGCTCCCCTGGTGGGATGGCCAGGTGGCTTCATTTGTTTACATCCCACAGAAAGGAAACACTATGGAGAAGTAATATTTACTTCAAACCTGTAAAAGCTGGTCTAAAGCTATTAGGACAGGGGAGGAACCTGGACTGCCCAGAGAGAACCCATGGTAACACGGGGAGGACATGCAGATTCCAACCAGAGGGTTTATGTGTTGGCCAGCCGGGGATTGAACCCACAATCTCCTTGCTGGGAGGTTAGATGACTAACCATTCTGCCAGCGTGCACCCTGCTCATACTTCATTCCATTGCTATTGAAAAGGATGGGATTATCACACTTTAGTCAGGAGCAGAAAATTGTTAACTCAGAACTACTGCAAATCAAGGTATTTTCTGTAGCAATATATCATCTCTTATATCATCTACCTAGAAACTCTAAACAGTTTTCCTCTATCATTAACAAACTCCTCATATCTCAAGCCATCACACTCATCAGCAATACAGAGCCCCAGTGCAACAGTTTCATCACTTTTTCACTCCCAAGTGGAAGCTTTCCAATCCTCACTTGGCTGGCCTGTCTCTATTTCGCTGTCTGCTGTTACCCTGGACCAGAACACTGCCTCTCAAGCTTCTTGGACACCACTCCGAATAAGGTTGAGGGCCCTTATCCAGAGACCTTTTTCCCGCCACACTGCTAACCCTAACGCTGCTGCTGTATAAGTCCCGTTGTTAAGCAAATTCATAAGGTTCCCTTCAGAGTGTACATTAAAAACTGCACTCAGTAGGCCTGTCCTAAAAACAAAACAAAAAAAACAACAACACAACACTTGATTTCTTGAGCCTCTCTGCACTTAAAGAAAAACTCAACAAAGTGGTAAAAACATACCAAATACACAAGTATATAATGTAGTGTACTTTTGACTGGGGTTATCAGTGATCTCGACACATTTGTGTTGATAAAAAACTCAAATTACATCAGAAACACAAAACAACTATATAAAGTCATTAACAACAAGTAGAACAATGAAGTCATGAAAAATCAGACTAAACTAAACTAAACTAAACTAAAGCTTCTCTGAGATATGACAAAAAGTATATGCCCAGGGTCACGTTTTACCTCACCTGGTCAAATGAGGGTTTGTGTCTAAAAATGTCACCAATTCCTTTTGAATAAACAGTACCTTTTGTGTGTAGAGTCGTGTCCTTACCTGTAGAGTTCACAGTGTCCTGTGTTGACCTAGGGTGACCAGATGTCCCTATTTAACCGGGACAGTGCCAGTTTTAGGCTCTTTGTCCCAGGTCCCAACACATATCTGTAAAACCACTCATATGTCACAGTTTTCAAAAAAACATGTCCCAGTTGTCCCTATTTTAACAGAAAAGCATAGGAAACTAGAAACATGTTTGTCACTAAATTTATATCCAATGTCATTATTTTCATTCATAAATTGCCATTACATTCAAAACTTAAGCCCCAGCATCATGTTCTTTGAATTACAAGACAGAAAATTGTATGGATTTTGGAAGCTTTTTTGTTACTTGGTGAGTTCAAATGCACCAAAATAAGTGAAAAAAATATGTCCATGTTTTTGGGTCTAGTAATCTGGTCACCCTATGTACAGTGTCTCTGTCTCCTGCTTTTGCCATAATGTATAATAGATAATTTTAGAAAAAAAAATATTCCTGCCATTTTTATTGTAATTGACAATAAAATAATTAACACTCCTATTATTTCTATACTGTATGTATGGACACTGATCAGGTATAACATTATGACCACTGACAGAAGTGAATTACACAAATTATCTCCTCATCATGGCACCTGCTATTGTGTGGGATATACTGACCTTAGATTGGTTGTGTTAAGGCTGGGACACACCAGCCCAACCCCCAACCGCAGTCAAGAGATGGAGAGTGTCTGTTCTGTCATCTCAAGTCTCACATGGTCAGCACAGAAAGTGTCTCATTATTTACAACAGAAGGCGGTGCTGGTAGCTAAACTTTGCTGATAAGAGCCTTCTGAAAAAAAAAAAAAAAAAAAAAAAAACTGCAACAATCTTATATTTATCATTAATTAATAATCATATGACCATCATTAAACACATCTTTTTTTTTTTTTACAGTAGTAGTCAATAAAATAAACTGGATTATTGCAGCTGTTTGCCTCAGAGGAGGATTATGTTTTCATCTG
The DNA here is from genome assembly GCA_020698575.1 of Bostrychus sinensis. NCBI lineage: Eukaryota > Metazoa > Chordata > Actinopteri > Gobiiformes > Eleotridae > Bostrychus > Bostrychus sinensis. The sequence goes on from CM036248.1 coordinate 36,071,658, forward strand.
CTAAGCTTAAGCTAAGGTAAGCTAACTGTAGCACAGCTTGTAGTGGTTGGCGACGAGAGTCTGCTTGGTGTGTTCTGCACCATCGGTGCAGACAGTTGGACCTAGTTCTGTCCGATTGACATCAGTGTCACGGGTCGAGCTCAAATGAACTCTGACATTCACAGCTTGTATTTAACATCACAATATAAGGAACTTTTGTTCTACAACTACTTCATTATGTTTTCCACATCTGTGACACTAATGTGCTACAGTTAGCTTACCTTAGCTTTAGTCTTGTGGAGATAAAACTATAATCCTCCTCTGAGACAAACTGCTGCAATAATCCAGTCACTTTTTTTTTTTTTTGTCTCACAGAAAATGTTGTGGTATAGTTATAAAGTAAAAAAAAAAATGCATTTTTGTAAAACTTTATTAGTTATTTCTAAGTATTGTGTCTAGGAGGGCAACTACAGCTTTTAAAACTCCTGCATACACACCTGCAGCCAGTGAGTATAAATTAGTGCTTCCTCTTGTCTGTGTTTTTTTTTTTTACACAGATGCATTCCTGGCATTGTGAGAGCAGGTGCTGTGTTGTCAGCTTTCTTGTCTGGGTTAAATAAAGTTATCAGATGCATAACACTACCACAAACTGATAAGCATGACACAGTTTAAATGAGCTCTAGCCTGTTGGTGCTGCACTGCTCCGCTCATCCTGCTGTGGGCGCTGTCTGTGGTCCTCATCCTTCCTGGATGTAAATCCACAGAGGTTAGTGACTGCCGCTGCCTGCTGATGTAAATAATTATTATGTCTTGCACTTGCACAGAACTAACGCACTGCTCTGCGCGGTCATGAGTCTGAGTGTCTTCAGTGTGTCTGCAGCTACTTCTAGTGAAGACAAGGGGAGACGTAAGGAGACAAAGCAGTCGCCCTGCCTCATCTGACTGTGGTCGTGCGTTGGGTTGGTGTGTCCCAGCCTTTAGTGTCACTGATGTTGAAACACTCCCACAAAATGCATGCAATTACCAATAAGAAAAGCTCCAGAAACAGTGACAATTTAACTGTTATTGTTATCTTTCCTTAATCTTACAACAAAGGCAGAGCATAGACCATAGCAGACAACAATACGATCTGACCAAAAATTGCCTACAGGTCCTTTAATGCACATTAGTTCATAGCATATTAGGCTCCCTGGGCGAGGTATACAAAGCTTAAACCAAAGGAAATCCAGAAGTAGGTTTAAATCCCGTAAAGTCAAATCCCAATATAAATCCAGGAAGAAAAAAAAAAAAAAAAAAGAGAAAAAAGGTACTTGCGACACTGCAGCAGAGATGACATGTGATTTGGAGGTCTTGATTAGAGATTTTTTCTGGCCAAAATATTCTTAGGATCCTCCTCAAGCAATGTGTATGAATGACTGATAGTTTTTGTGGGTCATTTTCTGTCATTCTTCAACATTTTGAGCTGTAAAGCAGGACTTGTTACAGTCCAGCTGGGGGGACCCCAAAGCAGAGTAAAAACTGGTTTTAAACCAGTTTATTCACAAAACAGGCTGAGGAGACAGGGAGCGGGCTGGCTTCAGTTGGTAACAGCAGCAGTGAGACACCGGAGAGCTCTAGGCACAAGGAACAAAGGTAAGTTCAAAAGTCCAAAAATTTCCAACAAAAGAAGCAGCAGGACGGAATTATCTGGCAAAGTAGTTGAGAGCAGGCCAGGTCTTTGTACTGGAGTAAATTGGAAGATTGAATGCAGGTGAGTCTCAACTGCCGTGGGAGGAGCCAGCCACAGCCCCTGCCACACACAAGCTCTGCAGGGAGAAAACACAAAACCCCAACAGGACTGGCATTATGGAACAATACGTTTTGCAAATGCTTTTCCGAAAAGGTTTTGTAAATACATTTAGAAATCGGTTTCCTAAATGGATTAATGAATAACGCTATTAATCCTTCTTTTATTAAAACCATTTAGTAATCCATTTATTAAATCCTCTTTTAAAAACTCATTTAAAAAAAACATTTAGTAATCCGTTTATTAAATGCTCTTTTAAACACTCTTTTAATAAAATTATTTGGTAATCCATTTATTAAATGCTCTTTTAATATAAGTATTTAGTAATCTCTTTATTAAATAAACTTTTAAAAACTCTTTTAATTAAAGCATTTAGTAATCCATTTATTAAAGGCTCTTTTAAAAACTCTTAATAAAAGCATTATTCCTTTTCGCGTGGTGCTCACGGTCCTCCATATGGCATGAGCACAGCTGTTGTAAATTTTAAGTTTTGTTGTTATTGTGTATTGGGCAGATCTCTAAATATTCTGTAAATATAAGCATTTTATGGCATCTTACTTGTGGGAGACAAACCAGTTTAAACATTTTCTGTTGTAGTTTTAGTTTCCAATTATAGGGAATGGCTAAAACTAATTGAATCTATAAAAATATATATTTTATATCTATTATTTTGTGTTTGTATTATATTTGTATTGAGAATTGCTGATATGACATAAAGTCAACAGATGTATCTAAAAGGTCATTTACAAAAATTACACCATTCTTCACACACGTGTCCCACAACAATGGTCTCTTATAGTAATTTGTGAGTTCATCCATTTAGAAGGAAGGGTTTTACAAGGGTCAAATTCTGATGGCTTGATGACTGGGATACAGTATCTCCAAGACTGCAGCTCTTGGAAGAAAGGAACAGTGGTGAACCAGCAACAGGTGATGTTTCCTGGGAGAGAAAGCTGGTCCGTAATGGTCTGATCCAACAGGTTTTGTGTCTACCCTCAGGAATTTGTCTGGTTTGATGCCTGGCCAAGGCTTCAAGAAAAATAAATGTTATAGTCAATGGAATAAATTTATGTTATAGTCAAAATTTTATAAACTTTAATACCCTAATACATAATAATACTGTATCTCAAACCTGACCTTATAATGAAATCCTCAAATGGGCATTAGGCATTAGCCTAATTGTTAACACCAATCCAAAAGTACTTGTTTAAGTACTTGTTTTTCCCTAATTTGTTTGAGTATAGTATGAGAACATGTTCTTCCTTTAGTGGCAATTAGAACAAATAATGACTGTAAAGTGGCGTGTAAGAGCGAGCGTGTTCACAGTTGGACTGGTGCCTGAAAAATGTCGCCACTCTGTCTTCCATCTGCTGCCATTTCCCAAGCTCTAATCATGTTGATAAAAAGCGGAGACAATTAATTCAATATGGTACATAATGAGAATTGTGTTTGAACGAGGAGAGCAAATTAAGAAACTAGCAGGGGTCTAAAATTACCCTGCAACATAAATGTCATCTTGCAATAAAGTATAATGGAAATGGAATCATAAAAGACAATACATATTCAAATCGGATTGGTGGAAAACTGAGGCTCTCGTCTGAGAAGGCCTTGTATCCAGCTGCAGTGTTTTCAGCTCTCAGGGTGGTTAAAAAATCCACTGTCCAAATCACAAGGTCTGTCGGGTTAAAAAGATAAAAAAAAAATTTAAAAGCAATTTGAATAAGCTTTTATTTAATTAGCTGCTTTCATTATAAGCCATTCATTATTGTGATTCACTGTGGAAAATATTACTCCTGTTGTGGAAAAGAATAAGCAAAGAAAACTAACTCAAAGTCGACAGAGCGAATTTCAGTAAAATCTTGTTAAACGTTACATTTAAAAATGATCTATTATGCTTTTCTCAGCTTTTTTTTTGATACAGGATATATATTGTGCTTTGTGACATGGTCTAGGTCATAGTTCTAAGAGTTAAAAGTCAGCTTTAAATATCATTTATATTTCATTATTATCAACACAAGTGTTTATGTCACATCAGTGTTTCTGTAACAGATGCTGTAGACTAATGGCAAAATCTCAAAAAGGCTCTAGAAATCACTTAAGTATCAAACATATCTGAGGAGGATGACACTGTTTTAGGCTTTTGTTTGTTTTCTATTGAATAAAGATGGCCACCTTCACTGAAAGTGGGCATTTTCCGTCAAAACAAAACATTTTCTCATGAAATTTGCACTGTATGAAGACTAAGGTTCATAAGGTTATGTATAAACAAAATATGTGAATTTGAATTTCAAAATGTGTGTCTTTTTTGCAAATTTCATAAGAAAATTTTGTTTTGTTTTGTAGGTAGTGAACTTTACTGAAAATGTCCAATTTAGGTTTTAGGTTTAGGTTTTTTCAATAAAAAACTAACAAAAGCCTTAATCGAGTGTCTTCCACCTCAGATATGTTCAGTCTACTCTATATTAACATAAAAACATGGATGACAGCTAACATTTCCCCACCTATGTGATTTTTTTCAGATTTTGTCCCCAGTCTACTGGTCTCCGGGACCTACAGTAATGGAAACATGAGCCTGGTTACCTGGGTTACCTGTTGTGCAACACTGACACGACCCATACCACACCCTTTAGTGTAAATGCCCCTACTGTCTCTAAACAGTACAGCACTGCTGCTCTCACCACTGTCTGTAAACATTTCCTTTCATTCTCCTCTGAACACAGTCCAAATATACTTCTACTACTTCTGCCATCTCACCATACTGACCTGTGTGTCAGAGCTGGCCCGTGGCATAGGTGATATAGACAAATGCTGAGGGCGCAAAATGACTGGGGGCACCAGCCACTACCTCATGCTGTATTATAAGCTGCTGACATGAGCCTGGTCAATTACAGTAAATGCCAACTGACAAGAAATCATGAAAAGTAGAAACTGTTTGGAGCATCGCAGAGCGGGGGGTGGCGTTTGATCTATTCAAGTAGCCTAGGCCTAAATTGCCTACAGTCTGTTCTCTGGTATGAAAAATCCCAAACAACCACAGAAAATTTGCTAAAATATAATATTTGGATCGTGCTCCCACAGAACTCACTCCTAATTTTGGTTTGATCCAAGTTGCTCTTTCTCTTCTCTCTCTCCCTCTCTCTTCCTCACGCACTGCTTTTTAATGCAGCTGAGACACACTGTGACACATCATCATGTGTCTGTGCACAGGACAGGAGGGAGAGCAGAGAGACAAGAGGGGACTGAGCTTTCTGACAGACTTTGTTTCATGTGGACATATCCAGGGATCGCTGGGATATGAACCGCTAAAATCTTAAAACCGTTAAAGAAATGAACAGGCTGATTAAATATTCACGTGGCTAATTAACGCTGTTTTGGGGGGACATTTCAGATTGTCTTCTATCATCACACATTTATTTGAGAAACAACCATAGAAAAATATTTTTACCTCCCATAACTTAGTTTTGATAGTCATGATAATGAGAAGGAGGCAGAGAGAAAAGGAACAAAACAGCAGCAGCAGGAACAGGACACACACATGACAGAGACAGGAGGAGACATTAGGACTTAGAAAACAAAACGTAACAAACATTAGTATGTTTTCTAAATGATATATTAAGGTAAACTTAACACACACTATCATAATATTCAACATCTACATTGAAAAGGCATTTCTTAAAAAAGTAGACCTATTAGCAACAGTTTACTTTTTTTTTTTTTTTTTTTTCAGTTCAGTTTGGTGCTTTATAGACCCTGCAGACAAATGAAAACATTGGCAAACAAATTGGCTATATTCTAAAAGCTTTTTGTTTCTTTTGGTTTCATTATTAATTAAACCATCATTTGATAAGCTGCATTACTTCTTAGGTGCAAAATATTCAAATATCCTTCTCGTGTAACCCCCCCCCCCCCACACACACACACACACACACACCCCTTCCCCCACCGTCATATAGTCCCACATACAAATACTATACGTAGCACAATTCTGTAAGTGGCCTAAAGAGTTTATGTTAATGTAGCCCATATTCTGTTTTTTTAGAGGTGGTTTGTTTTTTCAGGGCAGCGCAATCTAAAATCTTGCCAACTTCACCACTTGTCCCCTAGACTATAAGACTGACATTAACCAGTGAAGGTTAGTGCTGGCTGTTAGATACAAATTTGCTACTCAAGAGTGCATTCCACCGCTATAGCCACAGCCGCAGTTTATCAAATATTTGTAATTATGTCAGATTGTAGCTTAATAATGAGCTGTTCTGTTGCAGTGTTTAACTGGATAAAGCTGCCTTCTTAAGCCTTCATGATGTTTCCTCTGGCAGTGTTGGTGCAGACAGCGATGTTTCTCGCTCAGGTGTTCGTGAGCCTTTGATCCGCGCTGTATATGTGAGAGTGTGAGACTAATGAAGCCTCCTGTGGTGCTGTCTTTCAATTCATTTAGTGAGCAAAAAACCTGCTAAATACCGAGTGCATTCATGTATTAATAAGCAGACACTAACACATGGATTTTGATGAGAGGGGAGCACAATAAATGTCTGTTCAAGTGCTTTTACATAAGTTTGACATCTAATTTGGCAACTGGTGAAGTGTGTCAGAGAGACATGACAGCATTCTTTCAGTCTCACCCAGAAAAGCCCTGTTTCCTGCACTTTTTCTGCTTGGCTTTGTCTTTTTTTATCACATTTCTCTACCGCACCATGGCTCTGATGTGTTCACCTTCCTCTATTCTCTAACCTCAGCCCATTTCCACTGACAGCCCATGGTTTCACAGTCTGCCCCATTTTTTCTTTGCTCCGCACTGCAGTGTGTTCACATTTAACAGTGCCAAAATGGAGTGCCCTTATCAGAGTTCTTGTAAAAGAAAATTAACCGGATATCCAAATCCTTCATTCATCTCATCATTCATCTGCTTTTTTCCAGTTAGGGATCGCTAATGACTAGATGGGCGACCATCACCAAATGACGCAGAGCGACTGCTCAGTCTCCTCACGTCACCTCTGGTCAGCTCAAAGAGTGGCTCAGCGACTCCCACCACCGAGCATAGCGTGTAGTGTCACATGTGCAAGACGTAATGGGCTTGTGTAAATAAACCTACACAACACTATAGTGTTTCACTCAAGTATTTATCATTGAATAATAATCATGTGCTACATTAAATGCATCATATCACATTAATGTATAAAACAGACTGCATTAATGCAAGTGTTTGTCTCAGAGGAGGATTATATTTTCATCTGCACAAGGCTAAAAGTGAAGTAAGCTAACTGCAGCACAGTCTCGTACTACGCCCGGTAGTTCAAAACACACCAAACAAACTTAGGACACCGACCGTGTCAAACTGTCCCATGGTACCGGACGGTCAGTTATCAGCAATCAACTCTTTCTTTCTCCCATGTTTTAATGTTGCTCCCTGATCAAAAACATACCTGGAGTTGTGTTTTGTTTAATTCACACCTGTTTGAGTATTCTCTGGTTTCTGAGGCCTCAGAAGACTCAGTTCCACGAATTCTTGCCCATTCCAGGAAGTCCTCTACATCCAGTCTGCTCTCATTTATTCACTGAAAAAACTATGTGAAGCTCTGTTTCCACTGATTCCTCACAGACATTTTGTAATTTTGTAGTAAAATGACTTCATACAAAATGTTAAAGGAAGTAAACAGCTTTTTTCTCTGTTTAAAGAGCTAACAGAGCTGCTCTCTGCTGGTCTCTTCACCTGTTTCTTTATGGCAGTAGTAACGTCATTATTGGAAATGCTTTCTTTTAGTCACATGTTTTTAAAGGTTTTAAAAGCTGCTGCTTTTCTAGAGGGTGTGTATCTATGTTCCCTGGGAACATGGGTACCTGCACATTTGTGAAAGTATCTATGTTCCCCGCTCCATAGAAACCAGAGAAGTAAGTACTGGAGAAGCAAGGTACTTGTGCATTCTGGGAAGTCCTGATGTTCCCTAATTGTAGCCCTAACATTAGCCCTAACCCTTTGTGTTTCTCTGGGAGCACAATCACAGACAGGGTAACCAATCAGAGAAATCAAGGGCAGGACGTAAGCAGAACATTATGGTGAAGAATACAGACTATGGTGTATTAGGAGCAGCTCTGTACTTATTTCTGTATGGAAACAGCAGCTGAATGTAGACTTGCAGAAAAAAAAGTCTGTGTTTGAATGTGGCACTAACGTTGGATGTCCGTGGGACTTTACTGTTTTTAAAATTGAAACAGGACAAAGAAAAAATCCCACAGAGGACTGAACAACGAGGATTTCAGCAGAACTAACAGGTGACAAAGGAAAGCACTAAACACTAACTCTTTCACTTCCAATGATGGGTATGTGCCGTCAGTTCGTCAATTTTTTTTGTCTGAAAATGTTAGTTTTTGGTGAAAACTACCATCCTTCAACTTTTGTTAAGAAAAAGAACAAATTGACTTAGAATAAAATGTTGTTGTTTTTTTTACATTTGTTTTGGTATTTAAACTTTAAATAAAATTATAGTACAAGCAGAAAGATTGTTGAAAATAACCAAAAAGATAGAAAACACTGCAGGGAAATTAACCAAGAAGCACTGGCTATTGGTAGCCAGCGCTACCTTGGTTAGCTTCTGTGTTTGTAAGATGGGCTGCAGATAAACAGCTGTAACAGGTCAGTTCCAAATCGAACAGAGAGAAACGCTTCCCTCTGAGTGAGGAACCAGACTGTCCTGCAAAGAAAGCAGGATGGGCTGGCTCTCCAGGCTAGGGGAGCATAGGTGCTGGAGAACATAGGGCTGACCCTGTTCTAGAGGTGACCAAGATTGGTTTAAAAACATAGATAAAAGCATAATATAGCCCCTTTAAATGTCCCTTCTTGATGGCAATAAAAACTGAAGAAAATCAGCTAATGTATGTCTTTTTATGTGTGACATGAAGAGTAGCCTGTTGTATTATGCAATGTATAACTCACTGAAAATGAGGGAAAACATAAAAGTACTTAACTACTTTACTGTATCCACCCTGCCTAAACTCCTCACAATACATAATGCACACTGCTGCTCTGATGGAAGGATGCGTTTTGAGCCCAATCTTTTGATTCTCAAGTGGCATTTCCTGCTTAGTCGACAGCGGAACAAACACTGTACCAACGATGAGCTGCGCCGACGAGCAACAGCACGCCGCCGCCTAAACTGTTACGGATCAGCTAGAATACAGCCTCAGCGGGGGAATTATGAAGAAAAAAAAAAAAAATCAAACTGCAAGGCGCATCATCTTCACTCGATCATCCCTTCAAATCCCCCCGGCGCAGTGGCAGCAGCTCGACACGCTGGGAATTTTGAGAGGTCAGGACATGAAACAAGCCAAAGAAAAGAGGAAGTCGAATGAATGTAAAGTGCGCTGGGATGATAACGTCAGGGGGAAAAGAAATTGATGCCGCAAGTTACAATCTGGTTTATTTGCGCTTTGTTGACGGTGATAGACGGCGGCAACAGGGTGATGTGAAATGAGCGTGAAGGCGGGTGCAGCATAAACACCACAGCAGGAGGTGGAATACATTAGTACTGCAGGAAAAAAACTGCACAGAAAGCACAAGTCAATCTGATGTCTATTTTACATTACACATGCAATAGGTGTAACGATGCCTAAGCAGTGAAGATGAGCGCACGTCTAGGCTGTTATATTTAAACTGAAAAGAACTGATCAAAAGGCAGATTTGTCAGACAGCAAAACAAGACAGTGCTCAGAGTTTCTATTGGTGCTGGCAGGTTTGTGACACGTGCTCTCTCAAGGTGAGGTTCAGTAAATGGTGTTCTATCTAACTTATACCTTTCTGATGAGGTGAAAATACCCAGATGGAAAACTGAAACCATCAAGTAGAAGGCAGGTTTCTATGGCATTTGTGCGACAGCCTCTATCTGCTTCACTAATGGTTATGAGCTCTGATTTTAGATGGTGTGTTGCTTTTTCACACCTTTTTGCACATCGCTTTCTTCATGTGTTCAATACTTTTCCTCTGTCATCCCATTGTATTACAGAACAAAATTTCTGAATGTTTTTTTTTTTTTTTTTGTATTTATGAATTACTTGAGTTTTTGCTGACATCTGGTGACAATTTCCTGTCAGTACTATGTCAAACATGTTTGTTGAGAAAAGCTGTGATGTAATTTTTACACTTACTGTATAAGGTCCCTTTGCCCGATAGTACTTGTTGTACTCAGTAACTCAGTATATAGATGAGCTTTGTCCTTCAGTGTAATGCTCACGCATAAGCACACGTAAGAAAATAAATGACAGGAACCTGTATGCAGTCACCCTTCAGTATTGTGTTGCCACGGCCCTGTGTTGTCTGCTTTCCCACTCTCACTATCAGTGCTAGAATCAACTGCTGCTCCATTTGCCTGAGCACCACTGGTGGACCTTCAGCCTTGTCTGCCTCTAGCTGCCTGGGCAGAAGCACTGTGGCCTTCCTGGACAAGCTAGCCCACATGTGTTATGCCAGTCTCCCTTATGGAGCAGGGTAGGGACCAAACCACAATGACCGCACCCCTCCCCGTGTCCCAAGCTCTCATCATTGATGGTGACTGTCATGTACGTGTAGATGGCATGGGACTAACTAAAAACCAGGCATTTAAGCAGGGCTTACTGTCCTGCGTCACACACTCAGTTGGTGTCTGTTAAAAGTCAACTTATCTTGGATAAGTAAACAATATAGGGCCAGATTTATCAAAGGTTTGTGTGCACGCTAACTGAATAATATGCGCTAAAATTGGAGCAAACCCAGACGCAGTTGAGATTTGCGTGTCTTACAGGAGCAGAGCGAATGCAAAGCAGATTTTGCTCCTATGACCTAATGAATCTGTAAACTGAGGCGTTCTTCCCAGAGTGCGCAAAATGGAAGGCGGAGAAAATGCAAATTCATTCATTTACCGCCCACAATATTATTCATCAAGGCTCACCATGACTTTGCGTGCGAAAATAGCGTATAAATTTAGCACCTTGGAGAAGGACCTGCTAATCTTGTGCACAGATGGCTGCTGTGATTCGTGTGAGACGAAGGAGAAGAAATGAACAAATACGTAGGGTTAAAGTGTTTGCCACGCATGCAGATCTATTTGCCATGACGGATGAAAAAATTATTCACCAGCACTTTCAGCTATTCTTAGTTAAATTTTTGCTTCCGTTTGTGTTCCACTTCCGCACCTTCCATGACGCAAAACAATTATTTATTATTATTCCTTTATTTAACCAGGTAAAAAAAACTCATTGAGATTAAAAACCTCTTTTTCAAGAGTGACCTGGCCAAGAGGGCAGCAACGACGTAATTACAATAATACAATACAAAACAACAGTCATCCACAAACATGAATTTCACGATATAGAAATCTACAATAAAAGATTAGTACAAAAATACCACAACAACAATTAGTGCGATTCTAAAAACAATTACATTTACCAATAGAAATTGTTTCACGCTCCTTTATAGTGGATTTGAATTCTCCCAAAGTAATAAGAGCTGTCAAGTTTAGTTCCTTTTGTAACTCATTCCATGAAGAAGGGGCAGCATGTTTGAATGCTGTCTTTCCCAGCTCTGTCCTGACCCTCGGAACTACCATCTGTAAGAACCTTTGAGAGCGTAAACCATATTGCTGTTGGTTTCTAACCATATATATACAAAGGTAAGATGGAAGCAGCCCAATAATACATTTATAAACAAAAATCAACCAGTGAGAAAGTCTGCGGACATACAGAGAGGGGTACTCGGCAACAGCATACAGCGTACAATGATGGACACGATTTCCACAGCCTGTAATAAAACGCAAAGCACTGTGGTACACACTGTCCAACTTCTTGAGGTGCTGTGTAGGTGTATTTATAAAAAGCAGATCCCCATAATCCAACATAGGCAAAAAAGTTACAGAAATAAGGCGTTTCCTTACTAAAAGAGAAAAGCTAGATTTGTTCCTGAAAAAGAAACCCAACTTAAGCTTCAGTTTCCGAACAAGGCCCTCAATATGTGGTTTAAGAGACAAGTTTTGATCAATGACTATGCCTAAGTACCTGTACATTGAGACTATTTGGATTACTGATCCTTTGGCAGTTTTAATCTGAGAATTTGAAGGCAACTGTTTACCATTTGAGAAAACCATAACTTTAGTTTTGTCTGCATTTAAAACTAATTTAAGTTGAATCAGATTTGACTGCACGACATCAAAAGCAGACTGTAAAATATCAAAAGCGTGTTCAATCACAGTGGAAGAGCAATAGATGACTGTGTCGTCTGCATAAAAGTGAAAACAGGCATTTGAGACATCACAACAAAGATCGTTTATGTAGACAATACACACAATGATGCTGTTTAAATAGTTCCGCCCCATCTGTTTGCACCTGTCACCGGCCACGCTTTTTGTCTTAGTATTTCACGCGCAACACGCCCATTAATAGCGGCCGCATATTTTCTCACTGCACTCGCAGTTTAGCACCCGTCTTAGTAAATATGGCCCATAGAGTTAGGTAACATAGGTATTAAGGCAGTTGTTCCCAACCTTTTTTCTTTGAAGTCCCCCCGTCTGTGTCCAAGACAAGCCGGGCCCCCTAGCCCTAACTTGGCCCTCACTAACGCATCAGAATCATAAAGTGATTAGCTACAAACATAATATTTTTAATATTTATTTTTAAATTAATCAGCAGTAGTAGTAGATTTTTGTTCCTATTCAATTTGTTTCTAAATTGGGTTGTAGAAATGTAAGAATTTATTTTGCACAAATATAATTTTCATAATCTCAACCTCAGAGTAGACAGATCTCTGTGGACCCCCTGTAATCTGCCATGTAAACCGTGTGGGTAAGCATGACCTTAATTCATTTGAGGGTTAATCAGAAAGCACTATTTATAATTATTTAAAGAAAAAAAAAAGAAAAAAAATACCAATATACTTTTCATATAGCATTTTTCTAAAACATCCAATTTGAAAAGGTTACTGTCCATGGCCCACGCCAGTCTTTTGTTCCTGAAGTGTCAGTGGCAGATGATTTGTACTGTGTCATTAGGCATTCGACAGATGCATCTCTTCTGCCATCGCACATCAATTCTCCATCTCCCTAAACCTGTTCTGCCCAAATGAGCTTCCAAACTGCTTTATGTGATATCGAGCAAAATGTATTGAATTCCACTTTGCCCATTTCTTTTCGCATTTGTCCGTTGAGTCGTCGCATAAAGCACAGAGACAGAGGGAGGTAACTTCAGGACACTCTGGGGATGGAGCTGTTTGGACCAGGCCAGGGTCATGCTCTGACTGCCGGCCTCCAAATCACTTTTTAATGTCTGTTTATGTGTTTTCTTAAGGAAACGTTCACCGGCTCAGGGCTGTTTTTCTGGTGCTGGCTTTTGTCCTTTTCTCACAATGCATAATTGTCAGGAACATATTGTGAGTGGAGGGTGCTGAGGGTGCAAGGAAAACTGAGCATATAGTATAATTATAACTACATAATTATGTAGTTATTATAATTAAAGTGGGGCCAACAGTGGACCAGGAGGTTAAGTGGGTCACCCACTGACCAAGGGGTTGGTGGTTCGGCTCTGACTCAGTGCATAAATGTATACATGGTGTTCTTGGGCAAAAGATGGGAGCCTTGACTAAAAACCTTCAGATTTAACAAGTTTATGGTGGATGTACATAGTCTGGCCTGCCATACCCACTTTCTTTTTTAGTGAAGGAAGTGGGCATGGTAACGTTCCATACGACTTTCATTTTTCCGGCCAAACCAATCAGAGCGGGGCATTAGGAGCTGCGTCACACTCTGCGCCTGAAACTTTTTTTTTTTTTTGGAGGCTAAGCAGAGGCTAATGCAGGGCTAGCCTCGTAACTTGTTTTGCTTCTGTGACCAAGACAGTCATGACAGCTCTTAAAGATGTTTTGCCGTGCTTTTTTGCGTCGTTGTGTCGCCATTGTCCGCTGTGTTGAAGCAACAAGAAAGGCTGAAAACAAGAGATGTAACGCTGCGAGACGGGGTGATTTGCGGACTTCTGACAAAGCAGGTGGGTATTTTTACACCCCTTTCAATCTTAAAGGTGTCCTACAGTTCTTGAGCTTCAAAACAGTCTTTATTTTATATTTGCCGAGATAGGACCGCTAAAACACAACGAAATAACATGTCTTTTATTCAGTTTACTCGGTTAGCGAAGCTCACTTCCACACAGAGACTTGCACAAGGCATTTCTCCCAGTATCTGAGCTGTACTTTTATAAAAAAATATATCATACAACATAGGTTCCGAGGTCCTGATTAAAGTTTGGGCAGTCTTTTCTGGCCACAGTGCAGTGAGACTGTAGACTGAAGGCTGTGTGTGTGACCTGTGTCTGCTTCCTCCACTAAAGGAGGGACACAAAATGTAACAAAGCTTATGTTACAACACTGTAGTCCACCAGCCCCTATTAGTTACTAAAGCAGTCTCTGTTAAAATGTAGTTAAGGCTTATTATAAACTATGTTTTTATCTTTAGAGGTAAAACTGCTCCTAAACTGCACCCATATTATCCATCTAATCTAATCCATCTCTTGTATTTATTGTATATTGTATATTTATTGTATATTATTGATTGTAAAATTTGTATTTATTGTTACTTCTTAGTGAGATTGACATATTCTAGTTGTATGTTTTGTCTTTCAGGTACACATCCATCTGGACACTGGAGTTCACCTGTACTCACACTGACTGTATCTGCTGATCTGTGGTTCACCCCATACTGAGACTGCTGATCTGGAGATTGGAGTAATGAAAAAAAAAGCTTTGTACAGCAGCACAACAACTTTCCAAAAACTATTGCAGCAGTCTATCTGAGCTGCATTTTGCTTATCACTTACAAGGTTGTGAAGAGCCTACCCCTCTACTTCTCTGAGCATGTGATATTAGATAAACTGCACAGTATTCTTGGAGAAATACTTCAGGAAACCACACATCTGTTCAGCTCTAATACTGCTTGCACTGAATTTGGATAATATATTCATGCAGTTACAGAGCAGATCATTTGACGTTACATTTATCCTGTAACTGCACAAGTTGTTCATAAGATTATACATGAGATATCTGATTACATCCCAGCTACACGTCAAGGACTGCCACACATAACATACAGTACATGGATGAAAAATATCTGACATCCCAGTGTAGTTCTGAGGTGAACACTAGATTGCTCTGCAACACCTGATAAGTCCTTAAACAGTAGGCATATTTAAATATTTTTAGTGACTGTTCTTGCTGTGAACCACAGTGTGACTAAGTGACTTTAAATTATTAGAAAAGTGCTGTATAAGACTAATACATTATTATACATGTTTGATTGTGTGTGGTTAACTGCTTGCATGTGAAACTACTCTGTTCTGTAAATAAAATCCTTTTGACTAGTTGTGATGTTTTTTTTTATTTAAAATTGTTACATGGGTAAACAAGTCGATGTATATGTAGCAAATAAACAGCTTTTACACAGTTAACAGCAAAAAGCACTTTTATGTAAAGTATAAACTTTATTCTAGGTAAGATTAAGGTCACAAAGTATATAAAGCAGCTACATTTAATAAATAAAACATGTTAGAAACATTTCTCTCATCATTTTTTCTCATCGATTGGCACAATTTATTTACTTTAGTTTTGGTAACAGATTTGAGTGGTTCTTTAAAACTTAAGCCTTACTAAAATTAAAGTTAGACTCATGGTGATTCATAATGTAAGGATGTAAGACACTCAGCAGAGCTGCAGCACAGCTTTACCAAAGCTCGATGGTGTAGTGCTCTCTTATCACCAGCTGACTCTGCTGAAGCTCATTATGTTGTAGTTAATTCTTGTGAATCTGTTTCATCTTGTGGCGACATTAATCACAGTAAAGTCACGGTTAACTCATTTACACAAACCTTACACAACGACTGTTTGAGCTGATGCTGTCCTCGTTTAAAAATAAATAGGCAAACACTGATAATGCTGAATTTTCTTGAGTTTTGATTCTAAAAATCCTCCAAACGAGTATCTCGCACCGTGGTGGCCATGTTTGCTATGAAAAGATGCCGTCGCTCTACTTGCATCACGTCCTCTGATTGGTTAACTCTGCATCCCTTAGTCCCGCCCCTCTGAAATCTCTTTGAATGGGGCGTTACCAGACTAGTTCTCTGTATAGAATAGAAAGAGAACTAGTCTTGCTTGCCATTTTTAAACAGGGTTGATACGTCTTCTGTCTGAACAATGTATGAAACTACATCTCTGTTTTTGGACCAACCAAAAGTTAGTTAGTATGTTTTATCCTGTTCTAAATTTAATCAATTTTGGCATAATATTTTTACACTTTTTAGTGCTGCTCAAGGTAAATCAGTCCAATGATGCCACCTATTGGCTATTTTTGGAGTTCCTTCTTCTGCTTTGGTATTATCCAAAACAAAAGCTGACTCTGTTGCTTTTGCCACCCTCTTTGCCCATCGTATTATCCTCTTCCCCTGGCACCCACTTTTGTGCAATGGGTACAAGATTTACTTTTCTTTTTATTGCTGGAAAAGATTAAGTTCTCTTAATGAGGACAAACCAGCTCATCTTATAAACAATGGAATCCTCTCCTGTCTGGTGTAAAGGAAAGTGTCCTGTCTCCAGTATACTCCTAATTGTGATAACTGTAATGTTTATTCCAATTAATCCTTTTTTTTTTTTTGTATTCTCTGTAATGTTGTTATGTATTATTATTATTATTCATTATTATTTTTTAATTACTTTTTCCTTTATTTTTTTGTTTGTCCGTGGTACTAGATGTAGTCTGATTCCCTCTGCTCGTTGTAAAAAAAAAAAAAAAAAAGTAGATTTAACAACTCTCACGAAGGTCATGAACATTATTACTTTAATGCAGGATCAGTGTTCAGAGGTGCAACTCAGATTGTCAGCAAAGCCCCTTTGAGACACATTGTCCTTCAGCCTTGCTCCATAGTAGGAATCCTGAGGACCATAGTTTCATTTCCAGAACGGACAATGTGGTGAGAAGATCCTTCTAAACCCTGAATCCTCATGCAGTACTGTCCTCAGATATATATATATATATATACTCTAAACGTTTGGTTATTGATTATTGCACATCGTTCAGAAGTATTAGCAGTTTAAATTAAGAAATACACAATAACAAACTTGGTTTTTTCAGTTTTTTAGTGAGAAAAAATATTGTTATTGTACACAAAGAATTGTACACAGAGTTTCTCAAATATAAATCCTGAATAATGATTCTAAATGTGAGTTCACACTTCCAGATTGTGCACCTTTTTCAAACTCCCCTTGGTGGACTGCTGGGGTTCCACTGTGCCAAAAGCACAGTGGTTGGCGACCTGTGGTGATAGTCCACCTCTTTGTTTTGCAGTGGACTGAGTTGGTGCCAAGCATTTGGTCAGATTTGGTCCCCTCCCATATACAGTACTTGTTGTATTTGGTCACTACTGTGAAGCTAGGCACATAAACGCTCTGGTGTGGTTCACCTTCCCTTTCCCAGCACTGCACTGTGTCTCCACTGTAGACCTGGTGGACGCTGGAGCAAAGGGAGATTTCCTGAGTATCGAACAAAAGGTCATCTCTTATCCAGTGAATGCTGCTCCTTGGTGACCTTTTGTCCAGTTTGTTGTTTTTTGGCACGTCTTTTCCCCTTCTCCTGGTTAGCTGCTGCATTTTTCAGGAGTTGGAGAACTTGGGCATCCAAAAAGTCAGAAAAAATCTCACCTGGTTGACCTACTGCAGGATGCTCATCACAAAAAAGACCACTGAAAGTAATGGAAAAAATAGTTAAAGGTATAATGTTTCACACACATGATCCAAAAACATTCAAGTTAATAAGAGCCCTGCCAGTGTTCATTCAGGGATAAAATTCCAGCTAGAGAATGTTCAATTTTCCACAGAAAAATCAACAAAATAATAAATAGTTTTACAATTCACCCAATGTCAATAACTGTCACAGGAGAAGCATTCTTCATTAGAAGTCTAGTCCTTGATGGTCTGCCAAACAGCAAATTGTATGTTTAATGACACCCACGCACAGACACACACACACACAGAAGAATCACTCTGTCATTGGTGTACTACTGCTCTTTTTTCCTTGTACTTTCCTGCTTATGCTCTCTTCTTCTTTCCCTTTTCCCTTCCATTCGAAGTGATATCATAGCCATTACTGTAACATATATCATATATATAGAGAGTTTTTCTTGGTAGTCACTGTGAGGGCCAGACTCTCTCATAAAGGAAAGGCATCAAGGCAATCTCAATCAAACTTGCTGTGCACGTAGAGCTTGAGAAGAGCTACAAAATGCTTTTTAAATGTTTGTTCTACAAGGTTCTATGCCAGAGAAATGAGCAACATCTTTTTATTGCTGTTTTGAGGTTTTCAGGCCGAGATAAAGCATTGTTGGATGTTTTCTATGAACTGCAGCGTAAGAGCCCAAACTGATAAAAGATGGTTGGGGACGCACTGAGCTAGCAGGGCTGCCACAATTATTAGTCTCCGAGTTCTCGGCACGACCCAAAGCACTTTCCTGGTGAAAATAGAAGTGTTCTTATCAGTGCTATTGATTAAATTGGGCTCTACTCAGGACCTAATGTTTTTGAATTTGTAATATACTGGGGGCCAGATGAAAAGCTCTGGCAGGCCGGATGTGGCCCATGGGCCGCCTGTTGACTATCCCTGGGTTACAGGATGAAGAAGCTGTATATAGTGCTCTCATCCTACTGTAATGTACTGTAAGCCATACAGGCGCGTAAATTCGGTTGAGCCAATTCCACCCCCTCCCCTCCCTGTGCAGAATACTTGGTACGGCCCAATCCACTGTCTCTCCTGAGCGTTGGCTGTTTGCTGTGTGTCGCTCAGTCACTGGTGTTATAGCGGTGATAGTTGGCTGTCTCTAACCTGTGCTGTTATGAAAAGAGCACCCAAGAGCCAGTCAGTAATTTTACAGAGTTGGTCAACGCCAACCCCAACGGAAAAAAAAAAAGTACTGCCCAAGAGGAGGTAAACAGTGGTATTGTCAAGTTAGCTGATGATTTGACTAAATTGCCAGTGTGAGGTAAAGCTAAGGAGGCTGCCACGGAATATGTGCTGTGTGCAGGACTAATGTCAATTTACCACTGAATACTAATTTAAGTAAGTGGGGAGGTGGCATTATTTATTAATCAGTCTTGCTTTTGTGCTGACACTGACACTGACACTAGCCTAGCACATAGCCGAAGCTAAGTAAATCACAGTAAAAGTATCATAATGCATTTTTAATACGGAAACTCCAAATTAGCATACTCCTTTTACAAAAGTACATGATTCTATGTGTAAAAAAAATAAATAAATAGGCGGATCGTTTAACCCCCCCAATATTACACCCAAAGTTACGCCCTTGAAGCCATATATCTATCTAAACCCCAAATTCTCAGGATTACACTGCCATTTAAATTTTTCTGAATGGACAAGCTATGATGGAATATTTCACACACAGAAAACATAGTGTTGGCAATAGACCATAAAAAATGATTCAGTTTGCTATGTTGTATGTGTATACACATACTGATAAGACATGAGAGGAACTGAGAAGGCTCTCTAGCTTTGTGAACACAATGTAGCATAAACTCAAATACATACAGACCCAGCTTGAAAACCATATGGAAAGACTTACTCAGATGTAGAGAATTCTGAGTGGTCTGATTATTGACCTAGGCCAGTGGTGGACAGTAACTACCGTATTTTACGGACTATAAGTCACTCCGGAGTATATAAGTCACATTTATTTAGAAATTTATTTCACAAAATCCAAGACCAAGAACAGACATTTAATCTGGAAAGGCAAGTTATTCAACGACACAATAGCACACAGAACAACAGGCTGCATAGGTGTCCAGTATGTTAACATAACATATTATTGAGCTACACAAGCATAAAGAGCATACGTGTGAGGCTGAGTAATCTAAATAAACATAAGCCAGCGAGTCCAACAAGCATGTTACTGGTAAGGAAGTTAATCAAGCTACCAATCTCATTCTACATCACTGAATAGTACTGACAGCAGTTGTCACAAGCCTAGAGTGCCCTCTCGCAACTGTAGATGGTTGTAAATGTTAAATTATATATATTTTGATAAATAAGTCCCATCTGACTATAAGTCACATGACCAGCCAAACTATGAAAAAGTGTGACTTATAGTTCAGAAAATACAGTAGATATCTTTACTCAAGTAATTTACTAAAAGGTACTGACTGTAGCACTCGTACTGGTTTGAAAACAGTACTGTAGTCTGAATCTAAACAATAGCTTTTCTGATGGGATGATCAGGAATGCAGTTTTAGAACCAAAACAAAAAATGTAAACAAAAACAACTTGGCCATTATGTAAAATTTTATTTTAATTAATAAATCAGCTGTACCATTGTTATTAGTAAAACTAATATTAGATTTAAACATGTTTACATCATATCTTGGCACACATGTGGGTAATTATCATGAATTATATATATATATATATATATATATATATATATATATATATATATATATATATATATATATATATATATACACATACTGCTCTTACTTGAGTCAAACTTAAAATTGTCTGAGGAGTTAAAAGTAGTTTTTGTCCTCTGTGGTGTAGTGGGCAGCACATCTGAGTTGCAATCAGAAGGTTCTTGGTTTGAAACTCGAAGAAGAAGAATAATTTGCAAAAACATACAAAAACTACTTAAGTTAATTTTATACTCAATACTTTTTTAATATTATTATTGTAATATTATTTTTGAAGTAACAGTACTTTTACTTGAGTGCAGCGTTTGAGTACTTCGTCCACCACTGACCTAGGCTCTATGAGTTTTTAACTTGTAAAAACTGTGGCTGTGGCTGAATGCCCTCCCTATTCTCTATATAGTGCACTATACAGTGGTCATGCCATTCTGTAGTGGAAGCCAAATGTCTAGTGGATAAAAAATAGCGCACTCAAAATTTGCCACAATGCATTCTGAAAAGTAGTGGACGTCAATGGTCACTAGACAGTCAATATAGACCAGAATGCTTTGCGAGTTTTGGAGGAGAACAGCAAGACCATGACAGGTCTTTAAACTGAACACAACACGTCTGAATGAAACTACCGTATTTTCTGCACTATAAGGTGCACCTAAAAGCCTTTAATTTTCTCAAAAACCGACAGTGTGCCTTATAATCCAATGCGCCTTATATATGGATCAATGTTGGTTAATTATGGCTACTGTATTCAGGGGGCGTCGCCGAAGTGACAGCGGTAAAAACGGTAAAGGGGAATTCCAGTCCCAGCTGTTCATGTGTGCCATAGGCGTGTTTATGGATCCTGCCGCAAAAGAACAAGGAGGCGCGGCCTTTGCTCCATCTCAGTAGAAGAGTTGTGACCTTGAGGGGACAGAAAACTGAGCGCTCGAATGCTGTTCATGTAGCTTTGAACTGTGACAAATGGAGTTGGAAATACATTGTTTTCAACGCAAATAAGAGCTACCGGTACATACGGTACTGTATTGTGAATGCACTAACTTGTTTTGGGAGTGAATGGAGTTGTAAGAACGCTGGTTTGTATTCTATTAATAAAGTTTGACTGACTGACTTATCTGACTGTTTTATTGACATTCCCTTTAGCGCAGCTCCATCTAGTGGATGCATAACGCAACCCCAGCCACTACAGTAGCTTCTATTCTATGCACCTTATAATGCGGTGCACCCTATATATGAAAACAGTTTTAAAATAGGCCATTCATTGAAGGTGCGCCTTATAATCCGATGCGCCTTATAGTACGAAAAATACGGCAGTTAGAAACACTGTTTTTACTTCTGTCATATTGTTATCAGGAATAAATAGCTCTGAAATAATCTGTTACAGTGTAAAATTGCAAACGTTAGCTTACCTTAGCCTGTACACGTAACAGCAAAGAGCTGCAATAATCCACTGTTGTTGTTTTTTTGTTTTTTTTTCTCATTAAAATGATAATTAATGTTAAATATTACATGTATGATTAATATTGAAGTACAAAAATATTAAGTGAGTCTGGTTGGACTTTATCACAAAAGTCCATTATCGGCGGAGTTCACAGAACTTTTTCTTTTTTTTGACACAGATGGCAGAGTCACGTTCTCACCGGTGAGAAAACAGTGAGCGTTTGAATCATTCACCAAATGATTCCACTATATAGTCTGCTATACAGCGCGGGACTACATATATAGAGATAGACGAGTTAGGGGCTAAGGGTGACTTTCAGACACAAAATTAACCCCTCCCACTCCAGGAAGCACTGACCAAACAACAAGCCCTCTACATCCAGTCTGCTCTCATTCATTTATCCAAAAAAACAGTGTACTGCTCTGTTTCCACTGATTCCTCACAGACATTTTTTTTATTTATTTTGGAGTAAAATTGTTCATATTAAAATTTTAAGGAAGTGAAGTGCTTATTTCTCTTATTATGTTCAAAAGTCCTCAGTACTCTGCCCTCTTCTGGTCTCTTCACCTGTTTCTTGAAGGTTGTAAAATGTACAATGCTGTTCTTGACCAAGATTAATTTAACTTAAAAATATGAATAAAAGCATAATCTATCTCTTTAAGTGGTCATATGGAAGTTTGTGAGCCTCCAGACACTGTCCCTTTGTTCCCTGTACACTGGTGCGTTGAGAGAATTGATTGTATCTTGAGGAATATTTCATGCATAAGGCAGCATCCCAGCTCTCAGATAAAGCTTGATTTATGTTCACTTCAGAAAAAGTTACACTTGCAGATTGAAGTTCAGATAAAGTATACAGTTGTGAAGCAGAGGTGTCATAAACAACTCGTGTCTTCAGAACAGTGTCACCTGACTGTTTTCAAGAGATGGATGTCAACAGGTCGCAAACTGCCTTGGTCCGGTAATGGAATGAACTTACTCAAAACAGCACAAACAACTGTGTGATAAATGTTAAATGGATATTAAACTCAGAGTATTTTGTTTGACTCAAAATTTAAGGAATCAGTTTAACAATGGTTCAGAGTGCACAGTGTGGTACAGTCATGGATGTATTATAGAACTGGGTAATGAATGACGTCACGACCGCTGTTGTTTTCAATAGCCGTGCTCATTGGCGTGTGATGCCAAAAAAAGTTATTTTACTTTTGCGTTACTGTGTTATGCAGTCCATAGAGTAGGCGCACTGCAGTCCTCGAGCAAGCACGGTGTTGCTTTGCTTACCACGTTATTGTGGGCTACAGCAGTGACTTCAAACCATAAAAAGTTATTTTTTAGCCAAATTAAAGAGTTCGAACAGGGAAAGTCCATGGTGTGAAAACAGATAATAAACACTAAAAAATCCAACCATTTTGGAAGCTGTAGGTGTCCTGTCAGCTGAGCAACTAGCGTTTCTATTTACACTGCGCTTTATGGGAAAAATACTTTCTGGGCCGCATTGGATTTTTCGCTGCAGTTCCAGAGTGGAGAGGGGGCGTTGCCCTATCCAGGTTTTATTTTACATCTATGGGTACAGTGTAAAAAATAGTAAATAGTTATTTTGCCATCACCGACTGGACACTGTTGAGAAACAGTGTAGAGTCCATGCCACCAGACCATCAGCGAGACAAACAAGCAACAGCAAGAGGCAGACAGGGGCTGGAGATCCACCAAGAGTACCCAGGCAGATGGAGCAGTGGTCTGATCATTAATGGGGTGAAGAAGATGACACTAGAGCATGGCAACAAGACACCAGGGGTGGCTAAACTCGGATACTGCTTGGATACTGCTGATACTGTTTTTGTACTTTTGTTGTAAGTACATGCAAAGAGTCCATATTTGAAGTGTTGCCCTCGGGACCACAACCCCTGTCCTTAGAGCACTTACAGTAACAATACAAAAGCAAAACGGAAATACTAATGCTGAACTTAGACGTACAAGTTTAAGGTCTTTATATAGCTCTTTATATATACATTAGTAGAAGAATTATTAATAGTTGAGGTCCTAATAAAGACTGCAACATATGTTCATGTAAAACAGAGAAACTGTTCCCTGTGCAGATGAAAAGCACAACTAATAAAAGTAGGGGTGTAAGAAAAAATCGATTCTGTGTAATATTGCGATATTTTATTTGGCGATACAGCTATCGATTTAAGTTGCGGCCGAATCGATTTTTTTTTATTATTAATTATTTATGAGCAAACGTTCATTTCAGCGTCTTACTTTTGTGGTGCACTTAAACCCCCGAACACTAGTTGGCAGCGCAGCACACTAGAGCCTCTTTCAGCAGCTCTACACCACGCCAAAGCAACAACGAGATCTCGTGAGAGCCGCCACACGGTAGCTGTTTATTCTCTAGTCTCGCGGTCGTTGTTACACAGCTCACTGCTCTGAACATGGCTGACACCGAGAGCGAGATACGAGAGGCTCCTGGGATTTACAAGGCGGATATTTGGACTCATTTTGGATTTTACAATAAAGCAGGGAGCACAGACTACGACAAGAGTCATGCTGTGTGCAAACTCTGTCAAGCCAGAATTAAATACTGCGGGAACACGACAAATCTGCGTGCACACATTGCCAGGCATCATGACGGAATTGAGGTAAAGGCTAACGCGAAACAAGAAGCTAACTCCGGGTCTCAACTGACACTTGAACAAGCTAATTCCGTCAAGTTCCCATCAGGCTCAACACGTGCAACAAAAATAACGCAGTCTGTACTTTATTTTATTTGTAAAGACATGCGCCCTCTTAGTGTGGTGGAGAACGAGGGCTTTCGTAGCATGTTGAACACGTTTGAGCCCCGTTACGCCATACCTTCCCGACAACATATTACGGACATTGCTTTACCCAGGTTGTACAAAGAAGTAAAAGGAACTGTGCTAAGTGAGCTCAGTTCTGCTAAGAGAGTGGCATTGACGTGCGATGCTTGGACTTCGAGGTGCACAGAATCATACGTAACCATAACAGCTCATCACGTCACTGACGAGTGGAAGTTAGTGTCCCATGTCTTGCAAACGCGGCCAATGTATGACAGCCACACAGGAGAAAATATTGCGGGTTTATTGCGTGAAGCTCTTGAGGAATGGGGCTTGAATGATAAAGAACCCGTTGTTGTGACTGATAATGCTGCCAACATGGCTGTGGCGGCTAGACTGGCAGAGATAAGCCACGTTCAGTGTTTTGCACACAGTCTCAATCTCACATCACAGAAAGCACTTAAACTACCAACGGTGGCCAGACTGCTCGGCAGAATTAGACGCGTCACAGGGTTTTTTAGGCGCAGTACAATAGCTAATCACCAGCTAAAGGTCAAACAGGACCAGCTTCAGCTACCAAAGCACAGACTGATTACAGACGTTGTTACAAGATGGAATAGCTCATATGACATGACAGAGAGGTTTTTAGAACAACAGCCAGCAATATGTGCCGCTCTCCTTTCCAATGAAGTTCGAAAAACTGAGAAAGAAATCTTTACATTGACTGAGACAGACATCACAAGCGCAGAGATACTCAAAGCACTGAAGCCTATGAAAGATGCCACATTGGTGATGTCAGAGGAGAGCATGCCAACACTGTCCATCATTGCGCCACTTCATGCCAAGCTTGTCAGGGGCACAGTACAAAGTCCAGATGATTCAGATACTGCTAAAGACATAAAAGCAGCTATTGCACTAGATCTATCTAAAAGATATACCAATGAGAGGGAGACCCTGTATATGGCGTCGGCTGTTGATCCTCAGTTCAAGAATCTACCCTTTCTCTCTGAAGCAGAGACTGTTGACATCTACTCAAGACTGACTGATGCTGTGGTGGCAGTGATACAAAAGCAAACTAGTGTGAGTAAATGCAATAATAACGGACATGTTTTTAAATTCCAATTTAATTGCAATTTTCTGAAAAATAAAATGTATTTTATACAATTTTGGTCTTGTGAAAGGTGTATTACTATTCAGATGAGGTTTTCCAAAGTCATACTCTTTTTAAAAAATCGCAATATATCGTTTTTGTTACAATATCGGGATATATCGGGATATATCGTATTGTGACATGTGTATCGTGATACGTATCGTATCGCCAGATTCTTGCCAATACACAGCCCTAAATAAAAGTATAACATCAGTAATTTATATACATTAGTAGTGGAAGGTGATTAAAAAAACAAACAAATAATTATGGGCTTTGTAATAATTAATTATGATTAATCACATTTTTATCAAATATAAATATTTATGTCAGAAATACATTATATAAGCACACATACATACAGAATTGACACTCTTTACATTAAACTGCATTACAAAAATGAGAAAAGGGTGTGCATGATGAAAAATCTATGTGGTTTGTGAGGCCAACAATCTAAAAACATGATGTGTATGTGTACAAAACCAAACACTCTTCCTGTCCCTACCAGTGAAGGTGATGCCAATAGCCTCACATTTGTAGTATTTTTAGTATTTCCCCCTCTCCCACATGAAAACATAGACGTGATTTCCAACATAAAAATTGCTTTGAAGAGCCTCTGGAGGTGCTTCTATGCACTTCCAGAGAGCAGGGATAGAACTGCCAACCCTCTGGTGAGTGTATAGGTGTGTTCACAGGTACTGGTCTGCAGGACTTGGTGCGATGTGGGGCAAAAGTCTGCACTTTTGTTGATGATGTCATTGGTCTGGTTCGAGTTCACATTGAGCTCTGTCAAATGAACTGAACTGACTGAGGGAGCAATAATAAACCTCACCTGTAAGGTGGCAGCACGTCAGTATTTACTGAGAGAAACCTGGGAAGAAGAAATCCTGCTCATCTATTGGTCAAAAGTCTATCTCTTCAGCTGCATATATCCCAATAATATCATAGGTGCACTTTAATCTCTAATGAAGGGTTAAGTTTGGAGCAGTGATGTCAGCTGTTTACAGCTGTGGATTCTCTGTGAGTAATATGAAATCTGTGTTGTTTCAGCAGTGTTTTTACATTTGTTTGTTAATGTCAGCAACCTTTTAAATACATTTTTTTACAGTATATTTGTATTTTAGTCAAGTTAGATGCGCACCAGAAGTGTGAACACACCCTATGACCCTCTCCCACTGTGAGTCCATGCACTTTACTGACAAGACACACTAGACTCACAAGGGGTGGATCTAGAGGGGTGGCATACAGAGGCAACCACCTCTAAAAGAGCCTCTGTCACCCCAGCTGCCACCCCACCTGGAGACGGAATACAAGAAAACACAAATTTTGTGATGGGACACAGATTTATGACAAAAACACTGATTTCCGAGTATAAACAGCAAAGACACAGCTTCTCCCCTGATGGACACAGTTTATAATATCAGTTGAGGTTTTTTTTTGTTATGCAAAACATGTTTGTATAACCAGTGAGGAGTGCAACTTAATCTCCTGAATAACGAAGTATTATTTATGCTCCACTCTGACAGAGAGCAGTTTATCAAGTTTGGCGTTACACAGTATGGAATATAAATGCACCAAAGCTTTCGATGTGGAAACGTTTGGTGTTTTGCTGTGCAACATATTCATCATTACATTCAGCTGAAATGGATAAAGCTGACATTTTTTTACATTGTTGAGACTGTTAAATTAAATGAACATAACCTATGCTATGCTTGGTCATAAACAACAAGGGGCCATATTTACTAAGGCAGGTGCTAAATTGCGAGTGCAGCTTAAAAAAAAGCATTTTCTATTTGTGGGCGTGTTGCATGTTATTTACTAAGGGAAACTGCACAAATAATTGCTGCCACAAATCTGATATGTAAATGAGAATTTTGCGTGAGATAAAGGGAGCAACTACGCTCAGCTCGGCTGGATCTTTCTCCAAAGCAATGCAACGCAAAAGTTAACATGAAGGTCCTCAAATAACAGGACTGACTGTAGTAGACTGTTCATTCTTCATTGTCTTTGAGGGAGAATCATTTCATTGCATTTTACTTTCTTCTATTAACTTTCCGTAGTCCATCTCTGTTAAATGTCCCATGCGATTCTGGCACTGACCAGAGTCACATAACTTAGTCCTCTGTGTGAGACGAGTGGACAGAGAGGAAAGTCCTATTCACTGTCTGTCAGAGCCAGTAACCCTTCAAACAATTATACCAAATGTATCAAGTAGCAGCCTGAATGCTGTGCTGATGGGGATCAAATAAATATAAAAATTAAAAATTTT
This sequence comes from Bostrychus sinensis, assembly GCA_020698575.1. Classification (NCBI taxonomy): domain Eukaryota; kingdom Metazoa; phylum Chordata; class Actinopteri; order Gobiiformes; family Eleotridae; genus Bostrychus; species Bostrychus sinensis. Next base: position 36,099,523 of record CM036248.1, read on the forward strand.
TTCGATGTCCTCCGCTCGTACATTAAACAGCAGCCTCGATCCACGAGCAGTGAGCATGAGATAAACACAGCAAGACTGACACTCATCGCGTAGGCTTTACACAATGTTTAAAGACTCCTCAGTCTTCATTTTAAGGATTTAAAAGGATGTGGGGCAGACTGAAAGCTCAGAGACAGGAAAAGGTTGAAGTTCAGGAAAATAAGAGCGAAAATCAAGGAAAAAGTGTTGCAGCTAAAGTCTATTTCTTTGTTTCCTCCAACTTCAAATCAGCACATTACTGTTGCATCTTTGTAAATGAGCCCTGTTAAAGCATTATAACTTATTTTCAATGCCCCATCTGTGCACTAAAAGCTGCACTCTTTCCTCTGCAAAACTTTTGCACCTGCTCCTCCAATGTGCTACATTTTCACACAGATTTAGCTCCCGCACTCGTGATTGTTGTTTTACAGATTCATTGAGTCACAGGAGCAAAATCTGCACCAGGCTCATTTCACAAATCTCAGCTGACCCTGGGTTTGCTCCAGTTCTAGTGCATCTTATTCATTCAGCATGTGCGCAAACCTTTGATAAATCTGGCCCAAGATGTTTTCCTAATTGCTATTTAGCCCAATTAACCCAGTTTTACAGACATTCTCTGTAATTCCTGCAAGACTGTTTAAATGTTAGCAAGACTGTTTAAATGTTAGCAGTAGATACAGTATAATGCATTAATCTGTTCACCACTGGAAAAATCCATTATTAATTTTTCTCTAGGTCCACCCCCACATTCAGAGCTGGCCTGTGGCATAGGCGATGTAGGCAAAAGCAAAATAACTGCGGGGCGCCAGCTGCTGCCCCATGCTTCAGCCTACAGTCAGTAGCTGCTGACATGAGCCTGGTCAGTCTATGTAAATGCCAACTGACAAGAACTCATGGGTATGAGCAGCAGCTCACAAATGCATGTTACACTTCTCAAGCTTCAAAGAAGTTCTTGTTTGATGACATTCATCCTCATATTTGCAGAGATATGATCATAAACAGCTCACTGGAGGAAGACATACAGTTGCCTAATATACGACGCAATCCTAAGTGCAGCCTTACCGCAGAGGTGTGCAGCGTAATCCTCCCAATATCTTAGCTGTGTACCTTATGCCTGTTTCACATGGCAAGATCTTAAAATTGTCGTAAGATTTTCAAAACCTGAGAGACCCCACACATGGCGATAAAAAAAATCAAAGCTAACACAGGTTTGGTCCTACAGTGTGTGGTGTGCAGCCACACGGCAAAGACACCACACACAAACAGATTTCACTCACAAACATTCCCAGGTCAGACGGGAAATCTCACAAAACCTCACGAGATTAAACGTGACTTCGGTGTACACAAACATGACATACATAAACATGGCAATTGCTATAGTTTGTGCACTATTTAACAGAGAATAACAGAGAAAAAACTATACAAAAAGAAAAATCATTGGTTAAAGGAGTGGAGACAGCGTGAACATGGGCCCTGACAGCTGTTTTGATTTTGGATTCCCCTCCGTGCTTCCGTCACATCGCTTTCTGATTGGCTACATGTCACATTCAACAGGGTGCGTGCTTGTTTGTCACACCACACATGCTGTGATATCAGACCAAGACCAACATGTTGAATATCCCCGATTTGGGATTGGAGCGGTCCCAATGTCCTTCTGAGCAGACCAGAGCTCTCTTAACACACCACACACAGCAGGAATATCTGATAAGATTATCTTTAGTGCCATTACGATAATCGGGGCGTCCTTAAGATTGGAAAGGGAGAATCGGGTCAAAAATCTGCATAATTATCTTACCGTGTGAACCAGGCTTTAGCTCTGCCTGCATTGACCTAGACTTACTAAGTTTTATTAATTTAATCCTCAGTCCCAAATGAGGTAAAAATTGTTTCTGTAAAACATTTTGAGAATTTGTGAAAGCTACATTCTGTCAAAGTGTTTAACACATAACTGTTAACAGTTGAAGACACACACACACACACACGCACACAATTTATAATATTACATCAATTTGTCTTTTATTTATATATCATTGTGATGTATGGGTTTAACAGGGAAGGGTAAGCATGACTACAGACTGTGAATTACACAACCCTGCTTTGATTGTGTTGCCTGATTGTTCCATCTGTAAGTATAGGTCTTCAGAGGTATAAGGGAAACCTGAGGCCATCTGCGTACACCAATAGTGGGGAGTCCACACCATCATCAGTCTCAACACATGACTGCTGTTCAGAGGAAAGCAGGCTGCACTATGCTCTCACCTGCACACTGGAGAGGACAGAGGCTATACTATGCTTTTTTTCTGTTAATTTTGGACACATCTAGATCAGCATCTTACATTTTGTTGGTCAGAAAACACAGTAATTATACTCACTGAGATTAGGTTTCTGTCATTTTAAGAGCCCTCCCTCCCTGCTGCCCTGCCTGCTGTCACACCCCTTCAGCGCTAAAAGCCTGTGGAGTTCACATGAATTCTAAAACAGGCATTGTCGATCGCCCAATCAGAAAAGCGGCCATTGTTTTGATTTAGACATCAGCACCATATTCAAACTTGTACGAGCGCATACTACTTACAGTACCTTTTAAATTCTATAAAATGTATGCATTCAATAACTTTATGTCTTCTTTCACGGCAACCTCTAATCTCCTCCTTGGTCTTCCTAGGCCTCCTGTCTGGCAGCTCTAACATCTAACTAGGGCTGTGCCAAAAATTGAATTTAAAGTTGAATCGCAATTAAGTATAGGATTGATCTCGGTGATAAACTTAGAGCCTTTTTATTTGATAAGGACATGTCAACCAGCCAGTGCAGCAACTAAGGGAGCAGCTGAGGAGCACACTCATGTTTACGGTTACTGCCCACCTGTTACAGCCTGAGCCAGAAAAACAAGAAGTGGAGTTTAGAGGAATAACCACCTAAAATGTGATGTGTATTTAAATACAATAAAACAACAAAAAAAAAAAAAACAAGCGTCTGGAGCAAGTCCATCTGCAGCAACAGCGCTAATATATGAGCTAAGCTAACATTAACATTTGCAATGCTGCACAAAAATAGCAGTCCATACACTCCATTTCACAGCAATTACTCCATAGGACAAATGGGTAAAACTGTTCATATCCTGCATATTTCACACATAAAATCGAATAAAACAATCAAGATCGACCATTATGGGAGAAAAAATTATAATTAAATTTCACACCAAACCTTCAAACCATCTCAATCTCGCTTTTCTGATGTTCTCAATCCTAATCCTATCCATCCTATCAATCCTTGTTACACCCTCAGCCTCACTATCTTAATATCTGCTACCTCCAGCTCTGCCTCCTGTCTTTTTCACAGAACCACTGTCATCCAGGGGATCACCAATCAGAAGGTTTAACCAGTAAGGCATCAGGACAGACAGCTCTTACCATTAGGCAGGTTATCCAAACTTATACATTTAAAGTGTATAGTATACAGGTACCCTCATTCGTAACCCAACTTTACAATGTTGAAATGTTAGTGGACAAAATGATAAACTGAAAGCACATTTTTAAGTTCTAACTCAGAAAATGGCACCATTCTGGTAAATGACCTATCACAGCCATTTATTTGCAGTGTGTCTTACAAATAGAGAGAAGAGCAAATCTAGCTCTTGCTTTCCTTTGTCACCGGTTGGTTCTGCTGAAGTCCTCGTTGTTTTTGCGTTCTCTGTGGGATTTTTGTCTTTGTCTTGTTTCCATTTTAACAATGGTAAAGTCCCGCTGACATCGACCGCAATCAAACAAACCCACTTTCTCTGCACGTCTTTGTACAACTGGCTTCTGCTTCTGTCCCTGTTCAAAATAAGTATAGAGCTGCTCATAATATGCCCATGTTCTGGTGTTTTATGGCAAAACCAGCAAGAATCCACCATGTTTTTGATTATGGCTCAGCGGTACGCTGCTTATGTCCATGGTTCTCTGACTGGTTACTCCTCCTGTGATTGTTCTGCCCATAGAAACAAAACTTGTGCAAAGGGATACCAGACTAACTTCTTTGTATAGAATTGGAAAAGAGTTTGTCTGGCTTACACAAAACATCAATATTCAAACTGTGTGCTTGGACTCTACAGCAGATGATGGAAAAAAGACATAACTGTGTTCAGTGAAAGCTTGATTTACAGCAGGGGTCTTTAACTACATTTGTCCAAGGGCTAGATTTTTTCTAGGTAGTCACTGTGAAGGTCAGACGCATCAAGACAATCTCAATCAAACTTGCTGTGCAAGTAGAGCTTGAGAAAAGCTACAAAATGCTTTTAATTTTTTTGTTCTACAAGGTTCAAGGCCAGAAAAATGTGCAACATCTTTTTATTGCCATTTTGAGCTTTTCTGGCCAAGATAAAGCGTTTTTGGATGTCTTCTATGAACTGCAGAGTAAGAGCCCAAACTGATAAAAGATGGTTGGGGACGCACTAAGCTGTCCTCTCAGGACTTGCAAAAGCATCTTAATGTCAAATCTCACTGATCTGTAGCAGGGCTGCCACAATGGTTTCTAATGAATTGACAGTGAGAACAGATAATGATTAGTTTGGTTTTTTGTTGTTGTTGTTTTTTTTGAGAAAATAAGTAAGGCAGCCTCAAACAAACTTGCTGTGCAGGTAGAGCTTGTGGAGAGCTACAAAATGCTTTATTATTTTTTGTTCTACAAGGATCTATGCCAGAGAAATTAGCTTTTTATTTTATTTATTTATTTATTTATTTGCCATTTTGAGCTTTTCAGGCTGAGACAAAATGATTTTGGCTGTTTTCTATGAGCTGCAGATTAAGATGCAGAAACTGCTTGGAAACACTCTGAGTTGGACTCAGAGTTCTCAGGACGACCCAAAGCACTTTCCTGGTGAAAATAAAAGTGCTCTTATTGGTGCTATTGATAAAATTGGGCTCTTCTCGGGACGCGATGTTTTTACGTTAGTAATATTCTGGGGGCCAGCTCTGGTGGGCTGGATGTGGCCCACGGGCCACCTGTTGACTAGCCCTGATTTAGAGCAAAACAATTTTGTTTTAGGAGTTTAACTCTTTTGTGGCTGAATGTGTCCATGTGCTTCTTTTTTCTGGGTACTTCTCCGTTTGACAATGTTACTTTGTACAGCAAGCTGGATTGTTATGAAATTTGTAAGTTCACAAACTCATGAAATCCATCTTGTCATTCTACCGCTAATCCATTTGGGTTCGAACCTGTGGCGACTGGCCAATAGTGTGGCGATATTGCTGTGAGTGGGCGGGTTTTAGGTTTGGCGACAACAAGCTATTTTAGCAATACTTGTCAACAACATGGCGACGAAGAAAAACATAAGGTATGCTGCTCTACATTTACAAATAAAACCAACAAAAAACTTGTTATTGTGTTGTTTTACTGTCGTAGCGGTTTGTTGTTTATAATAATAATAATGGATTGAATTTATATTGGGCTTTACAAGATTCTCAAAGTGCTTTACAATTTGGTGCATTATTGATTCACTCCTCAGTCACACTCAGTGGTGGTGAGGTACTTCTGAAGCCACAGCTGCCCAGGGACACAACAACAGTATGCAATGCCTGTGGCAGGGCTCAAACCGCCAACCTTCAGGTTAGTGGGTGAGCATCTCTACCGACTGAGCTACTGCCATCACCGCTATGTACTTTCCAAGTATTCTATGGAAAGTCCCGCCGCTTTGCAAACGTTTTCAGTGGGAGAAAATGCAGTCAAAACTGTATTAAGACTTAATAGGAAAAAGCATTTACAACTCAAAGCCTATCCATATGAAGCACTTACATTGTATTTAATGTGACCCAGATTTTGAGGTCTGCTTCAGATCTTGTTTCTGGTTCATTTGACACAGCCCATTTAACTAATAATACAATAAGGGCACAGTAATCTACTTTAATTTAATTTCCTGTCCCAAAGATGTAGCGGGGTCACAGGGCGTCATGTATTTCCAAAAAGACTGTTTTCATCCTCTGGAGATTATGTATCCACAAATAATATATCACAGGTCACAGGGGTTAATTAAGTGTTTAACAGAACACATTACACTGCCATTGGGTGGGTGTGGGGGGTGAGAATGGTTAGAATTCATACAATTTAAGTGTATTTAAAGTGATATTTGGCTTTTTGAGACTGCAGCTCTGAGCTTGTTTCCAGTGAAATTATTTTCTGTGCCCATTATGGACTAATATTTACTGTCATCATTCAACTCTATGTCTTTCCCTTTTCGACTGGTCCGGCCAGCTGGACCCATTTACTTTCTCAGTGAAGTGGGTCCAAACTCTGTAACATTTAAGCCATCATCTACTGAGTTTGATCCTAACAACCAATTATAACTAACTTTCCTCTATTTGGCTTTTCAAGTTGTGTTACACAGAACCATTTGGTAGGGCTCAGTTGTGTTTGCCAAGGCTTGAATAAAAGCCAGTTCATGGTTTCCAAGTATACTAGTCTGAGAGATTAGAACAACAACATGTTTACATGAGTGATGGTAGTCTAAAATAAAATACACCACTGTCACCGTCTGGGCTCCAGCTTTAGTTTTGGTTATTTGAGTCAAGTTTCTGCAAGTCTGCTCCAAACTCACCAGAAATGTTACTGATTATTTTGACTGGTTATTTGATATTACCAGTTAGTGTGTATACTGTGATTGATGAGTCTAATGGATTTATTATACTGTATTTTAACCATGTGCATGACCATTATATTAACCATAGTAAATGAACGAGACAGTTAATGGTTGCTTTTCAGGGTCTCTAAAGGATCATTTATACTTAGATGTTGTTATGGAAATTTTTAGATTGAGATACTTGACAAAAGCCCGTGTCTGGATCAATCAGCAAGTTGTCTTTATTTCACTTGTGCACAAGGAGAACACAGTACAAAGGAGAGATTGTTTGTCTTCTGCATTCATTTTGTTCGTACATTAGTTTTTCCAGAGCTTGTGGATACAGATGTACAGAGCAGTACATGTACTGATCGTAGGAGACACTAGTGACCACAGCTCAACACTTGGAACAGACAGATCAATTTATGTTCAAAATGAGAGTATAAATGAGCCTTAAGTGTTAGCCCTGCAACTAACTGCATGTTGTTTATGGTGTTATCTGTCTTAGGTATCCGAAATGATGTTAATAATATGTTAAATCCTATTATCGATTATTCACAGAACAGCGTCATATTTAGCCTCATGAGTTTTTTAGCTCAAGCTCTGAATAGGCTGACACTGAGCTTACAGTGTGCTGTGGACATTCCCTGTTGTATTTATCTCCTGACCGCATGGGAGAAAATATAATACACTAAAGCAAACGCTAACCCGCTGCTGTGTGTCATAGAGAAAGTAAATGTGTGTTCTTGTGTTGCAAAAGACAGACTTTACAGCACTTGCAGAGCTACAATGTACTGAACCTTAAATGAGGCTCAGATTCTGTTCAGTTCAGTTTATTTGCCATTTGTATTGTAAAATACTACATTGGAAAACAGTTGCAAGAAGCTCAAAGGGCACTATCAACATTTAAACAGAAAACTTAAGCTACAGTCACAAAGATTCTCATAAACAATGGGTTCATACAAATCTCCCAGTTTGTAGACATTCGTGGAGGGGGGTATAGTTTCCTACAGCCTTTTTAGGAAGTTGGTACGGCTGCCGTCGCAAGAGCAACTTCGGGAAAATTTGCCGATTTTCTGCCGTTTCAGCACCAACAGCAGCCTGGTCTTGTCACTGTGGCTGTATCCATTGGAATTATCTCTCTCTCCTCCTCATGTCGCTCCTTTCTCTTCCTCCCCCTTCCTTGTTTTGTTGGCTTCTCCTCGCTGTTCCTCCGTTTGGGTCCCATGTCTTTCTCCTTGAAATGAGGATTCGTACAGCGTGCATGCGGCTTTTTGAATCTCAAACCTCTAATCGGCGTACAGCGTTCATAGGAACACTGTAAGGGCCCCCCAAGAACAACTTAATGTTTTCTTACGGCATACTTACGGCCACCATTGGAATATGAGATTGTGGAATGTTCCTACTGAACCAAAATTATCCACGAACATCGTGCGTTGTTCTTAGGTTGTTGCTAAGGCATTTGTACGGAGGCCCTGCCGAGTGGGTTTTTGTGGTGCGTGACCAAGGCCTTTAAAAACACAAGCCTAAAAAGCAACACATGGACAGATCCTAAAAACACATAAATGTTAAGAAACAATAATACATAAATAGCAATAAAAGATGTAATAAAAACAATAAGGTCCATGCCTGGAGTATTTCAAAGTGCATTGTTCAAAGTCATCACAGCTTGTGGAAATTTTTTTTTTAGCATGACAAGATGTAGTGCATTTAATAGAAAGATATCTTTTCCCTGAGGGAAGGAAGTCAAACATCTCAGTAGCAGGATGGCCAGAGGGGTCATTGATGATCTGAAAAGCTCTGGTTAAAAGTCTAGATTTATAAATGTCCTCCAGGACTGGCAGGTCACAGCCTATTGTCCTGCGAGCACTGTTAAAGTTTTCTTTTCTTTCACAGTGAGATTACCAAATCACGCAGTAACAGAGTTGGTGAGAAGACTTTCAGTACCACACCACCGGTCTGTGTCCCTGAACGGAGGACTGTCTGATTATCATTATCAGCAAAATAAATAAATAAAATAATCGAGTTATTTATTTTATCAATACCGCACACCCTGAGGTCCAAAAAACTGGAACTCATAAGCCTAATAATAGAAGAATAAATATGTCATGGCAGAGTGGGCCCACTGGCTAAAGGCTCTGACCTGAAACCACGTCCAATTGAGCAAATATACCAAAATATCCAAGCTCTCAATATGTAATGTTTTTTGCAACAAAAAAAAAAAAAAAAAAAAAAAAAGCCAGTTTTTATAGACCACTCACCTCCAAATAGAGGCTTTGATCCAGACCTCAAAGTATTTTCCAAAATGCACATATACGTAAAACACCATTAAATATCGCAATTTCATTTTTGTACAGTCGCATGCAAGGCAGCTATACATGCCGGCACGGGGGTCCTTCAAACTAACAGCATCAGCGGTACTTTCAAAAGGGTTCAGATGAGTTCTCAACATCTAAAAAAAAAGTTTACTCCAAGGCGGATTTACACCATGAAGAGGACAGTGGGACAGTTTTTTATCAGTAAAGACAGCTGTGTGGCTTTCATGAGATCCAGGAGACCACTTTATACTCTATATACTATACTTATGCTCTCTAGGATGCTCTTATGGCTATGCCAGGATTAAACCAGGACTGGACCAGGAGACTATTAAAGATTTGAGTGTTAAAATGCAAAGAAAAGAGTTATTACTGCAACTTTGTTCACAAATGTGCAATATATTATTATTAAATATTGGTGAATTTATGAGGGTATGGGGCATAATCCATGCTAACAAAATAATCTTTTTATATAATTATTTAACAAAACTATTAGTAAAACCATAGTAAAACATATACACATGTATTAATACATAAAAATAATAATACATAAAAATAGCCCTAATAAAATATGTTCAGCCCTCGACTGTCGGAGGGTTATTTTGTAGACCTCGAGCTATTTTAATTGGAGACCCCTGTTATAGACAATGAATGTGTGAATAATGTGCTTGTATGTGTCATTACCAGAGCTGGACAGTAACAAAGTACATTTACTGCAGTACTGTACATTTTTTGAGAATTTGTACTTTACTTAAGTAGTATTTCTGGGAAAAAACTTAATATTTTTACTCCAGTACATTTCTATAAAGGCTCTTGTTGAGAAATTGCTGCTCAACTAGACACTAACTATAGGCTCTGTCAAAAAGAAATGTATTTTATTCACATTTTTTGTGAATTGTGTGGTAGAGCCGCTAGTCCAATAACCAGAAGGTTGGTGGTTCAAACCTCACTCCCACCATCGCATACTGTCGTTGTGTCCTTGGGCAAGATACTTAACCCACCTTGCCTCCAGTGTCTGCGCACACTGGTGTATGAATGTGAGTGTGAATGGGTGAATGGCTCCTTGATGTAAAGCGCTTTGAGTACCCATGAAGGTAGAAAAGCACTGTATAAATGACCATTTACCATTCTGTGCTGCAGATCTGTGAGTTAAATATAGGAGAAATTGTATCCGATAATGCCACTCATGAACTCAGGTAATCATTTGACTGTGACATATTTACTAGTATTGGGTTGGAGTAATGTTTGACCAGGATATATTGACTCAAGTAATAAAGTGCTTTATCCAGCACTGGTCATTATGCAGTATTACTACAGGAGTTTGGTTGAATGTCTCTTTTTATTAAGAACCTATCATTTGTATAGTAAGTCTAAGCTTACTTTGAATATACCAGAAGATAGTCGGCAGATGTACTTCTTTTTTGATTATAAGCTCTGAACACATTTAAATAAAAAACTGCCTTTTATTTCCATGACATTTCCATGACAAAAAGAGGGATTGTCATATTGTTGTTTATAAATCTGTGCTTTATGGAGGAGTTTTCTGGGAGCTGCAGTGGGCTCCCTGTGGAGATGGAGTTTTGGAAACACTCCCATCTGATTGGCCACAGCAGCCACTGAAACTCTTCCAGTGTGCCATAAGAATAATAATGGGCTTTTCCCACTTACTCTTTATGTATAGGCTATTTTGAAACAGTGTGAGTTTTGACACAGCCTGGCAAATTTGCATTCATGGAACCTTTCAGCTAATCCAGGTCTGACCCATTTCCTCTTCAAGAAATTGAGCTTTAGAGTTTACAAAAAATTAGCCTTTAACATTTGTGAATTGTTGCATGAATATTGCTGATTAAGAACAGTTCATTCCAGGTTACATTCAGCTTGGCCTCAGCAACACTTCTCCCAAAAGTTGTCACACATTCAGCTGACTCCCCGTGCCTTGACTATAAACTAGACATTTTTTTATGCAGCACCCATAGTCTTTCACCAATAAACAAACCATGCAGATTTTCTTTGACATTTAAACTAAACATAGTAAAAAATAAATAAAAAAACTAAACAACAAACCACTATGACAGTAAAACACAAATAAAATTTTTTACCAAGCTCATAGTTTGCAGGTATCCCAGTCAAAAAGTAAGGTTTTTGGAGCAGCCCTGGTTCATTTCCAGGTTCAGACCAGTTTGCACTTTTATTGTTTTAATGACAAGATATATACCCTAAACATTATCATGTGACCACAAACATGTAATCGCCCCCATCGCCCATCTGCTGTCAGAGAAGACAGGCTGACTGTTCTGGCTCCTCCTTGTTAGTTCTATGTGTGTGCAAGACATAAAAACTATACATAAAGGAACAGAGTTGGTTCTTGCCTCCTTCATGAGTCTTTTAGACTATGAGAATAGTGTTTAAATGAACATCTCTGCTAGCTCTTTACACATATTGGACACAGTCTATCATGGATATCCCAGATTGAGCTCAGGTAGCAAAGCTCTCTCTCACCACTGCACCCTGTACTCTCTGGTTAAATGGCCCTCATTACACATGCACAGAAACCTACACTGGTACACATTCATAGATAAATGTATTCTCTGTCTGGTACCATCATAAATGTTATATCACACATAAACAGCAACATCACAGCCTTCGCTCCCAGGATCTGATCACATTCAGTGGTAATTTGGTAAAAAGGTGCTCTCCTGCTAAGGCCCCTCCACCTGGAACATGCTTCAGCGGGATCTGAAGCTCACACTCGGGGACTTCAAACTTTTACTGAAAGGATTGTAAAATGCATCTATAGGCACTAAATAATGTATGTACAGTTAGAATAACATAGCCTATATTGTATTGTATTGTATATAAATTGTAACATTCTTGTTTCTATCAATGCTAAAGTCTCTCTCGTAAATGAGACATTTAGTCTCAAGCGAATAACATAAATAAAGAAGGAATAAAACAATAACAATAAAGGATTTATCACTGAATATAACTTTGTTATATGTACTAATATTAGCTTCATTAGTAACATGTTATCAAAGCATAAATGGTAAAATATAATTATAATTAACTGACAAGTATTATTTATTACATTTAAGACACAGTATTCAATTCAGATTTATTTGTATAGCCCAGTATCACAACAAAAGTCGCCTCAAAGGGCTTCACAAACAGTTGATCAAACATAAACACACAATCAGACTTAACACACAATCAGCACAAACAATAACTACACTAAACTAAACAGACCCAGGACACTCCTGTCCTTAGACCCTCCTTCTCAGTAAGGAAAAACTCCTAAAAAAACCCAGCTACGGGAAAAAAGAAGAAACCTTAATGGAGCCCAACTGAAGGAGAGATCCTCTCCCAGGACAGACAGGCAATGTGTCTAGGACTGTTAGTTCATTAGTTCATCTATAGGATCATAGATCAGCTCTGTAAGGATTCATCCAGATGGGAATGGGTGAGGTAGGTTGAGGAAGTCCATAGGATGCAGCAGGTGGCCTCATCCAGACAGGTGAGTGGGCGAGATAGGTCCGGGAAATCCTTAGAGGTGAGGTTGAGGGCCCACAGGTCAGGGACAGGAGCACAGATGGGGTCAGCTAAGATCCACTCGTACACTGGGACAGCAGCATGTAGGGCAAATAATAACATTTATTCAAGATTATGTGTAATTTTAGAATAGAGTGTTCCCACACTTGCTGTTAGGTCAGTACCTCTATATTAGTGTTATATTATGCATAGAATATCTATTTATAGAATAGATGTAGTATTTATATCAGACGATCATCAATTTGTTCCTTTACGAGTAAAATTTCATACTAAAGTCCACATTCATTATACGCGCCCCCGTTGTCATGACGATGGTAACAAAGGCTTCAGGGAAACTTTAGTTTTTTTGTGGAACCAAAAGTGTTATGTCTCGTGTCCTTGTCTTGTTTTCTGTGTTTGTTTCCTTGTTTTCCCGGTGTTCTTCCTGCCTCTTGTGTTTCCCGCGTGTTTTGATTACCTGCCCCGCCCTGATGTTTTTCACCTGTGACTCATTTCCTCGTGTATTTATGTCCTGTGTCCTCCCCAGGTTTTTGTCGGTTCATTTGGTATGTCTCGTATGTGTAGTGTTAGTATGTTGAGTTTGGTCTTGCCTTGGTCTTCGTGTACCCGTGTTCTCATCTGTCCCGTGAGTAATATTAAAACCTGTTTAGTCCGCACCTTTGGGTCCATCCTTCCTGTGTTCTGCTCCACCGTAACAAAAAGTTAGAAAATTGTTCTATGATTTCAGTTTGGTTTGCTAAATGCGGACCTTGGTGCAGACTTTCAAATGTGAAAACATTCCAATAAAATAAAAGTATTTCTTACCAAGCATATTGATCTCCACAGTTCACCCCCCTCCTCAGTTTCATCTCCCGGTGGCACAGCTTGCATTTGACTTTTCTTTTAAGTAGTTTATTGTTCTGAAGACACTTTATAAACTTCAAGGCGCTTTTTGACGTATCCTCGTTAATAATCTTTTTCAGCCGCATGAGTTTCCCATTGCTACTGCAGACAACGTTGATGTTACGTTACTAACCCACCGAAACCATTGCATTCATTCAGAAACACAGCTCATTGGGCAATTGTTTTATTAATTGATTTTCATTTGATTTGAGCACCTGATGAGGTTTTACACATCATTGTCATTGTGCCTCACATTTTAGCATTAACACCACAGCGCTAGTCACGGTATCGGTTCTGTATTTTGTATGGAATATACTCTGGATATTACTGCGCTCAGAAAATTTTTTTGTGCTCTCAGATTGTCATGTATTCTCTGCCTTTTTTTTTTTTTTTACCTCTCACTATACTAAACTGTATTTATGTAATTAATTAAAACATTAAAAAATAAATATAAAAGGCAGGTTTATAATTCAGTGATTATACTTTATAATCACTATATAATGCTAATTCTATTTTATTATTTAGCGTTACTGTTATAAACTGATAAAATGGTATAGACTTGTTAGAGTCTGTTCTCTCTTTCTTGTTTCCAGTTGTGACTATTGCCCCTGCTGCACAGCTGGCAGACAAAAGAAAATCCCAAGAGTTGGAGATCTGTAAGATAAGGTTAGAGTGGCAAAAGGATAAGACTGATGAGCTCACCAAAGAAAGGGACTATCTAAAAGAGCAACTGGCAGCATGTAAGTCCACTCTGACAAAATATTACAAAACATTGGTGCATGACACATAATTTTTCTACTTTTTAAGGTGCACTTAAACTAAGCAATCTGTTAAGCACCTGTTTATATTTGAACACTTGCTTATGTTTGTGTCTTTTAAATAGCTCTTAAAAAAGAATCCAGGATTCCAGTGAGATACAGAGCTTGTCTTCACATTCTTCTGATGAGTCTTCTGGTGAGGGGTATGACTCACAGCCTCATCAGATGATGACAAGAAGAGGAAGAAGAAGAAGGGCAAAGCAAACAAGCACAAGAAGTCAAAGAAAAAGGATCAAAAGGCACGACAGAGAGGTAAAATTATTCTTTTCTTTTTATAGTTAGGTCCTGCATTCTGTGCTGTAGCAATGTTTCTCTTCTGACTATTATTTTTTTTAAACACAAAATTTGCACTTGTTGGAGCTGGGGAATCAATTTCAAATAAGAAGAAAAACTCCTGAACATGGTCTAATTTGCAAATATGTAAAACAAGGCAATGTTTCGACACTGGGCCTTCATCTGGCAAAGGGATGTGCATCTTAAATATGGAGTGGCCAGGTCATGCCACAGGTGCAGTACTGTGTGAAAAATGTATACCACTGCACACCAACATGACACACCAAAACAAATAACAAAATGAACAGAAAAGTCAAACAAAAAAGAAAGAAAAAGTCAGAAATGTATTTTTATAGCATCATCATCTAAGTTGCATCAAGGTATACATATTTGAAATGGACACAGACAGGTCGACCAAACGGAACCTGCTTACACAGTACACATACATTTCTCCATGTGTAAATATTATTTTCTCATAGTACTGCATCCTGTGGCATGACCTGGCCACATCCTATTTAAGATAACTTCTTTGCACTGCACATCCCTTGCCTGATGAAGGCCTAGTGCCGCAACATTTGTTTTACAACTGAATAAATTCTCACTGTTGCAAGTTGGACAGTGTGCGGGAGTTTTTCTTCTTGTTTGAAGTTTGGCTCATGGCTAGCATTATGCATGCCCTCCACCTGCCTCCAGAAAAAGATGTGCGAAGTACTTCCTTTTTTAAGGATAATCAATTTCACAAATCATATCCACATTAGAGACCATTACTCTTAAACCATGTAGAGCTCCACAAACTGCTTTGATATCGTGTCTGGAAATATTATTGAACACCACTGTGTGTCTTGAGAAATACGTGTGCTTTACATTACCACATTATATTACAGGATATTGTATTACATGTTTACAGTGTGGATAACACAAAATGTGTTCTGAATTGCAGCCCAAAATCCCAAGCAAGTGGGGGCCCGGTACGACAGAAGAGGAGGGACCATGTCTGCTGCTTTTAAACGTTTGGGAGTGGACCGGAACACATTTGTGGCAACAGATCCGATTGCAGAGCTATTCATAGTTGCACCCGATAAGTATAAAGAACTAGAAAAAAACAAACAGGGGAAACTCTCCTTGTTTGCTTCACAGTGTGCCTCTGCAATTCAAGCAGATCCTGAAATAGAAGACAAATTCAAAAAGTACAAATCCTCTGGTAAGTTGCTTCCCCTTAAAACAAAGATAGATGTACTATAAAGATTTTATTTGTGTTATTTTCACACGTGACCCACTGTTAGTCATCATTGTTTACAAAAAAAATCCAGCCTTGTTCTGTAATTGTTTTAATGATGGCTGATTGGCTGTGAATTATGACATTTAATCTTCATTGGGTTTTTTTTACTAAATGATACATTTATTTTACCCTTTTATAAATCCTTTTTGTATGATCACACCTGTGATACACTTTTATTTAGATAAGACCCTTGATAAAGTAATTGTGTAGTTCATCTATTGCTGGGACTTAATTCATATCTATAAATATGTTGTAAGGTATATTTAGTCCCCACTTTAGTAAAGCTCACACAGAATACTTTACTAATAAGTAGTGGATGCTTTATAACTACCTGTTATTAGTATATTAAGGTATTGATAAGCATTTATAGCCTGTCTATTGAAAAAGATATTTGTCCATTGTCGGTCACTGCTGACATTGGAGACAGGCAGACTTTTAGGGTCAATTACAAGTGCATTGAAAGACAAACATAATCCATACTTTGTATCACAAAATACTCTATTAAGATAGTGATATAGTTTATAAACCATTTAATAACACACTAGCTATTAGTACATGTATACATTTGATGTAGAGAGAGGGACATATAGATATACATAAACACATATGTGTATAGACCGTTCTCAGTCACGTGACTTGGTTTGTTGGCGCTGCCATTTTGGATGGCAAAAAGCCGGTGTAGCTGGCTAGTGATTAGTGATCATGCATAGAAATTGAGTTCATATTTACCACTTTCTACACCGGTTCAATACTTAAGTGGTCAGGTCAGACAGCGATATTTAGAGAAATGTTCACTTGTCGATGCTTAAGATCAATATGATGTCAAAATTACGATTTACCAGCCTTCAACACACAATCCGCTTCGGAATACAACAACATTTACAAATATTTAGTCAATCAATTGACAATCTCATGTTATAGGGGCAAAATTAAAAGCTGTGGCAGGATGGGTGACAGACCTTCAGGTATGGCCCTAAAACAACTGTTGTCCATGTGAGTAGGCGGATGAGAGACGCAGATTAGTGAAAAGCCAATATAAATACTTCAATAAACTAGGCTTTCTGTGGAGGTTTAAAAGTCTAAAATTATAAATCAGAATTTAATGCCTTAAAAAGTCGCAAATTTGCTGAGATACGGAGTATTAAGATTTACATATGTTTAACCTCATTCAATCTGGCGGCGACCAGATTCAGAAAAAAACTCAGCGAAAACATAATTTGCACTGTTATTATTTTGTCAACACAGGCATGATATACATCGTTAGAAAGCTTATGTTCTGTACAAAATAAGAATTAAGTTAACTTTATGCTTAAAATCGGACATATGTGTAATTAATGATGATTCCTCAGTATGCCCAAACCGAAAAACAGACTTTTACCTTTGAACACTGGTTCTGTCCAAAACCAGTCCAATCCAGGAAAATGCTCAATCAGTTCGTATAAATCCACAAGTAAATAGAGATATATTTCCATAAAAGTATTCCATGTTGTGAAAATAATCCTGTAATCGCCATATCCTCACGCAGAAATGAACAAATACCAAGCTGTCCTGAACATTGTATTTTCTTTTTCTCTCCAGTTTGCTAAATGTCCGTGAAAACATGTTTACCCTGCTAATAAACCTGAGCAGACAGTAAGAACTGACTTCAGATCGGTTTTTATTTTATTTGATGATTACAGCAGGAGCGATCTTTTATGTGACTTTAAACTTTGTCAAACAGTGCAACATTAACTTTTTTACTTAAACAGACAGCTGGTAGATGCTATCACAGATATAGGACACATTAAACTATTTCTGATGAGTAAAACTAATTTAATTTGTTAGGCTAACAGACAGCAGGACGGATCCAAATCGGGCCGTGACAACTGGCTTTTGCCATCCAACATGGCCGCTCCGTGCATCTTCGCGGAAATCACGTGATCAGATGACGCTGGCTGAGAAGGGTCTATATACACGTGTGCACGCATGCACGCAGAAAGTTTGTTAATCGTTGACGTAGTTCATATAGAGCGAAGTTTATGAATGCTTAACTCATGATTCATATAATGTGAAAATATCATTAAACAGATTATACATGAGCTTAATAATCATTAATGAAGCATTTATAACTGTAGGTATAAATTATTATTAGGGCCGGGAATCGATAAAAAAAACCCAAAACGAATTAATCGCAAATCTGAAAAAAATTAATGGCGATTAATAACAAAGTTATTAATAACTACCAGTTATTAATCACAATTAATTGCATTATGAATTCACGTACAAACACAAAATTGTAAATTTAGAAAGTTTATTTTGAATTAACCTTCACATACTTTACTGTAAACTTGTGCAATGCAAACAAAACTTGCAAAGAAAATAAATTAATAGTTTCTTTGAGACCTGTAACTCAGACAAAGTTTGCCTAAATAAGATACAACCAACAAATACATAAAAAACTTATCTAAAAAAGCTCCAGGTTGCTTAGCTTTGAGATGATTTGTTAGAGATGAGTTACTCCAGTGGTAATTGAACTCATCCTTGCATAGACTGCACATAACTTTTGTTTTGTCTATATTGCTGTCTGGTGATGATTTGAAGCAGAATTGTCCATTTAGCAATGTGTCTTTTTGCTCACTCATGTTGCTTTAGCTCGTTCACTTGTTGCATTAGGCTCGTTCCAGATGAACTGCGCCTCACCTGGATTGTGAACGAGAGTGCACGGCCGCAATGAGAGGAGGGGAAATACACCTGTACTGAAGTCGGACAGTTTGTGTCGGTGCGTTACGTTTCTGATCAGCACTAAACTCAGATCCAATCACCTGTCTGTTCACCGCTGACAGGTGTGTGTTTTCCCATCATGCACTGATCTGTGCAGCCTCCGCAGTTGCTCCTGATGAACTGCGATGAACTTGGTAGCAAGTCAGACACAAATCTAACTGGCGTGCACTGCGCACAGACCGAGACTGATCGAAACTGTGCAGGTCTGGGTCATTTCAAACGCGTCAGTTCTTCTACGCTCGCGCAGTGTATTTCTGCCCCGCTGGAAGACCTGCAGCGCGTTGATGCCTCTGTCAGTGTCGTTGTAATAGTTTTTGTTGTGATCAAATCAATCAATATGTCAACTGAAATTAACGCGATTAAATCAATAAATTAACACACTACGTTAACGCGATAATTTTCCCAGCCCTAATTATTATAAATGCCTAAATCATGATTTATACAGTAGTAAAATATCACTAATAAAAAGAGTATAACTGAGCTTATTAATGAAGCCTTTATAACTGTAGTTTATGAATGATTTTAAAAGCTTAGTCCATGGTTTATAGAGTATGAAAATATCTATTAAACAGTTTTTACTTGAGCTTATTAATCATGAATAATGTCTTTATAACTGTAGGTATAAATAATTAACTAATTATGAGTAACTCTTTGTAAATGCTTTACAAATGATCAGTTAAGTATTAAACTAATGCTTAATAGTGTGTAGTTATTATAATGTGTTACCTATATATATATATATACACCTCAGAGAGAGGCTATATATATTTGTCTGTACAAGGCTACAAGCTAAGCTAACTGTAGCACATTAGCATCACGGGTATAAGTAAGATGCTGAATAGTTTTTCAATCAAAATACTTTTTATCTTATAGAATTTTCTAATGAAATGAAAACACAGCAATCAGCTAAACTTTCTGTATGAAAGTCTCCATCATACCATTGTCACATGATCACAGCAGTCTCTCCATCGAGCCCCTGTCAGTTCTGTTAGAATCTCACATCCAAAAGCCTCTCCGGGAGTCCTCTGCTAATGACCTGCACAAACACTATCTTTATGGACCATGACCTTTACGAGTAGAAAGGTTGGGACCATTAAGTACCGGACATCTGGGGGCCATCAGCAGGGAGAAAAAAAAACAAAAAAAAAACAAAAAACATGTCCATCAATAACGACAAAATTCTTTTAAAACTATATTTCAATTCGGTGGCAATATGGCTGTGCTGTGGGAGAGCTGACGGATGAAGGGCAAACCCGCAGAGTATTCCCTTTTTTCTATACGGCACCGTAATCTGTGCTTAGAGAGGCAGAGCGAGGAAGAGGAGTGGAAGGAAGACAGATCAAAGCATATTACATTGGCTTCCTGTTGAGAGGCACTGAGGAGGAGAGCGAAATGGCACATAGACCTCGCTCCATCCGTCCATACGCACTTTAAAGTTGTGAGAATACTTAGAGAAAACTCTGCGGGACGCCTGACTTCATATCATTGCAGACAGGTTCCTCCCAGAGTTCAAACTTCCAAGATTTTTTAATGGATTTTAAAGATCATATTGACTTGTGACTACTGCAAAGGTGTAATACGACCACTGCAGGTCAAAAATATGGGTATAGACATATTTCTCATGCCTCTATAAAGATCGGGAACCTACATCATGAAACGGACGTTGAATGATGAATCTGCCTTGTGAGAAGTCACAGACAGCGAAATGGAGTAGAATTGGTAACAGCGGCATAAAAAAAGTAAATCAAAAAGCCTTGAAATAACTTTAACTGCTTTGTCACTCTCGGTGAATATTTATCACACAAGTATCAGAATAGTTTTGTGTGAATGCTAACTTGAGTAATTTACATCCTAAATTGCTTCATTGTTTTACTCCTGAAATATTTTGTGTGACCACCGATGTGACGTCATAAACCTGATTACTATCAGCATGATTAGTACAACCTGAACTATGGAAAAGTTGGGACTTTTTAAAAAACTGAATAAAATGAAAACTAAAAACTCTTTCAAATAATATGTGCCAATATTTTATTCACAATAAAACATAGATAACATAAATGTTTGAGCTCATTTCAAATTTGATGCCTGCTAAAAGTCTCACAGTAGTTGGGATGGGGCAACAAATAGCTAAAAAAAACAAGAACATTTTAAAAAGATTATTCTGGGAGAACATCTAGCAACTAATGAAGTTAATTGTTATCAGGTCTGTAACATGATTAGCTCTAAAAGAGATGTCTTAGAGAGGCAGAGTCTCTCAGAAGTAAAGGTGGGCAGGGGCTCTCCAATCTGTGAAAGAGTGAAGAGTAAAAAGATTGTGGAATACTTTAAAAACAATGTTCTTCAACATCAAATTGAAAAAGCTTTGCAAATCTCATCATCTACAAAGCATAACATCATCAAAAGATTCAGAGAAACTGCAGACATCTCTGTGTAAGAGACAGGGCCCCAGACCTTTATTGGGGCCCATGGTCTTGGGGCCCTCAGACAACACTGCATCACTCTTCATGATTGTGTCAGTGACATTACTAAATGGGCCCAGGAATACTTCCAGAAACCACTGTGGGTAAACACAATCCACCATGCCATAATAATAATAATACATTTTATTTATAATGCACTTTACATTTGACTCCAAATCTCAAAGTGCTACAGAGTAAAAACAGCAACAACAACAGCAATACATTACAATTTAAAATTTTAAAAGAAAATAGACATTAAAACAGACTAACTGTAGGCTTTTATAAAAAGGAAGGTTTTAAGTCCTTTCTTAAAAGCATCCACCGTCTGTGGAGCCCTGAGATGGTCTGGTAGGGCGTTCCACAGACGGGGAGCAGCTGCCTCAAAGGCCCTGTCTCCCATAGTCTTGAGCCGTGTCCTGGGCGGGACCAGACGATGGAGTTGGCCTGACCCGGTCCTGGCTGAGGTGTGTGGTGTGAGCAGTTCTGTGAGGTAAGTGGGGACCTCACCGTGCACACAGTGATGGGTGTGTAGGAGGATCTTGTTCTCAATACGGAGGTGAACAGGAAGCCAGTGCAGGGTCCAAAGGATGGGGGTCTGCAGAGGCCAACTAAAGCTCTGTCATGCAAAAAGGAAGCCATCTGTGAACATGGTCCAGAAGCACCGTCATGTCCTGGGCCAAGGCTCATTTAAAATGGACGGTTTCAAAGTGGGACATTTTTGAATTCGAATCAGAATCAGGTGAAAAACCTTCAAAGGAAAAGTATATTTGCATAAGCAAACAATACAGTTTTATATTTTAACGTCAACAAAAACACAAGTACCCAAATGCATTAAATACTGCACATATTTTACCAAGCAGAGTTTCAATTAAACATAACTAAACCACTTAGTTTCTAGACTTCATTTTAAACATACGTTTGACCAAATATTTACTTTATTTACTTTTATATTACAATTTAATTAGCTGAAACCAATGGTTTTAACTTAAATGCCCATTTGAGCTTTTAAACTATTTTAGTACAAAGTTTAATTTATTAATAACAAAAGAGTACTTTTTAAACCACCTTAAGCCAATTTTTAATTAGCATTTTTAACAAAGCAAATTTTAGCATTTTTATCAGTGATTTTAAGCAGATTTTAAATAAGGTAAGATCACAAAATAAAAATTTAGTTAAGGAGTTAGCTACAGAAGTTTAAACATTTAAATAAATTAGGCAGCCCAGGCACAAACAAAAATCATGAGCTATATTTACAAATAATTCACCAGACATGTTTAGCTAATTTAACCTTTACCCAATTTAACAAGAGCCATAGCCAGAGACCAAACAACGCTTACTGGCACTCCTTTAAAACTTTGTGTCCTTCTCCTGTACAGCGCAAGTTCAGAGCAGAGAGCGTATCCTTTGTAAGCCTTCAGCTGCATTGTCGTCTGCTCCGATGCACTCCAGTCGAGCGACTGGTGCCACACTTTTCAATGAGTCCAAAGCAATGCAGGGTGCACCACTAATCCCGGTGTTTGCCGACACCTGTCGAGGCGTGCACAGCGGAGCAAACAGCCACTGTCACACGCTGCACACACAACTCAGGAACCAGGAAGCAGACAGCTGGCCACACCCCTGGACAGGTCGCCACAGTAAAATTTCTCAGTGTAAACATTTGTTATGCTATCTATGTTCTATTGAAAATATTATAAAATATTGGCTCATGTGATTTGAAAGTTTTTTAGTTTTCATTTTATTCAAATTTCTAAAATGTTCCAACATTTCCAGAAAAGGAATCACGTGCTTTTCAGATCATGTCTGTAGAGCTCCAAACTACTGCTGTAGCACAGTTTATGCATATTAGGACTCACGGAGACAGGATATTTTGTTCTCTGCAGAGGACATAATATCACCTAAATAACTGCAGTCTTTGTGATTTGCTAATTGCGACAATTCAAATTGTGATTTTGATTTGATTTTGATTAATTGTGCGGCTCTTCATCCAATAACCACTAACTATTCCACTGAAAGTTCCTCCTCTTTACAAACATTTTTAATGTTTTAATGGGAGACATGCTGCCTCCTATTACGTTAGCATTACTTTGATAATGATATTACTCTGATTTTAAACAAAAAGGAAATGATGGTAGGAGACAGGATAATCAGATAAGGGTTTTGTCTGAAGAGAATGCAAGATGTCAACAGTGAAAACAACAGGGCCAAGCATAATGAGTATCATAAAACGAGCCGCAGGACATCTTGACAAGTAAAAGACGCTTGATCTTGCAGTTTCCAGAAGATCCCTTTGAAGACAGAGAGCTGATGTGTTTTATTTGTCAGTCATATTTTTCTAATGCACTCTCTCCATCTTTCTCCTCCCATCAGCCTAATCCGCTCACTCACAGACTTATATGGTCCCAATCCTATATGCAGTGACAATCTGTGCCTCCAGGATGACGCAGATGTTTGGAGCCTGTGCACACACAACACACACATTTATTGTATTTGCAGTCTGTCCATGATTTTCTGAGCATCTAACACTGAGGCGTCGACAAATGCATTTTAGCGTCATGGCTGTTTTCTCTGCATATATTTGAACATTTCGGTTAGAATCTATTGTATATATGTCCCTTTTTATTTCTATCAAAGGAGTGCATTGTATACATTTTTAAGAGTAGGGTTAGCATTAAATCACTATTCCATTACACTGTCCCAAAAAACAATTGTGGCTTTATAAACAAGCTGGCCAAAGAGTGACAAATGACCATGTCTTATTTGATACACTCATTCTAGCAGACAAATTGTCTTAATTTTCCCCAACAAAGAAAACTTAAAAGAAATAAACTTAAAACTTACCGTGGCTATAGTATCCAGATTCATTACTTCAAATACACACATGTTCTTATACTAATCCTTAGGCCTATCAGTACACCTGCTGAGAATTTACCTGCTCTCCCAGAGGTAGCCGGTCAGTGGCTAGAATTAGTTACTACCAAAATGAACTCTGATGTGATGTAGGTATTCAGTTAGAACAATGGTTCACAAACTGTGGTACGAGTACCACTGGTGGTATGTGCACTTTTTCTGGTGGTACTCAGGAGTTTTTAGCAGTTCAACTTCTGGTTTAGTTTGATTTTGCGCCAGTGCAAACACCCAAAATGTATGTACATTTTATGCAATGAAGCAGTCAGAGCTGTGCAATTGATCAAATTTCGATTAGGTTCGATTTTGGCTCCCAACCAGTGGTGATTGCTCTTTATATTCAAGGGAAGCTGTACTTCCTCTAAGTATGCACTATTTATTTAATAAAATTAGATATTAAATAACATTAAAAGTAGCTAGAATGTGTTAAATGTTGTAATTACGTCGCTTATCAATCAGTTGTTTGGTTCTCCAATGCGATCATCCTTTCTCTTCAGACCAGCTCAGATGCTGAGCTTCAATGGATCTTTATGAGAGAAAAGCAAGCTTTTTTTTTTTTTTTTTTTTTTTTTCTCATGACAAAAAAGAAAAATGCTGATTGGATAAAAATGCCAAAATTGTCCTGGCCCTTCATGCTCTGCATCTCTGGGAGTGAATGGAGCAGTGGGCTGGCCAACACACTGCTGATCAATGATGATTGGAGGAATTGGTGGAAGATTTTGACAGACAGTCACAACAGCATTTACTGGCTTCGGAGAATGCAATGCAATGAATTGGAGGACGAGCAAGACAATTGCATGTCAAGCAAGAATAAAGCGAAACCATCACTATTTCTACTTGTTACACTCTAAATAAACAAGGCTTATCATAACACTGTTGAGTTTGCATCTTGTTTAAGTTTAGTTAGTTCATTCTTTCATTCAATATCAACGTTGTAGGAAACAAGCTGCTAGTTAGCCCAGGTGATGAGCTTCTCCTGTATGAAAGATTGGCTGTGCATTCAAACACATGTTGTACTAGGCTTTTTGAATCAAATAAACAACACTAACAAACTGTTAGCTTGATAGCATAATTATGTAAGTCATATTTTAACATTTTTGGAAAGGAAGAAAAAACACATTTTTCAGCAAACAAATAAGAACTTTTTAATACTGTAACAGTAAGTTTAACCAGATATGTGACGTTTGCAAAAAAGAAAGGAGACAAGAAAGACTGCATAACAAATAAGGCAAAATGCATGGAGATGGATGCAAAACCTGGAGTCTTAAATATTACAATGTAATCTCATGGAAAGTGAATATCTTTCATGGTGTGGGGTTTGATGAGGCTATGCATGCAGTCACACTACAATATGTACAGGGCGGCAAAAAGTATTTAGTCAGCCACCAATTGTGCAAGTTCTCCGACTTAAAAAGATGAAAGAGGCCTGTAATTTTCATCATAGGTATACCTCAACTATGAGAGACAAAATGAGAAAAAAAAATCCAGAAAATCACATTGTCTGATTTTTAAAGAATTTATTTGCAAATTATGGTGGAAAATAAGTATTTGGTCAATAACAAAAGTTCATCTCAATACTTTGTTATATACCCTTTGTTGGCAATGACAGAGGTCAAACGTTTTCTGTAAGTCTTCACAAGGTTGTAGGTCTTCCATTTCCTAATAATTGCTCCCACAGTTGATTTCTTCACACCAAGCTGCTTACCTATTGCAGATTCAGTCTTCCCAGCCTGGTGCAGGTCTACAATTTTGTTTCTGGTGTCCTTTGACAGCTCTTTGGTCTTGGCCATAGTGGAGTTTGGAGTGGGACTGTTTGAGGTTGTGGACAGGTGTCTTTTATATAGATAACCAGTTCAAACAGGGGCCATTAATACAGGTAACGAGTGGAGGACAGAGGAGCCTCTTACAGAAGAAGTTACAGCTCTGTGAGAGACACAAATCTTGTTTGTTTGTAGGTGACCAAATACTTATTTTCCACCATAATTTGCAAATAAATTCTTTAAAAATCAGACAATGTGATTTTCTGGATTTTTTTTCTCATTTTGTCTCTCATAGTTGAGGTATACCTATGATGAAAATTACAGGCCTCTCTCATCTTTTTAAGTGGGAGAACTTGCACAATTGGTGGCTGACTAAATACTTTTTTGCCCCACTGTATTACATGACTACCTCAAGATGTGGCTTTTAATTTTCCAATGTGTTTGATTGACTGCACTGACATCTGGTCTGTTCCCTCCACACATGCACTTGCATATTCGAGTCTTTACCCCTCCTACTTACACTAGATTTCTCGGCCAACAAGCCATGCCGACTGTCCCCAACTAGAGCTGACTGGTGCAGATTCTGCCAGACTATAAATCCTGGGTAACATCTGCCAAAAAATAAAAAAATGTATAGCGTGTTCCCAGCTTACAGTAAGTCAAAGAGATGACTTTGGCAGAGAATGATTTTGGAATGTAACATAGCCTTCTGATAGGCTGAGGACAAAAGGAGAGTAGAGCGAGTTAGATTTGACAATTTATGCCAAAATATGACATACAGTGGCAAGCAAAAGTATGTTCCCCCTTTATCGTGTGATGTAAAGTGACTGACATGAACCTCTCAATGATCCATTTAAATTCCAGGTTGTAAGGCAACAATAAAGGAAAAATGCTAAGGGGGGTACATACTTTGGCTTGCCACTACATATGGCAAAATGATGAAATACACTAATTCAGGGTAGCTCCAGGTTTTGTCTTGTGAAATGTAAGACATTTAAAAGACTTCTTAACTCACTTATAATGAAATGTAATGCCAGGGTTCTCAATGAAAAGCAATAATCCATATTAATTTGACACTAATTAAATATTTGTACTACTGTGGCACAGAAGGGTTTTTATTTTTAAAGCCTAATACAGATGAAACAACAGTTCTGCATCATTACAGTGATAAAGATTCTTCAGTGAGTATTGTGATTTTGTTTTTTGCAACATTACTGCAGCCCATATATGCAGTAGGCACAATTGAGTGGGTGACTTGAGTGAGCATTTTTAAACCATTAATTATAACATTTAATGGCAAGACTGTACTTCTCTATTTTTAGTTATGAAGTATTACTCTAGAATACACTTTTTCAATAAGACTAAAGACCAAAATGAGCAGAATTTACCTGCCCATAACTGCATTCGAGTCCAAGTTGTACAGGACTAGTTCGGGTCAGTAGCTACAGTGCAAGTCCGAGTCACCAAAAGAAACATCCAAGTCAAGTCCAAGTCGAGTCATTATGACCTGAAAGCAAGTCCAGTTCTCAAGTTCAGACCATGTAAGTGGGGCCTGTTGGGAGTTTTCTGAATTGTGCCAGAATGGAACACATGAAACATAAGTTAAAATAAATGATTAAAATGCAGTCACCATTTCAACTATGTGTTTAAATCCTCAAAAAGTGTAAAAATACTTTCAAATGAACAGGTCTTGGTGCTGTATATGTACAGTAAGTAAAGCTTGTTCACATGGTTCACCCTACTGTGATTTCCACTGACAGTATTTAGGCACTGACAAACAACTTAAAACCACCTCTGAAAAGATCATTAGGCGAGTTCCTGGTCCTCGGGTCTGAGTCCAAGTCTGAGTCCTTTGTCATCAGTGTGAACCGTGAGTGGAGTCACGAGTCTCTGCCCCTCAGAAACTCACAAGTCTGAGTCCGGTCGCAAGTCCTGAAAATAAGGCCAATGACTCCATCTCTGGCCCATAATATTTAATGTTTTTAAGGCTTTTATTTTGACAACATTAGATTGAATACCCTTTTAACTCTTTCACTGCCAGCATTTTCTCAAAAAGTTGCCAGCCAGTGCCGGCGTTTTTGTAACAATCTTTGCTGTCCCACAGAAAACGTTTTGCTATAGTTTTATTTAAAGTTTAAATGCCAAGAGAAAGAAGACAGTCTCTTTTTTCCATTTAAAAAAATCAAAAACTTTTACTTTTCAACAAAAACTGACATTTTCAGGCAAAACACTGAGAATTTTTTTTTTTTGTAAAAAAAAGTTTGAAAAAGTTTTTTCTGTGTATTTTTTAGACATTTAAAACCTGTATTTAGGTAAAGCACTATAATATTTTTAATATAATAATAAATAACTTTAGAATACAAAACAAATTTTTTTAGCCACTTGGTTACTTGACAAGAGTATACAATTAGCGTACCTGGGCATCCACTCAGCATCACTCCTCTTCCTTGTTTTCTTTATCATCCGCCACAAATTCTGGGCCAGTGTCATCATCCTCTTTGTTTAAAACGTTAAAAATCTGGTCCAAGACTTTCTCACTGGTAAACCTTTTGATGACGGGCACGGCTCGCTAACCCTAGCTGACCTCATCCTGTCTGCTCCGCTCCTGGGTCATGTTGTACCTGCAAAATGTTGCATTCTATCCTGTTGTCAGAAACTTCTTCTTTGCATGATTTTCATACAGTACTAGTACTGCACCAAGTGCACAACAAGCCACCAACCCAGTAGCAATAAAAACAGGGATTGCCAGAAATGTCCGTCACTGGCGGTGAAGTGTAATGTCACGAATGATGGAAATTCTCTTCACTGACAGGCAAAGAGTTAATAGACCATGAGGCTGCTGTGTAATTGTTTTGGCGTAAAATAATTAATAAATAAAATAAATAAAGCAATAAAAATTAGATAAAAATCAGTTCATGAATAACTGTTTTTTAAAATAATTTTCTGTGATTGTGATTGTGACTAAAATAATGGGGATTATGATTATTTCCATAACCGAGCAGCACTGCAGTGTATTATACAGTATGTTTGGTATGGATGCTCTGTTAACCCTTGTACTGTTGAGTAAAGGAGAACTCTTGAGCTGACACAGGTTAAAAATACTTTACAGGAGCAGTCTCCTGCTCACTGCGGTCTATGTGGAACCCAGATTAATAACCTCACTTTATAATCAGGCCAGGTGTGGTCACCTCTATTTCGGGCCCTTTAATTAGATGTCTTGGTGGAAATGAGGAGGCAGGGGCAGATGTGCAGATACCTTATCACACTTTCTACTCCTCCTCCTTTCCCTCCTATCACCCTCGCTGGCTTCTTCTTTAGTTTTTGGCCTCCCTCAGAGATATGAGTCTCCGAAGACCTCTCCACCAGCACCTTTTAATAATCCCTAAGCAATTTAGAAACGGCTGCTCCACTGCTCCTCACCGGGGCCAGTAACAAAAGCACTTACCCTTATTCCCTCATCTAAAACTATTGATTTTAAGGCACGGCTAATAGGAGCAAAAAGGTCAGCTTTTTGGGACACGGCATGTAATTACCTGTAGCCCGATCAATTCGAGCACTCATGCTACAGTTCTCCAATAAAATCAAAGTTGCAAAGTTGGTATCTGTTCGTTTATGTGTGCACACTCTCTTCATCATGCATAATCAATTCAAGTCAGTCATAAATACAGAGGAAAAGCACAGTATGATCAATAATCATATTAGCACGTCACAAATCTGTCCAGATCATTCTGTGACTAAACCAGGCTTTATAATCTATGGCATTATTTCAGCTGGGTTTTAGAGACCCCTTTGAAAAGGTCAATATTTGTGTGAATTATGAGCCATTTATACATTGCATAGGTCGTCAAGTCACCTGCATTAATGGTGTCATTAGAGCTCAAAGGATCAACTAAAGCTGTAAATTTCTGCCCCACGCTGACCCTTCAACCATGAGGATTTATTCATGAGACAAGACAATCAATGTTATGGATTACGGTGAATTTCTGTTGTTTAACATCATGTAAATGTGAAGTACAAGTTTAAACTAGTTAGAGACATCAAGACGTCATTTGAACACAAGACACAAAAAACATACTGCAAAGATTATCAAGCAATTCCACAAAATATAGAACAATACAGCACTTTTCTAGACACTTAAAGTCCCTTTTCACCATTGACAGATGTGGCAATATGACAGATAAGGCCTCCATCATCAATAATACAATCAAACTAACATTCATACAGACAAGATGAGTAAAGTGTCTTGCCCAAGGACACAACAGCAGTATGCAATGCTGGTAGCAAAGATCAATCAATCAGCCAACCTTCTGGTTAGAGGGCGAACGGCTCTACCTACTGAGCTAGGCAGAGGTTGGTCCCTAGAATTAACACTAGACACAGACACTAGACTATTAACCTGGCTGCACAGGAAGGTTACAACGTGTCGTGGCTAACAGTTTTTACAGTCCTTGGGTTGAGGTTACGTTCCAGGGTCCCACAGAGAGGTGTCATTTGCCCGTATCTTTTCCTCCTGTATATGTCCACTCGACAAACATTTCTTCAGGACACTGTTGGCTATGCAGACGACATAGGACTGTCACGGGCCATCCCCTTAAACAACATCAGCAGTGACAGAACTATGACTCTGGAAGCCCAGCAGTTGGATAAATGGGCTGAAGAAAACAGCATGCAGCTCAATGGGAATAAATCTGTGGATTTCAGGATCTGCTACTCAAAAAATCAGATACAGCATGCTCCTCTGGTAACTGAGTTTTTACCTGGACTCTGACCTCAGTGGGGACTCTTACATAGACCAAATGATATGGAAAGCTTCCAAGTGCCTTCATTTCCTGACTGTTTTGGCTTGACATGGCCTATCACAACAGGATCTGACAACTATTTACCCCACACTGGTGAGACCATGTTTGGAATACAGTGCGTCCTCTTAGTGGGGTGTAGTAAAAGCCAGGCTGCACTGCCTGAGAGGGTGCAAAAGAGAGCCCTTAAGATCATCTTCAGAGGACGACAACATTACAGCATCACCTGAACTTTCTTCACTTCAGCTCAGGAGAGAGCAGGCTGCCATTCAGTTAGTCAGAGAGAGAGAGATGAGACACAGTTCACGCCCCCTGCATGAACTGCTCCCTAAAACAAGAGCAGAAAGCTCACAGAGACAACTACGGAACAGGAATAACATTTCAGACTGTCAGTGTCGCACCAACAGACTTAAACAGTCCACCCTGCCAACAGCAGTGAGCATGAAATAATTAAAACCCCGGTTTAGCGTCTACAGTCCAGACATTGGTTATTTTTGCACTATTCTTTTAATGTCTATGTCATGTGTGTCTTTTTTAATGTAAATTCTGCTGAAATTCAGTTTTTACTATAAGCAAAAATGAAAAAAAGTCAACACGGACTGTTTCAATAGAAACAGAAACAAAATACAAACAGAAAATTGTTGCACATTGGGCTGACAGTTGATTAGAAAAAGTGGTTTTGAAATACAGCTGAAGGATTTACCTATTTACCTATTTAGGCCCCTCCCACTTTATTCCATCAGTGCAAGCCTTTGGCAACATGGTAGTTTATATCAGTGCTGCTGCAGTGAAGAACCTCAGGGCTGAGGCCTTTCTCTTTCAAAACTTTCTAAAGACACTACTGCTTCTTGATTGTTTCCTTTTAGGTCACTCAAGTGGCTGGGGTGAGGGAAGTCTGGGCATCTTTGCTTATGTTCTCTATGACGTGTGCCAGTTAAGAGCAGAGTAGCTGACATCTTTATACAGTGCATTACAGTAGTCCAGACATGATGAGATAAAAGCATGTACCATCCACTCCAAGTCACTAAAAGACTAAACTGATGTCAGTTTTGATAAAAGCCGAAGATGCTAAAAACTGGCTTTATTATTATTTATTATTTTATTTTTATTATAATTTATTTAGCTGCTTGTTTAGTTGAAAATCTCCCTCTACTGTATTATAATGCCAAAATTGGTGACTGGTGAAAAGAGTATATCCATTATCCAATTTACACAGTTTCACTTTTTGATTTCTTCAGTTCAGATTGTGTTTAATAGAATGTAGATCTACCTTTTGGAAACCACCCTGACTGATCCACAGTAGTATTGTGATGAATACTTCCTTGGGGCCACGTAGTGATCCCACCTGAACCGCTCCAGGCCCTTATACCTGAAATCAGGGCATCATTAGAAGTAGCACCTCAATACAAAGTTTAAGAAGAATGGCTTATTGTGTCAGCTTTTCTTTTGCACACTTTACCCCTGAGTCAGCAGACGCTCTCACCGTCAATCTGAACAGAGAAGAAGTGCATTATGTCAATGGCACAGTTAGTTCTTTGAGTGAATAATTCTGATGGTCTGAATGTAGGCTCCTCTGGTTTCGGGGCCCACTAAAACGTATTAATCATTAAATCTTTGACGTCATATTTTATTGTAACTGAGAAAATCAATCGGTTACTGTTTAGCCTCACAACTCTGGGCAATCAGTTCAGTCTTTTAAAAATGTGTTCATTTAACATAAAGACATTTATCTAAGCCTTATTTATCTGCAGAGAGCTTGAACTATTACCTTCACATTTAATTTAGAATGAGAAAGAGAGCAATAAAGGTCTACGGTTAATCAAACCTGAGTATTTTGGTCCAGAATTCCACCTGGGAAACACCAAAGGCCAAACAAAGGAAGCTCATTACCATTACAGAGGTAAATTTAGATCAGATCTTCCCCACACCTGCACATACAATGTTTTTTATAGTTTTTGGTCTATTGTGCTTTGTACCACTGAGTAGTTTAAGCTAATGTAACAAGTACTTTTAGGACTATGGAAATATGGGAATGGATAAATGGCATGTGACTATTACAGGAAGAAGAAAATGTTCTTTTGGGAGCCATGAAGGTGTAATTGAGACCATATTGAATTTTAAATTAGGGCAAAGGTAATTGGAGCAACAATAATATCAACAATTTTCACAGCACTTCAAGGGTTTTGGTTTTCAGTTCATTTTAAAATCATCTTTCAATCATCTTTGTTAGGATATTAGTCAAATTTGAAGTTGTAAGGTTTTCCAGTGAGAAAAGCCATAGTCAGAGCCACTCTGGACCCCGCTGCTGCATGCACCAGCCACAGCAGGAGCCCACTGCTGCATGCACCAGCCACAGCAGGACCCCACTGCTGCATGCACCAGCCACAGCAGGAGCCAGGAGCCCAGTGCTGAGGGATTCCTCCACGAGCCGGGCCATGGATCTGCTGCATTTGTAGGGCAGCAAATTAGAGAGGCTCCCAGTGTCACGTGAGGTAGTGATGAGGTGGGGTCATGTGCAGAGGTGCAAGAAGTACTATTTTTTTACTTAGTAAAAGTACAGATAAGTAAAGTAAATAAGTAAAGGTATAAACATACTCACTTGTGAATGTACTTGTAAGTAAAAAAAGTAAAAGTATGTTTCACAGATTAAAGAAATAATGAATGTGTTAAAGTAGAACTCCGTAACTTTTTTACCTTATATAAACAGTTTCAGAGTCTGTGTGATGGTTAAATAAGTTGTTGTGGGGTAAATGAAGTGTGCAGCATCTCCCCCTGGTGTCTCTGTGCTGAAATTGACACTTGCAACCGTGAGTGCCGTCGACCCGGAGTCACAGAAGTCTCAGGTCTCATGAGAAAGCAGGCATATCCTGGTTAGCAAAACAACAAGCTAGCAATGGCTTCATTTCTCAATTTGTGTCATCTCAGAGCAGACAAATGGAAGAAAAAACTTTGTACAGATACACGGAGAGGAAAACGAAAGTAAAGACGAGCGAGGGGTCACACAGGAGTCAACTGGGCTTGTGAGTATTTACAGTAGTGTTTTACTCTGAACTGTAGGGGGAGCTTTATAGAGGAAAATGAGCAAAGAGACGAGCAGTTACTGAGTTCCGCTTTAAATGTGAAGGATTTTGTTGAAAAACTGTGCTGAAAACTAAAGGTTAATCATTGCAACAGATGAGACTGAATCATGTTGGTGAGGTTGTTCTGAAAAGTACTACTTTATTGCATCTTTATACTTATGTACTGTTTCTACAATGACGACAAACTCAAAACTCACTTTTTTACTTCAAACCAACAAAAAAAGTTGTGAAGTAAACAGTACAGATACTTGCTCTGAAATGTAGTGAAGTAAAAGTAGAAGTACCCCTTGTAAAATGTACTCAAGTAATGTACAGATACATGAAAATTGTACTTAAGTAAAGTAACAAAGTACTTTTACTTATTTACATTCCACCACTGGTCATGTGACATGGGTTACACCAAGACTGGATGATAGGATCTTACTTTTGAATAATGTCAATGATATCCATATTCATATCCATATTCTCAAGATGAAATTAGAGGAAATTTCTTCCTCTGTTCAGTGTCCACTCTTCACTAAGACATACAATCTGAACTCGCAATTCTTTAACAAAACTATAATGGACAAAAAAAACTGTACTTTATCTTCCAACGCATGTTTTCTATCATCCTCCGGCTAGGTAATCATGACCAAGATCCTGGCTCAAGACCTGGAGAACGGTCCCCGGGTGCTGCAGTTGCCACTGCTCCTGACAGGTTGCCCCAGTGGCACTGAAGGATGGGTCAAATGCAGAGAACAAATTTCCATACAAGGACAACAAAGTCTGTCTTATGCACTGTGACCTTAATGTCGAAAACAAAACTCAGGGTTAGTGTTTTCTTCAAAAATAAGTATTCTATTGAAAATTATTTTATTTTTGTTTTATTACATTTTGATTATAAAAGATTAGCTGAAAGAGTACACTGAAAAAAAGTATTGTTCAGGTAGTGGTATAGAAAGCCCAAGCTAAGGAGTGGCTAAGTGTGTTTGTACATCAGGAGCAGCAGCTTTGTTCTACAGCTTATGACTCCAGCAGTATGGACCAAAACTGTCAAATCTGTCAATAATTACATTTATAAATAAACGCTCTCATTGACAAATAATTATTTAAACAGGACAACAAATGCTGAACTAAAAATACATTTAAAAAAAAATGACAATGTAAGTTTTGGTTAGAAATAAATAAATCTAATCCAATCCACTTTATTTCTATAGCACATTTTATAAACTCAGACAGTTTCCAAAGTGCTGCACAAGATTAGAAAACAATAAATAAATAAATGCTCTATTTAACCCCACTAGCTTCCATTAAAACAATAAAAACTAGTAATATCAAATAAGAGCAGTACACTAAAAAAGCAATAAATAAATAAATAAATAAAAACAATAAAATAAATAAAGCAAAACAATAAATAACACAGGACGACACAACTCACACCAGTTAAAAGAAAGAGAATAAAAGGTCTATAATTGTTCAATTTCTGTATTTATTTCTACATTTATTCATTTGTGCCTTAATTTATTTTTGTTTCATCTCATTATTTATTTTTCCCTCTTTTATTTACTCTCACATTTATTTATTGATTGATTTCTGTCACCAAAATGCAAATGAAGGGGGCGTGTCCTGATGATGTCATTGGTTGATCTGGGCCAGTGATCACTGTGAGGACTCTCTGCAGATCATCTGTTGCTTTGATTGCTTTTGTCACACGCCCCCTTCATTTGCATTGAGGTGACAGAACGCAATAAATAAATAAATAAATAAATAAATAAATAAATAAATAAATAAATAAATGTGGGATTAAATAAAAAAGGAAAGCAGCAGAAGTGAGTTGTACAAAGACTTGTGGAAAAAGTGGGTTTGTTTGAATGTGGTTATGTGGGACGTTAAAATAGA
Organism: Bostrychus sinensis; assembly: GCA_020698575.1. NCBI lineage: Eukaryota > Metazoa > Chordata > Actinopteri > Gobiiformes > Eleotridae > Bostrychus > Bostrychus sinensis. The sequence goes on from CM036248.1 coordinate 36,134,880, forward strand.
AGCAGGATGAAGACAGAAATCCCACAGAGGACTGAACAATGACGAGGACTTCAGCAGAACCAACATGTGACTCAGAGAAGTTATACATTTCTCCCAGCTTCCACATTCACAAAACTGCTGTGATAAACCAGTTCCAAATCAACTGGAGAGAAAAGCTTCTCCAGACTGCTTTCAAAAAGAAAGTAGGGGAGGCTGACTTGCCAGGCTAATATGGTAGAGTATTTTTTTTGTGTGTGTGGATGATGTTGTCGTGTCAACAATGAGCCCAGCATCTGGACTGTTGTGATGAAAAGGAGCTGAACTGAAAGCCAACGCATTTGATGTTGATGTAAGTTCCTTCGCTCACCTGTGTTAAGTTTTTCTTGTTTCTTTGCTGTTTTAACCTATTTTTTCTTGATGAAGCTCCCCAGACGTTTCTGAGTAAAGCACTATCTTAAAAACTCACACATCGGCTTTCCTCTGCCTTTTGGCCATTGTGCCATGACAAATATCTTAGAAATAAAGCCATTGCGGGTTTGTTGTGGCTAACCGGGACGTGTCTTCATGTTGAGCTGTTTTTTCGCCAAGACACAGTAGGGGAGGTGCAGCAGGCTATATTCACCCTGCGACAACTTCTTTAGCCATCACACTGACTTTTAAACTGTTTAATTAAGGTACATTGTTCCTGACCTTTAGAAGACTGGTTTAAAAATGGCATTGTAGGGATTCAAAGTGTGTGAACATCTGTTTGACTACATACTTTCACAAATGAAGGTGATGACAGCAAGCTGTCTCCTGACTTTACATTTTCCCACAGAGTAATGGCGTTTACGCTGAAAATGACATTAACACAAAGTGCAGATGATTACAAGCAGCGGTTCTTTCTGTATGAAGCCTGGACTCCATTAGCATGTACATGTTAGTCATTTATTTGTGTATGTCCTCTGTATGACTGAAGGCCTGGGGCGTAAGAGATGTGTTTGTAGCCACAGGTTGGTACATGTGACTGTGCTTTAACCAAACATAAATTATACTTTACATCCAGTTACTTTTTATTTCAGTTTATTTTGGTGGCTACTTTTTAACCTGTAACACAAACACAAAATAGTTTTCTGATGTAGCAATAATGCTACTTGAGTAAACTCTACCCTATATCTTTAATGACAACTCACTGTCAATAATGTTATACTGCTTCCAGTTAGTTTTAGGGCAAAAGATATGATAAATAAATAGATATTAAAAGTCACTGTAAGTTTTCAAAGGTAAGTTTATCTTGCACATTTTTCTTCACTAAGAGAAAGTTTAAGGACAAACTGTAAATCCAATAAAATAATGAATTATATAATATGATGACGCTGTCTAATGTATTAGCATACATTAACAATATAACTTATTTTGCTTTAATCTACTTTTAAATTGATTAGTTGTCCATAAAAACTCGAGGTAAACTTAACAGCTTGCTGCGTTAGCACAACGCCTTCTGACAAAAGGCAGAAAAGACATTGACTGACAGCTTATTTTGACACAAACTGTCATTAATTATGAATTAGACTAATCTATGAATATATTGTTTATCAATGAGTTTATAGATTAAAAACAAATACATTTTCGAATGAATCAATAGTTTGTTGAATTAAAACTAAAGTTACTCACATTTGGCTGAAGTCAATCACTCGACATTGATGTTTTTCCAATTTGAAGGAGGAGCTGTCTGAAAAAACGAGGGGCCTGATAGTGCGGCTCTCTGAGTGTGGCTCTGTAAATGCAGGCTCTGTGGCTGCAGCTTCATACTACTCCCCATGGCACACAAAGCAGCTACAGGGAGTTGGATAAACTTGTAAAATGGGATGTTTTCACTAGAATGCACAAGGTAGACTTTATTGTCCCTGTAGAGAAATTTGTATTTGACCCATCCTTTAATGCCGCTGGGGCAGCCTGTCAGGAGCAGTGGCAGGGCTCTAGACTGCGACCACAATGGTCACATATGCACCTTTTTTTTTTTAGAGAGTGTGAATGAAATTTTTTAATGGTCGCATTTGTGCAAGCGAGCAGTGATGTAAAGGTGCGCTGCTGTAGTAATGAACATTTTGACACGGTGCCTGCTGTGTGCGAGGCTGCTCCCTCCACATCAGCAGCTGGAGCTCTCACTGCAGCGCACGTTCAGTCAGATCAAAGCTGTGATCTGAGTTGAACAAGTGCAGGTAAGGAAATGCTACACAGGACATGAGGCACGGGCCACACGAGAAGACTACATTCCCTCCATGTTTACAGGTCTGTGGATGTCCACTGTCCTCGGTCCACAGTCCACAGACGCAGCGCTGTGAGAGCTGAGCTCGAGGTCAGAGGAGAACACTGAACACAGCGGCCCCGGCCCAGAGAACAACACAAAACACACAAAACAACTTTTCTAATCATTTTATTTCTAAATGTGTGCAATGCCTCTGCATCTGACGATGCGTATGTTTATGTGTAACAGGTGATGCACTGTTGTCAAAGCTAATTATCCCTCTCAGTAGCACAGATAAATAAGGCATATTAAAAACAGATACATCTGCCTGCCATTTGGTAAATCTCAAAGCCCTGAGCTTCTACAACTGATTAATTGCGCAAAGTCTTTGGCCTTGTCCACACTACAAGAAAAAGTGATATTTACTTGATTTGGAGCTTGAAGTTTTACAGCTTTATAGCTGTGTAAATGCAAAACACCATATTATAAAAATCATAGCATTTTAACTTCTAACTTTTAGGAATTATTTGTGAAACAGTTATTTAGAAATTTTAAGATCAGACTAACCTACTGTTATTAGGATTCTATAATTCCATTTTTTTTATTAATTTAAACTGAAAACAATTAATTTAATAAAAGATTTGCATAATGCTACCAGTAAAAAATTTGGTCTAGAGCCTTGAGTGGGCAACCGTGGTGTGGCACCCATGGACCCTTCTCCACATCCTGAGCCAGGATCCTGGTTGATGGGGGAAACTGGAGTACTGGGGGGAAACCCACCCAGAAGAGAACATGCAAACTACACACAGAAAGACTCCACAAGGTCCAGGAATTGAACCCCGGACCTTCTTGCTGTGAGGCATGAGGGCTAACCACTAAGCCAATGCACCGCCAACTCCCCATGGCACATGAAGCAGCCACAATGAGTTGGATAACTGCATGAAATGGGATGTTTTCACAAGAATGCACAACACTCAGACTAACTACAGACTACAGGACCCAAAAGTATGTGTTTGTTTAGCGTGTTATTTTATTATTAATACTTTATTCTTTATGATTTAATTAATTAATTCATACTTTTTAATTAATACTTTTTACTTTATGATACTTTACTTTATAACGCACAGACAAACATGACAAATGGACAAGCAACACAGACCGGTTACACAAACAGAAGAACAACAACATAACACAACAGACACAACAAAGATAAATAATGATTTAAAAAATGAAAATGAAACATATACAAACAAAACAAACCATGAAGTACCATGAAGTCTGTTAGCTGTAACTATGGTTCAGGGCTGGTTATATAGTTAGAACAGCATTACATACTTAAAAATACATTTAGTGAAGAAAGAAAAAAAAAAAAAAAACTCATTGTTTTGTTGAAACTTGACATCAGTCCCATTCCAGAACATCACATTTGTATTGTATATAATTAACTTATTAATGTTGGTTGCTATAATATTTTCTATAACCGATTGTTGGTAAAGTTTATTTTTAAAAGGATGCAAACAAAGGTCTGCCTCACATTGACTTTTAAATATAAAAATCTTCCCTAATAGGAATTATTGTATTTATTATATTCAGACTCATTGTTCTAAAATAATATTCATGGGATTGATGTCAATTTCAGTTTTAAATTTAGTCAGTAATTTCTGGAATATAGTCCAAAAGGACAAAAATAAAATAAATGCATCAGATCTTCTTCCTCCTCACAAAATTGACAAATGAAATCCTTTGTTAATTTACAAATTTTAAGGTTTTTCTTCATTGCTATAATTCTATAAAATTATTTGAATTGAAATATTATTGAATAGGAATCTATAGTTGTATTATATATATATTTACTTTTTTTTTCTTCCATAAAATAGAAACATTAAATTCATCTTTCCAGTTTGTACAGATTCTGTGAGGATAACAGACAGCACCTGTTTTATACAAATTAAACTTAAATATTATTGTTTATTTTTATGGCCCAAACTGTTTGTGGAGGGAAGACGGTTGTTGTGTGAGCAAAGATAAGGCATTGATAAAAATAAGATCTAAGACAACAATAACTTATTGAGCCAGAGCTTGGGAGTGGCGCACACCTGATCTTGGTACAGACGTGGGCTTGGTGCTCTACAGGTGAGACGTGCTGTGAGGCGGTCTGCTCTAAGTCTGGGTCATGGTGTAGAGAAAACAACCTCAATGAGCAGTGGCTTATTATTATTATTATTATTATTACAAAAAGAACAACAAGAAGATGAAAGGATGCAGTGTAGGCGGCATATTGAGATCGTAAAGTTCAAATGAAACTCACCAGAAGCTGCAGGAGGTTGTTTTTTTGCCTTTCCTCTGCATAAAATTATCCAATATCCAAAGCAGTTTACATCACAGCAGCGAGCCGTCCTCAGTGCTCATGTAGTCTACCTGTGCATAAATCTAAACTTTTAAAATATCCTTATTCCCTATGGTAAAGAAGGGTTCAGAAGAGCAGTGTACAATCCAGTAAGTGCTATGTAAATATTCTTTGTAGATGAAAGAGAGATGTGTGAGGCCGACGCGCCCTCGATGTATGGACCATGCCCTGTTCATGCGGACGATTAATGAAGGTGAGAGAGACGCGAGCTGATGAAGGCGGAGGCGGAGAGAGCTAAACAAAAATTTGAAGCATACTGAAGTGCTATTTCTTATTAGCTGTATTATTAAGTAGAAAAAGTCATTCATTTGCTATAATTTTTTCTCATATATAATGCCTTTTTCCAATGCTCTGAGTAATAGTGACCCACAATACACAGCAGCCTCACGGAAAACCACACAAGAAAACACATGAGAAGAACTCAGTTACTTCATTTTTTAGCTGTCGCCGTCATGTTTTTCATTCTCTTTTTTGTTCTTCTTGTAATAATAATAATAATAATAATAATAATAATAATTTAAAAACACTGTTCATTGAGAAGGTTTTCATGCTCCACACCGCGAGCAGACCGCCTCACCACACATCTCACCTGTAGAGCACCAAGCCCCTGCACTGGCGAGGGCCCCTCGCACCACTCGCAAGATCGGGCCCTTTGATTTGAAGCCAGTGATAACAAAGAGACTTTTCAACTATGTTTCAGTCTGACTCATATTCCTCTGAAATGTAGCCTTTTTTTCTGCTGCTGTCTCTCAGATCTGTTCCTTAGCTTTACGTCATTAACATGGAGATAGAGCAGTCATTGTACATGGGTTTTATATAAGCAGTATTGTGTTTAGTTCAGTCCACTAAATCGTGTGGGATTTGTATGAACTGTTTCTGTCCAAGAACCAACTTTTCCTGACAGACGTAGTTCAAACGCAAGCATCTTTAACCCAACTTTATCATTAGTGTAAACGTGCCTTTTTGTGTCCGTGTTCCCAACTGAATAAAGCATCATAAAGAGGCGCTTATGAAAGTCACTGAGATTACATGGAACACATTTAAATAGGTGTGAATAGTGTTTGTCGGGTCAGTAGTCTGCTTTAGAGCCCAAGAGCTGACAGGCATGTACACAGAGTTTTATTTCCCATCATGCTTGGTTCTATTTACTCAAACAGAGGCTAAAATAAACCTGCTAGCATCCATTTATAATTCGGTCGAGGTGACTATTAACTTGCAAATCCATGCGCGTCGTATTCAGCAGCTCTGAGTGCGTTCACTGAAATATTTTGCACTTTTCGCCCTGTTTATGTCACCATTTTTAAAGAGCATTTTTATTGGACAGTGCACTGATTTATACAGCTACATTCATATTCAAAGTGCTGCTCTCTCTGGATTGTGTAACCACTCAACCGTTGTGTTATCTTCCAAACACAGCGTCACCATAAAAGTTCAGAATTCCAGCGCTGAATTTCTCCCTGAACAAGCCAAAAGGCACAAAAATGCTTTTACTGGGAAGAAAGGATTGACAGGAATTTTATGGCTTTTGGTTTACGAGGTTTTCTCATCTTTCGGACTTGTTTTCATCCCCGCTCCTTCCTTCGTCTTTGTGTCTTATTCACAGAGCTCTCTTCTGTTATAGATTGAGGTCTACTTCATTAAAAGGAGGAATGTTGGCCTGGAGTGGACCCCATCTCTTTTCAAGTGGAGAGGACGAGTGTGTATGACCTGTGTGGGAACGACAGACACTGGCCTTTCACAAAGCTTTACAAGACTCTATTAAAACAGCCAGGCCTTTTCTATCCATCCTCAATTCTTCCATTTTCTTTCTCTGACACTTTTTGTTGTTTATTGAGCAAAGACTCAAAGCAAAGGGTTTGGGCTCCTTCAACTCCAGCTCAGAATAAAAAGGCCACTGTCTCTTTCTTTTCCTAATCCATGTCCTTCTTTTGCACTTGTGACTTTCAGCTCACCTCTAAGAAAATGGGTAATTCAAGAACCAAAACAAAAATACTGTTTTTGTGATATATTTTTCTTTTATTGTCTATGTAAGATTATTTGCCTCAGAAAGTGCCACAGGCAGATTGGTGTAAATTTGAGGTAACTCTTAAACTGTGACGATGCCATGCACAGGTTTTAGAACACAGTCCATGAGCAAAAGCAGAGAGACCAGACAACAGCCAACAGACAGATATACAACCCAAATTCCACAAATGTTGGGACTTTTTTACATTGGAATAAAATGAAAACTAAAAAACTTTCAAATCACATGAGCCAATATTTTATTTACAATGGAACATAACATAACATAACAAATGTTTACACTGAGAAATGTTACACTTTTATGCACAAAATGAGCTCATTTCAAATTTGATGTCTGCTACAGGTCTCACAGTAGTTGGGACAGGAGCATGTTTACCATGGTGTAGCATCTCCTTCTTTTCAGAACAGTTTGAAGACATCTGGGCATCGAGGTTATGAGTTTCTGGAGTTTTTGTGTTGGAATTTGCTCCCATTCTTGCCTGATATAGGCGTCCAGCTGAAGAGCAGCTGGGTTTTCGAGCAGATGTTGCTCTGAAACCTTTATATACCTTTTAACATTCATAGTTTTTTCCAACACATGCTAGATGTTCTCCCAGCTGAATCTTTTTGAAATTTCTTGCTTTTTGAGCCATTTGTTGCCCTGTCTATTACTAACGTATGTGTGTCCTGAGTTGGACACTATGGCCCTGAGTCGGACACGCTCACATTTTGCTATTTTTTGGTCTTCTAACAGACGTTTGTAAAGACGTTAACTGGCTAATGGTAGATAAATAAAAACTCCACATATTGCTCTACCTCTGTGGTAATTTTTGTGTATTTATGCTAAGTGTTTATAAAATAATCATGATATGAAAATAATTTTGATAGGGAAATTTGTAGGGAACGCTCAGGTCACACTCGGGCGACGTTCTTTCAGTGATCTTAGTGTTTTTGTAGCTAACTTCGTCCATCTTATTATTTTCTGATTAACGGTTAGCTTAGCCCAAAAGAAAGACGGAAACAAGGTACCGGGTGTGAAAATTTGTTAACGTAAATATCCCAGCCTTAAATTAGAGCTGAAAAATCCAACAAATAAGGCTGAAAAAGCCAGAAAGGTGAGCGTGTCCAATATTGGAACTTCCGTGTGTCCGACTCAGGGCCATAGCACTGCCGAGCTTAAACCTCGGGCGATAGCGCTCTTTCATACGGCCGCAATAAAATATTTGTAAAAGAAACTATCCAACCAATATATCGTTATAAACGTAAGAAAATTTACTTTTCTTTATACAATTTGCATTAATGAAGATAATAAATGAGTGACTTTATGACTTGTTGAAGATAAAAAAGTAATAGAATTTTAGCAGAAAATGTCCGACTCAGGACACATACGTTAACTATTTTGAGACCTGTAGCAGGCATCAAATTTGTGTCTCAGTGTAAACATTTATGTTATCTGTGTTCTGTTGTGAATAAAATATTGGCTCATGCAATTTGAAAGTTTTTTAGTTTTCAATTTATTCAAATTTTGTAAATGTCCCAGCATTTCCAGAATTTGGATTGTAGAAAATAGTTTTAAATAAATAACTTTGAGAAAAGTGTATTGAAATCTCATCTCAGCTGTATTTTTTTTCATTCCAAATATGGCAGCACGCTCAGTGATTAATACACAAAGCATGAAAAGATTTCTACTGTATCTTATGCAGACAATGTTACTTTGTAAAAATAACAAAAAAGAAAGAAAAAGAATAAAAGTAAAGGAGACAGTTTTTAACTAACAGATATGTTATTGTGAAACTTCTGTAGATTACTGCCATCAACATAAAAAAGAACATATAAATCAGACATGACCTACTGCATGAATTAGCATACTATTAAAATATAAATATTGGATGGAACCAAGACAGAAGGTCTAGGTTTTATTTTTTGTTGACATATTAAATTCATTTATTTATTTATTTGACAGAGGTAATTAATTTATCTTATTTTATGTTTGAATAAATTAGAGAATATCATCAATACCCTTAAAAATGTATTTTCACTGTGTTTAGAATCTATCAGGCTAAGAATGATATATCAACAAAATTTAAAAACAAAAACAAACAAAAATATATTTATTTTTAACTTAATGTCTTGCCTAAGTATTTAAATGTTACTGTTACTTAGAAGTCAGTGAGGTTCACTAATATGAGAAAATAATAAAGGATAAATAATAAACAATGATTCATATTTTGGTAAAATAGCCTCCAGCTAGCTAACGCTGACCAGGCTAAACTTCCTACAAATGAAGTATGAGAGAAAAAGTTTTTTTGCTAATGCAATAAAGACAAAAATGCTGAAATGAATGACACAAAAAGGACTGAGTCGCATCCTGGCAGTGCTGCGTGACTTTGGTGTGTATCTGAAAATAATGTTGGCCCGGCCGCTGTATCACCTGTGTACAGGCCCCCTCCTGTTCTGTGCAGCAGTTTGAGTCCTGTGTCCTTCCCCTGTTCTCACCTGAGAGGTCCCTGGTCTCAGCCTCCCCCAGTGGGACACTTACTATAACATGTCACACACAGTGGATTAGAATAACTTTGCAAGTAAAAGTCAAATTCATGTTCAGACAACTTCATACACTTTTGGTGTAGACTTGTCAGTGGCACAAAAACACAACAGACATATAACTCATGGTTCACATGGAGCGTCACGGCACTGAGAATCTGCAAAGACTTCCCACTTACAGGTGTTTCTCAAAACCTAGCTACCTTGCAATTTAATTTAATCCAAAGCCACTTCCTTTACATCCAAGGCATGGGTCCTCCCTTGATACCAATACTGTACAATGATTGGTTTATTTTGGTCACATGTATTACTGCAGTTAACACAAATCACACTGAAATAAATACATAAATAACCAAAAACGGAATAGCCCGAAGCAAGTGCTTATTTTATTTCTTATTCAATCCATGTAAACATAGACTCTACTAAGACACTATGTCCTGTAATACCCAGTATGTAGGCTTAAACCTACCAAAAAAACTACTAACACTGCTATTCTATCGATATTTAGATCAATCCACCCACCCCTAACAAACTTCCAAATGAATAGGACAGGGTCAGTACAGTGACACCGCCAGCCCACTCGCTCTGTTTATAACAGGAATAACTATTATTAACTCTTTCACTGCCAGCATTTTTTAAAAACTAAAGAAAAATGTTGTGCTATAGTTTTATTTAAGGTTTAAATACCCCCCCCCCCCCCCCAAAAAAAAAAGAAAAAGAAAGAAGAGAGTCTCTTCTTTCATTATAAAAAAGCATTTTATTCTAAGTTCATCTGTTTGTTTGTTTGTTTGTTTTTTGTTTTGTTTTTTTGTTTAGTTTTTTTGTCAACAGTTGAAGGATGGTAGTTTTCACCAAAAAAAACATCGAAATTTTCAGACAAAAAGCTAAGAAAAATGCATTTTTGTAAAACTTTTTCGTATAAGTTATTTCTAAGTATTTTTAGGCATCTAAGACTTATATTTAGGTAAAGGTACTTTAATATTTTTATTATTTTATTTTAAATAACATTTAGAATACAAAACATTATTTTTTAGCCACTGCGGCACTGCGGAAGTCCCTGTGATTGGTGGTGAAGCGTGATGTCATGGATGCAACGTTCTGTGACTGGCAATCAAAAAGTTAGCATTTACATTTATTAAATGTTCACAGTTTGACATTCTCATTATTATATGTAAGTGGGACGGCAGTTCAAAAATGGCAATAAAAGTAAAATCGCTATTTTACAAACTATGATGATAGGTCTACCTCTATACTACATTTTTGCTTAACAACACTTAACCTGAACTTGCTTAATAAGCTTTTAAAAGTTGTCTGTGCCCCACCATTTTTCCCAAAAGGCTGTGGTGCACTATGGGTGATTTTGGCTGGGGCAAGTCTGCTAAGGAACCACTGATGTATCGTTAGTGAATGAACCACATGTGAGCCAAACGGAGTCCACGTGCCTTGGAAGGAAATGAACACGGGACGTGGACATGGATACCTTCACACGCAATATGAAGCTAAAGCTGCTTTCAAGTTGTGTCAAGTTTAACGAATATACACATTTACAACATGAAAGAGCACATAAACATGTGGTGTTTATGTGCTCTTTCATGTTGTAAATGTGAATATTCTAGGTCGGTTGATTATGTAAGGCACATCAACTGTAGAAGTGAAAATGAACTGCCTGAGTACCGATTAAACTACACTGTGACATTTCCAGGTTCCCAACATCCGACCAAAAAAACAAACAAAACAGAATCCATAAAAGTCACGGAAACGAGTTCCATTCTCTGAGAAAAATACCATCCCAAATTGAAAGCAGTATAACAATATTTCAACTCTATCTATCTTGTAAACAGCAAACACTTAGCACTTTACTTACCCCAAATGAGTTCATGTTGCTACATAATTTACTGCTAATTACCATTTCTCACAAAACAATGAATAAGCAAATGCAAGAGTGGTGAATAAATACAATTTCTTAACACAGAGACAGTAGCAGACTAAATTGTCGCAGTGGGGCAGTGCCGACCTTGCATTTCAATGTGGTTTACACAGAATTATGTTCAGATTTAGTAGTAAAATGTGTGCAGATGTATAGGTTTGTACTTTATATAACAAGCTAATCCATCTTGATCTGGCCAAATAAAATAAAGTACAAAAGAGAGGAGAGGTTAAGCCTCAGTCACAATGACCTGTACGAACGGCTGCGAAACAGCTGCGAATGCCCTAAGATTGATTTTTGGACCATTTCCTACAGCATCTTTAAGGCAGCCTTATAAGAATCCAGTGGTCGTAGTTCGTAAGTTCATGGCCAGGTCTTGGTCTTGTCCAAGATTTTCCACGAATGCGCCACAAAAACCCTCTCCACAAGGCCTCCATACAAATGCCTTAGCAACAACCTAAGAACAATGCACGATGTTCGTGGATAATTTTGGGTCAGGAGGAACATTCCACAATCTCATATTCCTACGGTGGCCGTAAGTATGCCGTAAGAACATATTAAGTTGTTCTTGGGGGGCCCTTACAGTGTTCCTATAAACGCTGTACGCCAATTAGAGATTTGAGATTCAAAAAGCCACACACACACTGTACGAATCCTCATTTCCACAAGGTTTTCAAGGAGAAAGATATGGGACCCAAACAGAGGAACAGCGAGGAGAAGCCAACAAAACAAGGAAGGGGGAGGAAGAGGAAGGAACGACATGAGGAGGAGAGAGAGATAATTCTGATGGATAAAGCCACAGTGACAAGACTAGGCTGCTGTTGGTGCTGAAACGGGCTCTGACAATGAGGAGGAAGAGGTGTTAGGTGCCGAAAGCTGTAGGATCTTCCTAACAACAATTTGAGATTGCCGTGAGTTGCACATAGGGATGCCGTACGGCCACCTTACAACAGCAATTTTCGTAAGATGGCTGTGAGTATACCGTAGGAAGGTTCGAAGGCACCCCTATGGTGCACATAAGAACTCTACGGCCAGCATACGGCAGAAAATCAGCTCATTTTCTCAAGAATGCCTCAAGTTGCTCTTGCAAATTGATTGGCAGCCGTACCAATTTCCTAAAACGGCTGTAGGAAACTATGCCCACCTCCACAAATGTCTATGACTTCCAGATTTTGTACAAACTGGGAAATTCATACGAACCCATCATTCGTGAGAATCTTTGTGACTGAAGCTTAAGATAAAATTTTGAAGCACTTACTTCTCCTATTCCAATCCAAGGGACTTCTGTACATATATATATATATATATATATATATATATATATATATATATATATATATATATAATACTTTTTCCGCATGAAATCCTTTCTACTACTTCAGCCCTAACCATAGATATGTTATTGATATGTTAGATAAGTTTATTTTCATTTATTAATAATTTATATGTTTTTATGGCCATTGTGTCATCAAAAATCCTGTTATTTTAGATTACAAAAACACAAAATCTGGCATTTTATTCAAAAATGAGTTGCACATTGGATCGCTTGGGGTGAAGTTATTAGAGCCTTGACTAAGTCAATAATTAATAACATTAGTTTTAATGCATCTTTTTTTTTCTTTTCTTTTTTTTTTGGAGCAAGGACATATTATTGAAAAAATGTACACTCATTAACTTAGGGACCCGTTCGGGACCTCTCATAAAATAGCTATAAAAATGTCAACTATTATTTTTTTTTTTTTTTTTACTTTTTTGCATGAAATCCTTCTACTTCAGCTCTAATCATAGATATAAAGTTTAATAACCTTTATTTATATTTATATATATTTCTATCATTTATTAATTTTTAAAATGTTTTTACAGCCTTTTGGTCATCAAAAACCCAACTTTTTTAGATGACGAAAACACAAAATTTGCCATATTATACAAAAATGAGTTGCAGAGTGGATCACTTGGGGTGAAGTTATTAGAGCCTTGACTAAGTCACTAATAAATAACAACAGTGGTTTTGATGCATTTTTATTTTTGGGGAAAAGGTTTTTGTAAAAGCACACAGCAGTCAGGTGACGCTTCTGAAGAAGACTGTCAGTGTCAGTCGAAACATGATAAGGTAAAGGAAACATCACTCCTGCCTCTGTCTGACTGAAAAGAAATGATTTCATCTGACTGACAGACTTCAGCAGAAACCTGCTGTACCAAGGTCCAATGGGAGAGAGGAGGCTCTCTCTGGGTCAAGAACAAAAATGTCAACAGCCTGTTTGACTCTGATTACTGGAATCTGACACAGACCCACACACTCACAGAAGAGTATTCTCAACCACATTCACACAACTTGTTTATAAACAGAGCTCATTTGGCCTTTTTATACTTGAGTTTCAGACTCCCTCATGACCACACAAACAAAATACACTGCTCAAAAAAATAAAGGGAACACTAAAATAACGCATCCTAGGTCTGAATGAATTAAATATTCTTATTAAATACTTTGTTCTTTACATACATTACATTACATTGTTCATTACATTACATTACATAGTTGAATGTGCTGACAACAAAATCACACACAAATTATCAATGGAAGTGGAAAAACACACTACAGGCTGATCCAACTTTGATGTAATGTCCTTAAAACAAGTCAAAATGAGGCTCAGTAGTGTGTGTGGCCTCCACGCCTGTATGACCTCCCTACAACGCCTGGGCATGCTCCTGATGAGGTGGCGGATGGTCTCCTGAGGGATCTCCTCCCAGACCTGGACTAAAGCATCCACCAACTCCTGGACAGTCTGTGGTGCAACGTGGTGTTGATGGATGGAGCGAGACATGATGTCCCAAATGTGCTCAATTGGATTCAGGGCTGGGGAACGGGCGGGCCAGTCCATAGCATCAATGCCTTGGTCTTGCAGGAACTGCTGACACACTCCAGCCACATGAGGTCTAGCATTGTCTTGCATTAGGAGGAACCCAGGGCCAACCGCACCAGCATATGATCTCACAAGGGTCTGAGGATCTCATCTCGGTACCTAATGGCAGTCAGGCCTCCTCTGGTGAGCACATGGAGGGCTGTGTGGCCCCCAAAGAAATGCCAGCCCACACCATTACTGACCCACTGCCAAACCGGTCATGCTGGAGGATGTTGCAGGCAGCAGAACGTTCTCCACGGCGTCAGACTCTGTCACGTCTGTCACATGTGCTCAGTGTGAACCTGCTTTCATCTGTGAAGAGCACAGGGCGCCAGTGGCCAATTTGCCAATCTTGGTGTTCTCTGGCAAATGCCAAACGTCCTGCACGGTGTTGGGCTGTAAGCACAACCCCCACCTGTGGACGTCGAGCCCTCATACCACCCTCATGGAGTCTGTTTCTGATCGTTTGAGCAGACACATGCACATTTGTGGCCTGCTGGAGGTCATTTTGCAGGGCTCTGGCAGTGCTCCTCTTGTTCCTCCTTGCACAAACGAGGAGGTAGTGGTCCTGCTGCTGGGTTGTTGCCCTCCTACGTCCTCCTCCACGTCTCCTGATGTACTGGCCTGTCTCCTGGACACTACGCTGACAGACACAGCAAACCTTCTTGCCACAGCTCACACTGATGTGCCATCCTGGATGAGCTGCACTACCTGAGCCACTTGTGTGGGTTGTAGACTCCGTCTCATGCTACCACTAGAGTGAAAGCACCGCCAGCATTCAAAAGTGACCAAAACATCAGCCAGAAAGCATAGGAACTGAGAAGTGGTCTGTGGTCACCTCCTGCAGAACCACTCCTTTATTGGGGGTGTCTTGCTAATTGCCTATAATTTCCACCTGTTGTCTGTTCCATTTGCACAACAGCAGTGAAACTGATGTCAATCAGTGTTGCTTCCTAAGTGGACACAGTTTGATTTCACAGAAGTGTGATTGACTTGGAGTTACATTGTGTTGTTTAAGTGTTCCCTTTATTTTTTTGAGCAGTGTATATTCTCAGCCACACTCCCACCACTCTGTTACATCGATCCTAACACACCAAGACCAATTTATTGGTGTTCAGTGTTTTTATTCCCATGCATTTTGCAAGGTAGAAGAAAAACAGCCCTCCATTGAATGTAATAAAGCTCTGCTGCCTCTGGTGGTTTAGGGGGTCATTCTCACCAAAAACCTAATTTCCCTTTATTTTGAAGGTAAAGGCTTAGATTTATTAGGTTTTCATGAAAAAAGTATTATATGTCAGGATTGCAGGATGTCAAAAATCTGTGGTTATAAGGGAAGTCAATGGGCCCAAATGCATCCTTAAGGTAATAAGTGTATGTAAAACGCATTTCTCCTGTTCTATACACCTTAGGACAGAGGGGGTCATGGCATTTTAAACACCAACTAAAAAAAAATATTCTGGACAAGTTTCACACCAACAGCTTCTAAAATGACTGATTTATTGAGGATCAAAAAGTTAAAAACAGCAAAAAGTACGCGTTTGGGCCCTAAGGCGCTGTGAGGGTTAAACTAATGCTGAAAGAAAAAAAAAAAAAAAAAAAAAGGGTCTCTGGGTGGAGTCTGCATGTCCTCCCCGTGTTACCGTGGGTTCTCTCCGGCTTCCTCCCACCGTCCAAAGACATGCATGTGTTAGGTGAATTGGTGACTCTAAATTGATCCTAGTGAATGAATGTGAGAGTGAGTGTTCATCACTGTGTACCCTGCCTACGGCCCAAAGTTACTGGGATAGGCTCCAGTCACCCGCGACCCCTAACGGGAATAAGCGGTAGAAAATGAATGAATATATATATCTATATTGTGTTTTTATTTAAACATTCACAGTGCAGGATGGAAAAAGTATGTGAACCTTTGGATTTAATAACTGTTTGATCCTCCTTTGGCAGCAGTAACCTCAACCAAACATTTTCTGTAGTGAAGATTAGACCTGCACAACGCTCAGGAGGAAATCGCTCTTTTGAGGTCATGCCACAGCATCTCAATTGAATTGGGTCAGTGTCCTGTTGCATCAACCATCCTCTGTTGAGCTTCAGTTGGTGGACAGATGGTCTTAATTTTTCCTGCAAAATGTTTTGATAAATTTGGGAATTCATTTTGCAGTCGATGATAGCAAGTTGTCCAGGCCCTGAGGCAGCAAAGCAGCCCCAAACCATGATGCTCCCTCCACCATTCTTCACAGTGGGGATGAAGTTTTGATGTTGGTGTGCTGTGCCTTTTTTTCTCCACACTTAGCGTTGTGTGTTTCTTCCAAACAACGCAACTTTGGTTTCATCTGTCCACAGAATATTTTGCCAGTAGTGCTGTGGAACATCCAGGAGCTCTTTTGCAAACCTCAGACGTGCAGCAGTATTTTTTTATTTTTTATTTTTTGGACAGTAGTGGCTTCCTCTGTAGTGTCCTCCCATGAAGTCTATTGTTTAATATTTTACCCATTGTAGATTTGTCAACAACGATGTTAGCTTGTGCCAGAGATTTCTGTAAGTCTTTAGCTGACACTCTAGGATTCTTTTTCACCTCATTGGGCATTCTGCACTGTGCTCTTGCATCTTTACAGGACGGCCACTCCTAGGGAGAGGAGCATCAGTGCTAAACCTTCTCCATTTATAGACAATCTGTCATACCATGAACTCATGAACATTAAGGCTACTTTTGTAACCCTTTCCAGCTTCATTCAAGTCAAAAATTCTTACTTGTAGGTCTTCTGAGAGCTCTTTTGTGTGAGGCATAGTTTATAGCTTCTTCAGAATAGCAAACGCAAAACTGTGGTGTGTTTTTTATTGGGCAGGGCCACTTTAACCCACACCCGGAATCTTCTCACATTGATTGGACACCAGGTTGGATGAGACCTAACCCAATTAGCTCTTAAAGAAGTCATTAGCCTAGGGATTCACATACTTTTTCATCCTACACGGTAAGTGATTAAATAAACATTCAATAAAAACATGAAAACATATTATTTTTTTGGCAACATTAGTTTAAGCAGACTGTGTTTGTCTATTGTTGCGACTTAGATGAAGATCAGATCACATTTTATGACAAAATCATGCAGAAATCCAAGTAATTCCAAAGGGTTCACATACTTTTTGTGGCAAATGTAATTATAAAGGAAAAATCTACCGGCAAGAACAGGGATTTTTAATGGGGCTTGCTCTCAGCCATCATGAGCAGTTTCTTCATGGAGGACCTAGAGGAGAAAGCAATCCTAACAGCATCAGCTCAATGTGCACTATCAATGTGGAGGAGATATGTGGATGACATATTTGAGAAAAATCAATGTTGGACACACACAAAAACTAACAGACCACCTAAACACAATAGACAGCACAGGGAATAGGAAAGAAGAGAAGAAGAAGAAACTTTCTTCAACATAAAACATCTGGAGGACGGCGGCATAAAGATAAAAATACACAGGAAACCAACACACACGGATCAATATATTTTATGGACTTCAGAGCACCCTACAAGACACAAATCTATTAAAAAAAAAAAAAAAAAAAAAAGGGTGGCGGCGCTGACAAATAGCTGCAGCCCCGGAGGCTTGCTCCAAACACAATTTCGCTGTACATTTGTGCATGTGACAATAAACTTATCTATCTAAACTTTCAGTGATAAGAATTCTCTTTGACTGGACAAACATAACATTCGAGCAAGACAAACGTGAGGAAGAACCCTCACAAAAGCATTAAAACTGTGAAAATACCCTAAATGGTCAATAAACAAAGGAAAACAAGTTAAGGAAAAACAAAACAAAGAGAAACAAACAATAACAAAAAAGAGCATCCCATAATAGTCAACCTCCCATACATCCATGGCATAAGGGGAAAAAATACAGAGAACCATGAAAAAACACATTAGCACACCAATAAAACTATACCGCAAACTCAGAAAAAATACTAGTACACACTCGGGACAAAATAGACTCAGATCAAAAATGCAATGTAATTTACGAAATACCATGCTGATCATGCAAGAAAACCTACATTGGAGAAACGGAGAGCATTCAGCCCACATAAAAAAGAACACAAACAGAATGTGAAAAAGAAACAGCAGGGGCAAGCACACAGCAGCACAGCAAAGAAGTAGGAAAACAGGAAAATCTAAAATCTAAATTCTCAGACCATTGCAAGAGGGAAAGGCACATCATGGACTGGGATAACGCAAACATAATCTGGATGGAGGACAATAAACATCAACATTGGATTAAGGAGGCAATTGAGATCCGGAGACGTGCCCACAGGACAGTGAACTGAGATGAGGGGGCTTACCAGCTCTCACGGACCTGTCTGCAGAGAGCTGTGACACTGAGCGTTTCCAGATTGTTAGGAGACAGCCTCAGCATACAGGATTACTCAAATATGGTTGACACAATGAACAAAGAAAATCTTGGTGATAGTTTTCCAGAGTTCAAACACAAGCCACAGTTGACTCTGTAGGGCTTTGGTTTGGAGAACTCAAATCCAGTATTGCTTCATGTTCCAGTTCCTCCCCCTCGGCTCACTGTCAGCCTTGGATCTCAGCAGTAGTGGATATTTGGAGGGAGAGCTGCGACCCCTGGGGGGGGGACAGAATGGGGACATATTCGACCAATGATCAAATGACTTTATTACTGTGCGTCAAAGAGAATAATTCAACATGTGCCTCGCTGGCTGTACTCACACTTTACTATGACTTTCTATTCTTTTATCTTCATCCTATTTTTCCTCTCCATCTCCAGTGCCTCCCACATATCTGCATGCATTTGATTCCCCTAAATTAAAAAAAAAACTGAGCAAATGAAAGCTCAGAGATGTGTTCCTTTTACTCCAGTGGCAGGGAGCTAATGAGGCTGTATGGAGTTTTACTGTCCAGGAATTTGACAGAATGAGTTTTTGGCTCCATGTTGGGGAATTGACCCCCTAAACTCCAACTTCCACTATTCTGCTAAGTCAACATTTCTGAGCTTTTAGCCATCTTATAATGTTGTTTCCTCTTCAAAAACAGACCTGGAGTAGTATTTTGTTTTATTTAAACACAGGGCTTGACATTAATTTTTTGATCCACTGGCCACTGTGACCTGTCTTTTTCCAAAGCTACCAGCCAGTTAGGGTTTTCACTAGCCACAATTTAGTTAGTTGAAGTGTTGATGTGTTTATTGTCAATGGTGGAAGAAGTACTCAATTTCTTTACTTTAGTAAAAGTACAGATAAAGGAGCACAAATTTACTCAAGTAAAAGCATCACTTTAAAATTTCTACTTAAGTAAAAGTATAAAAGTGCTTACTTTTAAATGTAGTTGTATTGCACAGATTCAAGAACTAATAAAGCTGTTAAATGTGAGGGATTTTGCTGAAAACTAAAGGTTAACGGTGTGAAAGCAGAGACTGAATCTGTTGGTGAGGTCTTTCTAAAAAGTACTACATTACTGCATTTTTTATATTTATGTATTGTTTGTCTACAATGACGACAAGGCAAAAACTAATGATTTTAAACCAAACATAAAATACTTTTTACTTCAAACCAATAATAAAAAAGTAGTAGAGTAAAAAGTACAGATACTTGCTCTAAAATGTAGTGAAGTAAAAGTAAAAGTACCACTTGTAAAATGTACTCAAGTAAAGTACAGACACATGAAAATTGTACCCAAGTAAATTACCTTTGTTACATTCCACCACTGTTTATTGTATAATGAATGATAAGCTATAGAAAGTTCAGTTATAGACCCTTCTTGAGCTTGTAAACAGAACATCTGCGTTCCAAAGACTGGTACCGGAAGTTAGAAAAGACGATAATACATTTCTAATGGAGCAATTAGCGCTAGCCTCCAATCATCACTAATTAGGAATAATCCAGACAGGTTTGGCAACTGACAACCACTCAACCTCATGTGAGTAATATCAGAGCTTGATTTAATAACATTAGCAAGTGTGTCAACATTTAGCCGTTTAGTGTAAGGTTGCAATTAGCATCTATATTTAGCATACAAGCTAATAGCTACATAATTTACATTTCTTAATTTCAGTGGTACGCAGGACAAATAGTAACAAACTCAGCTCAGGAAGTCAAATTCCTTTGTCTCACTGAAGCCATTGTCTATCCTGTAATCAAATAATGTACAATGCAATTTGTAAATGACAGATTTATTTTGTGTACCTTATAAATTTTACCTTATACCTGTACAAGCCCTTCTTCCTATGTTTTTAATAAACTGCTTTCCAGTACAGAATGTTCAGACCTGGCTGCTGCTTTACCCACTGCACCGCTGTGTTAAACCTACTCCTGCCTTCTTCAGCCTGACAGTGAACCTTTTGATTCACTGCTCTCAAAGTCTGCAGGAAGGCTCTGATAAACTCTGCTCTGTGGGGTGAAGTGTTTAAGAGTTTTTTCAGCAATTATAATCCTTCCATATAAAGCCCAGGTGAAATGTAAAGGTCTTTACATAGATTTTCCACAGCCCAGATGTCAGTCTTACAATATCCTTTAAGTACACTATACAGTTTTTTCTCAAATATTAAATAAGAAATACCTGCATACAGTATGTTTTAACTCTTTCTCTGATAGCATTTTCTCAAAAAGTTGCCAGCCAGTGCCAGCAATTTTGGTTATTTTCAACAACCTTTGCTGTCCCACAGAAAATGTTGTGCTATAGTTTTATTTAAAGTTTAAATACCAAAAGAAAGAGGAGATTCTGTTCTTCCATTGAAAAAGGCATTTTATTCTAAGTTCATGCGTTCTTTTTATATCAACAGTTGAAGAATGGTAGTTGTCACCAAAAAATTTCAGACAAAAAGCTAAGAAAAATGCATTTTTGTTAGACTTTTTTTGTTTGTTTGTTTGTTGTTGTTTTTGTTTTGTTTTTGTTTTGTTTTTGTTTTGTGTTTTTTTTTTTTGGGGGGGGGTAAATAAAGTTACCAGATGCATCACACTACCACAAACTGACAAACATGACAACAGTATAAATGAGCTTTAGCCTGTTGATGCTGCACTGCTCTCCTCGTCCTGCTGTGGGCGCTGTCTGTGGTCTTCCTCCTCATTTTCCCCGGGTTTACAGAAACTTGGCACATACCCTTCATTGGCTGTGAATGAGTTAAATTATTTTTGACAACATTCTGGACAGCTCATTTCAAATGCATTTGTGTGACTGATGCTCAGTAACAAACCTGCAGTTGCACCTTAAGGTACTTTAGATGAGACAGCAAAAAACCAACAGAAGTAGATTTTTTCTTTTTTTTTCTCCGACGATTGTGTGAGCTGTAATCTATTTTAATATTCAAATATGAGTCACATTACACCAAGGGATTCTTTTAGGCCATAAAAATAGGCACTTAGCAGTCGGCACCCAGCAGACCTAGAGGAACGCTTCAAACAAACACATCTCACTCGTGTTTCTCTGGTATAAAAAGTAGGCGAGGGTCCTCTGCAAGACGTGGGCCTTGAAGACAGCAGCGGGACAGTGTACACTCAGAATTCACAATCTCTAAGTGTGTCAGACAGTACAGAAGGACTTTTTCTTACAGACAAGTCAAACAAGTCAAAATTCAGTTCAGAGTCATTTGAAGAGTATTAAGTAGTAACTTTTGAAGTGTTATGTGCTTATCTAGGACAATATGGTAGACTGAGGAAAGAGCATTACCCCACATGACTCTATCAGTGTCCTCATGTTGTTTCAATAAACTCATATGTGCTTTTGTAGTGTTTTGGCTCTAACTTTTAATCAGACTTTTACAGTACTTTGACCTGACCTTCCGCACCTGTGCTGCTCACCTTCAGGCCAACTGATAAGTTTGAAATGCCCTGGTAAACAAATGTGAGAGTGAATGGTTATCGGTCAGTGCAGGTCTGAATTCTCCTTCTTACCCCGACCCATTGCCCTTACTCTTACAAACTGAACAGATCTGAACACACATCAGAGGTAAAAGGTTTGACATTTTTAAATGAAAAAAATCAGATGCTTCTCAGATAATTTTTTACAAACTGATCAGTTGCCTACAGCACACTGTAGGGGGCGCATGTGGACAACAGGGGGACTGCTGTCATTGAGCTCCAGCTACTACTAACTACTAACCTGGCCTGCCAAACTAACTCTTTCCTATTCTATATGAAGAAGTTAGTCTGGTACCTCATGGTTTAAGTTTCATTTCTATGGGTGGAATCAATCACAGGCATAGTAACCAAACAAAGTGAAACAAAGGGCAGGACATAAACAGTGCACCGCTGACCTGTGAGCTAAACAAACAGGGCTCTTATGAAGAATTGTTGCCGGTTTTGTCATAAAACACCAGAACCTGCTAGCCTGGCCAACCAGACTCCTACTTTTTTTTCGCAAACAGGACAGTCTGGTTCCCCTCTCAGAGAGAAGTGTTTCTTCGGTTTAATTTGGAACTGGCCAATCACAGCTGTTTATCTGCAGGGTGTCTTACAAAAGAGGAAGAACTAACCAAGACAGGCTAGCTACCAAGCTAATTTAATAACTTCTCTGACCTGATTAATGACGTTTATAGCTTTCTTCATCACCTTTTGGTTTTACTGAAGTTCTTGTTATTGTCCAGTCCTCTGCGTGATATTTTTTTCATTCTGTTTCCATTTTAACAACACTAAAGTCCAGTTGACATGCGATGTAATGAGCTTATTAAAAAAAAGACAACTCTTTGTACAACTGGCTTCTGCTGCTGTTCCCATTCTGAAATAAGAACAGAGCTACTAACGGAAAAAATAAATCTCTTTGTAGGCAAATATTTAACTTATTTAAATTATTTGGTAGTTTCAGTTTGATTTTTACAGGAATACTTGGGGTTAGCAAAACAAGCTAGTAATAGCTTTATTTTCTGCAGCCAAAAGGTAGAAAAAAACTTTGTACAAATATGAGGAGAAGAAAATAAAAGTAAAGCCGAGCGAGGGATCATTTAACAGTCAATTGGACTTAGTGCTTTACTCCAAAATGTAGGGGGCATGTTTTAGAGAAAAATGAGCCAAAAACAGCAAAGAAATGAGAAAAGTTACTGAGTTCCGCTGAGTTCATTTGGTGTGTCTGATTTGAATGCATTCTCTCCCTGTGTTTGTTTAACAGACTGGATTCTCCAACTCAGAATCAATGCTGTTTCTAACACTTCAAACTATTTTAAGAGTAAAGGCGCGACTCCAGGCTCTTTGTCCAGGTTGTCCTCAGGTGTTGCATTGCTCGCTGGCTGTCTCCTGCTGAAAGCAAAATTGGGCCTATATATCAGCATCAGAATGGATATAGAGGCCACTGCTGGAGTGCACATTGGGGGATTTGTGGAAAAACCTTGAAATGCTGTCAGGTCGATGAGAGAGCAGCGGTTGCCATCACTCATCCAGAGAACCCTCAAAAAAGAGTAGAAGGTAGTAAGAAAAGCCTCCTCGATCAATAAGAGAGCCAGTGTCAGAGAGAGAACACGGATTAGCTCCAGTCCGGAACACAGCACTCCCCCGGGTACAAGGACTTTTACAGGCACTTGATGAGACTCCAGACATGTGACCGCGCTGACATTTGACACAACAGGTTACACAAAAGCACTGCCATCCAACACTATAGCTTCCACAGTTGGCAAGGCAAATTTTCCCTTTGCTTCGTATAGCATTGCTCACTTCTAATGAAGGCATAAACTGGACCAATGTGAAAAGCAAAAGATGAATGATGCATGACATCAAACTGAAGTTTAGAGCCTACCTCAATAGGGTAGCCAAGAAACACAATTGCTAAGGGCCCAGGGGTGAATGGGGGCCCCCAAGGATGGTCATTTACTTGTATAATAGTGATCAAGCGGTTTCAGCAACGGAAAACAAACCCCTGAAGTGACTGAAGTGAATTCACCTTAAAGGGCCCTATCTGGAGTGGAGTTAAGTTAAACCATACATTTTAGCTAGGGTGACCAGATTTTTAAACCCAAAAACTGGGGCACATTTTTTCCCCACTTATCACAGTGCATTTGAATTCATCCAAGAACAAAAAAGCTTCCAAATTCCATCATTTATTTTGTCTTGCTAGGGCTTAGGTTTTGAAATTTTATGGAAATGTAACAATCACACTGTAAATTATTTGTGAGAAAAGTCTTCAGAGAAATGTGTTTTAAATGTCCTCTGCTTTTCTGTTGGTTAAAATGGGGACAAATGAGACATAATTTAATGAAAACAGGGACATATGTGTTTTTACAGATTTGTCTTGGGACTTGGGACGAGGAGCCTAAAACTGGGACTGTAATTAGGAATGCCTGGTCACCCTGATTTTTAGCCACACTAAAATATTATTTACCAGCAAAAATGCATCTGAAAACAGGAATTTGCATGCTTTGTTAAAATTTTCCTGGGGGACAACTCTCAGACCCCCCTGCCTTATATTGCCCCACATATTCACTGTCTGTTATCCAGGGACACAGTTCACAATATGACACAAAAGGAAAGCTTATAATAATAAGTAAGAGTAGAATTTTATCAAATGCCTCTTGTGGCCATGTTTTTGGTTTGAGGTGGGATTTACAAAAAAATGGAGCCTATATGGGGCCTCAGTTGTCCCTGCCTTGGGCCCCTATAGTGTTTTGAAATGGGTCTGGCCTACTTTAAAGTGTTTTCTCTTAATTTATTGCAACATCCCACCCTGTGATTATCAGCACTGTATTAAACATAACATTAATGCTTTGGTAATAATTATCTGTGTTTCACTTGCCTTTTCCTTTTTTGTGTGTTTTTTGGACTGTTTCTTTGAGTAAGCAGATGTAGCTAGTCAGATTGTCCAAACATTTGGGCTTCTGCAGAGATCTAAAACGCATTATAAGAATGTTACCTTAAATAGCCAAGACAAGCATTTGTTTTGATTCCAACAGACCGAGAAAAATACAAAGCCTGGAGAGTGAAGGCTGAGGCCCCTGTGGTCCCATCCAACCAAAGAGCTACTGTTGCTCAAACTGCTGCAGTAGTTTCTGCTGGTTCTGTCAGAAAGGAGTCAGAATACAAAGTGTTCAGTTTGTTGTGTATGAAGCTGCAGTCAGGGTGCCCATGGTGCTCATAATGTACTTTGTAATACATTTAAACTTTTATAACACTTATTTTGTAAACATGGTGTAGGAGACCTGGGCCACTGCTCAAATTCTATCAAAAATGGACATTCCTTTAGGAGACGAGAAGTCTGCTCTTACCCACCAAGGATGCAAAACAAAGACATAAATCTGTCCTTTACGAACTGCAGACCAATAATAATGCCAGAAGAGGCCTCCTCTCTTCTCTGATAAGAACCAGAGGCCTGACACATTTCATCTGTTTAAAAGACTTTATATGCATTAACATGTTACTTTACAGGAAAATGTCATAGCTATGTTTTGTGCAAACTGTTAAATATAACATGTGTTTTAAAGGTACGTAAATTGAAGTGGAGTAAGACACATTTCTTTTTATGACATTTATTTTGTGTCTAGCAGAGGTAATTTGAGCCCTCTCCACTATCAGGTCAGAGGGAAGAACCAGGGACACCCCTTTTACTCCAGTCTTATCTTGGGGTGCGGCCCACATTCCTCAGTTCAGTCCAGTTTTAGTCTTCGTCTTGTCTTTGTCTCGTCTCCGTCTCTCCTTCGTCTTTTAAGTTTAATTTTTCTTTTCTTCTCGTCATTTTTTTTTTTTTGCGTTAAGTTCACCTTGCCGGTGATAACATCTTTTCACAATAAGTCGCCCAAACTTTCGTTCGAGTATCATTTTTGTAATTTATTTTGAAAAGCCTCGCGCCGCGCAACATCCGCCAGCTTTAACAATCGCTGCCTTGACCAAAGCAGCTAATTTAAGAAGTTATACTTCTAAAGTTTCGAATCGCTGTGAAAGGATTTTTATTGAATTTTTCATTTGGCATTAAAATGGACATTTGCCATACTCTGAGACTTTGACGCTGCCTTACGCTGACAACAGCTAAACTCTCCCTGAGCGGCATCACGCTCCTGTTCAACCTAACGGGACACCTGGCGACTGGCTGTGGAGCTTGGAGGACACACCACGAACCGCTGTTTGGAGCCGGGAACACCAGCCCTGCTACACCCCGCGGCTCTAAAGGACAAAGAACAACATCCGAGCCCCTGGCTGAAACCGGAGGCTGGCTGTCGTCACCACCTTCCCCTCCTGCACCGAGCGCCGTAAGATCAGAGTTGTTATGTTGACAAAGTTGGCACTTATAGTCTCAGAGTCTACTCCCTTATTCCTAAATTTCCAATAATTTAATAAGTCAATTTATTACTTACTCCACTGCAATTCATCATTAGTTAATCAATAATTCTGCATAACGGTTCTGTTCATAATTACATTCCTTTCAAAATTTACCTGTGCCTCAGTACACTATTCCACCTTATTGTGTAAATAAACGTTATACTTAATCTAAATTAAGTTGAGTTTGGTGGTCTTTATCTATTAAACTGAGTCCCTCCTGGTCAATCCTTCCCTCTTAAGACATTAGTTTAGGTGTTTTAATCTGCACGTTAGCGCAAGGCTAACTGGTACCAATGCGGAGTTATTACTCTTAACCTTTGTCTTAGTTCAGTGTATATATTTTTATATATGTACCCTACAGTATTTGGCGCCCGAAAAACAGGGACCAGCGAAACTTGGTTAATAGATCAAGATCAACCAAACACTAAAAATAGGTAAATACAAATCAAAGGCGTTGTTTGGCTGGGATGTTTAATGCGCTGTTTACTGCTGTGATGCTTGATGCTTGGTGACTGTGAAAAAACCAATGCGCGCTGCTAATGCTAATGCTAATGTACGGATCCATGTAATTAAGTCTATGTGGTAGAAATCACCCATAGCGAACATTTTAATTGTTAAAAGGCCTTGAGACGTTTTACTGCTGCGCTGAGCCAGAGTTTGATTTCGTCTCTTATATCGGTGAGAAAAATTAACTTCGCGAGATTCCGGAGTTGATTCCCCGATTAATTCAGATATAACCGGATAAACCCGGGCCCGGAATCTGAACACTTGAATTAACCGCAGCACGCTAAGTGCTAAGCTAGGCTAAGCTAAAATAGTTGCCTCAAGCTGTCTGTAAAGACTTGTGAACTGCTCCCATTGCTCTAGTGGAGTGAATTGTCTGCTACAGGACGACCTGTTGCTTTGTGTTCTTTGTGAAGAACTGCTAAAAGTTCCGTTAAGTGAAGTTGTTGCAACTTGTTGCTCAGGCCGAAGTCAGAGAAACTGACGACATTTTGGCTCAACACGGGCCCACCTCAACAAGGCGGACCTAGACGCGTGACGCGTCTAATGACGTATGACGCCCTCCCACCAAAGGGAAGGGCTAAGCAAATTGTTTGTACGAGCCTTGGCTCCATCTAGTGGGTACTTTGAGTAACCGCAAGGAAAACCCAACTGAATAAAAATAGTCTAACAAATTAGCGTTTTATTCATAATTAGAGCAAAATCAATGTTTAAACACTGATTCAAAATTCTTTCCTTAATCTACAAACAATACAATGACATTTAACTAATTGACTTAGCCATTTCAGTCAATTTCAGCTGCAATTTAAATTAAAGTTGTATCTTCTCTGCCCATTATCTGCAGTGCTGGTAAATCCTGCTGCTGCTAAATTGCTCTATTTTGACTCATTGCTATAACTTCAATTTGTTAATCACCTGATTAACCTCCGACTCTGCATATTGTAACTTTGATGTCATTACACTGCAATGTCCAGCTTTGGCCTTGTGTATGATGTGTAACTTGAGTCTCACATGCTGATGTTTAACACTTGTAGCCTCAAACAATAAGTGCTAACACTAATGCTTGTCACTTTGAGCTGCTTTGGTTTCATTTGCTTTGCTGAAAAGTTTTGTACCTCTGCACCTCACCTGACTGACAACTGTTTTTTTTTTGCATGATTGCTGTTACAATACCAGGCCCTACTCACTCACTAATAACATTTAGTAACCTTGTTTTACACCACTGTTAATTGATTACTGATCTGATTAACACTGAACTGCAAGGATTGCTACTGTTATTAAAAAATTTTCTCCTCTCACTATTTAATTACCAAATAATAACAACAATAAAACAAAACACTCATTTCACTACAGCCTTACTTCACTCAGTTTAAGGCTAGCCAAACAAAACCACAGAATTTCAATACTGCGCCACACATAACCAACACATTTTAAAGGAAATTCTCCTTTAACAAATAATAATTCTTTTTTTTTTTTCTCTCGTTTTGTTTGTTTCGCAACTGTAAACAAACATGGAAAACCCAACCTCACATGATGAGTCTGCTCAGATAGACGCTCTTGATCATCTGGATACAGTTCTCGGAGAAGTAACTGAGAAGTTACTGCCCAACTACATGAGTGAAATTCAGAGGACAGCTCCCTCTGAACTCGAACCCTCGATGGCCTCTCTGGTAAGTATAGGCCTAACTACGCAGCTAAAGGAAGAAGAGCTGACCCACTGGCTTGGTCAAATGGCCATCTTGATGCACTTTCGACTCAAACATACAGAAGATTTACTGGCGCGTAGTACCAATCAACATCAACGTGAAGCTACACGCATCCAAGAAGAAAGCAAAGCGCTTAGAGCCGAAGTCAACTCAATTAAAATGTCTTTGGTGGACTCACAAAGACAGAAAGAGGGTCCCTACTCGCCATTAACAACTCCAGCGTTTAGTCCTAGAAAGTTACACTTCAGTGAGACGAACAGATGCACACACTATGGAGACTCTGACAGACTTCGGTTGGACTACAGAGACTCTGACAGACTTCGGTCGGACTACAGAGACTCTGACAGACTTCGCTCAGACTGCAGAGACTCTGACAGACTGCGCTCAGACTACAGAGATTCTGACAGACTACGTTCGGGTTACAGAGATACAGCTCTGACACTGCCAAGACCTTCTCCAGGTAGGTACAGCAGCTATGGCCCGTCAGACCGGGATTTTGACAAAATAGCTCGACACATTTTGCGCTTTGAACCTCAACCTGGTGGCGCTAATGATACCAGTACCTATCTTAGAGACATTGACTTCTACTTAGACAGGATCCCAGACGCATCTTTAGAAGATTGGATCTTTCTAATCAAACTAACGTCAAGTCGCGACGTTAGCAGTTTTATTGAACGTCAACCTGCTTATGTCCGCAAAGACTATGAGCTTCTTCGTCAGTCACTCATCGAAGAGTATTCAGATGCTACCATCACTTCGGGTCTGACAGCTGCTCTAGCAGTGAAACAAGCACACCAAGAGACCCCTCAAGCTTATTACCATCGCTTACGAAAGGCTTACTTTGGCTCACGCAATGAACCAGACATGGAGGAGGATAAAAACTTCAAAACCCTTTTTATTCAAAACCTCCACTCTACTACGAGCCGCCATCTTGGTGTTGCAGCATGCCCACTCACACAGACTAGCCGCCAGCTTCGGGAGCTAGCTGTGAGAGCCTTTACAAAACAGAAATCTACAATGACCAAATCTGAAGAACTCCCATCAGTCTTCACTGTGTCGCAGTCTTTAGAATTGGAAGGAACGTCTGGCTACAACCACAAAAATGTGGGAAGTCACTCCTTTCATTCTACCAGACATGAAAGGAAAACAAAACCATTCAAAGGAAGAAACTATCAGAATCGAAACCAGACATGGTCAGGGACAAATGACTATCAGTCATACTCTGAACGAGATTCTTGGCCCAACAATAAACCTCGGGCCAGACATCACTCAAATCAGGGGGGTCCCCACAACTTTCGCAAAGAAAGAGAAGGAAATTTTTATCGGGCTCGAGACCAATTCCCACCGAGCCAAAACAGTCCAAAGAAATGGCCTCAAAGAAGAGAAGACTCAGGACAAGAGCCTGAGTCTGGTAAGCAGGCCCAGACTAAACCAGACACTCAGGCTAAGGACCCAATAGACTCAGACAGTTCATTGGAACTTAGCGAAGAGGATATAGAAACAATCCAACGAATCTTACTTCAAGCGTGTAAGAAAAATAAAAGTAAGGCTGACCTTTTCACTTTGACCTCTGTGAATCCAAAAGGCCACAAGGAACCTAAATCTCATCACAGAGAAGGGTCAAATAAAAACCTCTACTTAGAGGCCGAGGGACCAAAACCAAACTTGGCCCCGGCCTATGACCCAGTGGCCCAACATACTGCTCTCACACCTGACAGTAAAGAAGATGACTCAACGTCGCCTAGCACTGTCACGGTGGTGCAGGTAAGTCCCGCCACTGACCTATGCACCGATGACCCTTCAATCATTAAATATGAACCACCATTTCGGCAATTCTTGTGCAACATCTCTGAAAAAGGAGTAGCTCGTAAACGCTATCTCCCAGTCACACTGGAAGACAAGCTGGTCCATGACGCACTTCTTGATACGGCTGCAGACGTCACTCTGATGTCAGCCAGTCTTTTCAAAACTTTACAAGCAGCGACACAACGCTCACATCAAGACCTGAAGTCTTGCCCCTGCTCCCTTGAAGTCCAACCATACTCAGATTGCTTTACCACTCTCACAGAGATGGCCTTAGTGCAACTGACTATTGGACCAATGACACTGATTCATCCAGTGTATGTGTCACCAATTGATACAGTTCCTTTCCTTGTCGGCATGGACCTTCTAAATCGCTTTGAGCCACTTATTGATTTTCAGAAATTGAAAATCTGGGCACAGGTTCGCGAACCTCTGCCTTTCTCTTTTCCCATCTTTCCCTCCAACCCTCACTGCTATGCCCTTGATGCCACCCCAGCACAATCTTTAACCATTGCACCAAGTCCAGAACATGACTCTTTGAGTTCAAAGGACAACTCCTTCTGCGCTCTAGCTCCTCCTCTGGAGACTCAATGCCCACAGAATCTCACTGGTGCAACCCTGGGAAACACCCAGGCTGACTGTGTGGTCATAGCTCCACAGACAGACAAACCTGCCATTGGCCTGGAGCTGTCCACCATCTTGACGCCCCTTCCCACCCAACCCACCCCGTCTACTTTTGCAGCCACTGGTTCTGCAGCTGCGTCTGCTCCGGCGGACTCCACTTCTGCTGAAACGGCTTCGGCGCCTCCTGATTTTACTGCCTCTCAGGCCTCCAATTCAAAGATTGGCACCCTGCCACTCCATCTTTCTGATCCTTTCTCTCTCTTCACCTCGGATGCCGTTGTTGCCTCCGACCCGCCTTCACACCGTCTTTGCACTGTTATGGCCCTGCCTCGCCTCTGTCATGACTTGCTTGCTCACGACTCGGGTGCACACACTTCACCTGTGTTCATGATGCCTCCGACTCGCAGGGGGGTCACGCCAATGCACGCACATGACACTCCGGCGTCAGGCCACAAATGCATTAAAGCAACACACCAGGCATTGCGACATATGGCCTACCGGCCACATATGCAGAAAGATGTGGCAAAATACATCAAAGGCTACTCAGTCTGCTCACGCTAATCTACTAACCCACAGCTAGGAGAGCTTGCCTCCTACACAACTACACCTCAGGGGGGTAAATAACCTCTAACCCCTCCTCTCTGTGTCCACTAACTCTTTCACTCTAATACAAAACTAAAATAGAACCATCCGAGTCCTTTACAAACTGGTTTTGAGCTGCAACTAGCTACCATTGCCTAAACTCAGTACAAGGTACCAGCTAAACAGGAAATGTAAACATGCAGAAGCAGACATTTTCTCAAAGCTGAAGCAATGGCAGAAGTTCAGTCAAACAGACAGCCTCAGAGCCATTTTCAACTCCCAAAATTTTGTCAGCCAAGCAAACAAAATTTGTAATACACGAGGTACAAAATAAAATCCCAGAACCCAAACAAGGTTCCCTTTGAGAGGACTGACGCCCTCTAGAGAAAACCAATTTTCTCTTGTTTTGTTTGTATTACTATTGCATGCATGAGCTTTAGTTTAGTCACATAGTTTCAATGTTACATAGTAATACTTAGTTTAGAAAATTAATTAGCTATGACTTCACGCATTATATGAAAAACCCACAAATGTTTTAGCATTTTATATAATCAAACGTGAACTCTTAACTATATCTTGCAATCTGCATAGGTCTAATTAAATAACACTTCGAAAGGTTATATTTTCTCTGTGCGTCTTATTCAGTTTCACAGTAGGTTGTATACTTCTTTCATAATAAAGGATAACACAGATCAACTCTAAGAAATTTAGTGTTATATCCCTCTTAGCCTAAGTAATGACCAACCTTAGGTCCTTGTTTAATTAAAACCATAAAAACCCATAAAGGAGTTAGACCTCCATACTGCCTTAGGCCCCATGGTTCCCAACCTAGTTTAATGACGCCAACTCTGTTATCATAACCACTGTGTGTTAATTCAGCAGCTGATTCCTGGATTCCTGGAGATTGGCCTGAAGTCCTTTCCCTGAGCCCTTCAAGCCAACAGGGGGGATATGTAGGAGACCTGGGCCACTGCTCAAATTCTATCAAAAATGGACATTCCTTTAGGAGACGAGAAGTCTGCTCTTACCCACCAAGGATGCAAAACAAAGACATAAATCTGTCCTTTACGAACTGCAGACCAATAATAATGCCAGAAGAGGCCTCCTCTCTTCTCTGATAAGAACCAGAGGCCTGACACATTTCATCTGTTTAAAAGACTTTATATGCATTAACATGTTACTTTACAGGAAAATGTCATAGCTATGTTTTGTGCAAACTGTTAAATATAACATGTGTTTTAAAGGTACGTAAATTGAAGTGGAGTAAGACACATTTCTTTTTATGACATTTATTTTGTGTCTAGCAGAGGTAATTTGAGCCCTCTCCACTATCAGGTCAGAGGGAAGAACCAGGGACACCCCTTTTACTCCAGTCTTATCTTGGGGTGCGGCCCACATTCCTCAGTTCAGTCCAGTTTTAGTCTTCGTCTTGTCTTTGTCTCGTCTCCGTCTCTCCTTCGTCTTTTAAGTTTAATTTTTCTTTTCTTCTCGTCATTTTTTTTTTGTTGCGTTAAGTTCACCTTGCCGGTGATAACATCTTTTCACAATAAGTCGCCCAAACTTTCGTTCGAGTATAATTTTTGTAATTTATTTTGAAAAGCCTCGCGCCGCGCAACATCCGCCAGCTTTAACAATCGCTGCCTTGACCAAAGCAGCTAATTTAAGAAGTTATACTTCTAAAGTTTCGAATCGCTGTGAAAGGATTTTTATTGAATTTTTCATTTGGCATTAAAATGGACATTTGCCATACTCTGAGACTTTGACGCTGCCTTACGCTGACAACAGCTAAACTCTCCCTGAGCGGCATCACGCTCCTGTTCAACCTAACGGGACACCTGGCGACTGGCTGTGGAGCTTGGAGGACACACCACGAACCGCTGTTTGGAGCCGGGAACACCAGCCCTGCTACACCCCGCGGCTCTAAAGGACAAAGAACAACATCCGAGCCCCTGGCTGAAACCGGAGGCTGGCTGTCGTCACCACCTTCCCCTCCTGCACCGAGCGCCGTAAGATCAGAGTTGTTATGTTGACAAAGTTGGCACTTATAGTCTCAGAGTCTACTCCCTTATTCCTAAATTTCCAATAATTTAATAAGTCAATTTATTACTTACTCCACTGCAATTCATCATTAGTTAATCAATAATTCTGCATAACGGTTCTGTTCATAATTACATTCCTTTCAAAATTTACCTGTGCCTCAGTACACTATTCCACCTTATTGTGTAAATAAACGTTATACTTAATCTAAATTAAGTTGAGTTTGGTGGTCTTTATCTATTAAACTGAGTCCCTCCTGGTCAATCCTTCCCTCTTAAGACATTAGTTTAGGTGTTTTAATCTGCACGTTAGCGCAAGGCTAACTGGTACCAATGCGGAGTTATTACTCTTAACCTTTGTCTTAGTTCAGTGTATATATTTTTATATATGTACCCTACAATGGTATATATGCTGTTGATTTATAATATATTTGAGAGCTTTTATATTGTCCTAAGTTCATTATTTTGTTTATGTTGTTTATCATTGTAACCAGTCTACTCCATTTGGAGATAAAATTATACAATTCGCAAATTTTATGTATATTATATTGTGCACACCAGTAGAATTGTATGATGTAGTGGGCAAATGTCATAGCTAAAGGCTGCATCGTATGTACACAGCCTTCTGTAGTAGAAATGATAAGTATTTTGTCACCAGATTCACTCTTAAGTGGGAAAAAGCCAATTTGGAACACTTTGGCACAGTTTATATGCCAAAGTGTGCCAAACGGAGAGTTCGCCTGGTAATATCCTTACTAAAAATTTCATGAAATATGTATACTTAGTTATTTTTTTTTGTCTACTAGTTACTGAATGCATGCAGTTTAGGCAAGGATAAAAAAATAAAAAAAATTTGATTCATGACAATGGAGCTGAACAGTGGCTGCCCACCCCAGTTCCAGAAGTAAAATTTCCCTATCATTTCTGCACTGACTCTTCCGAAAACGCCTCTATTAAAACTTCAGTATCTCGGGGAAGGATAATCAGCTCTGTAGTAACTCGTGACCATAAAACAATTCATTTCATTATAAATACGTATCTGAAACGTGTCAAAAGGTAAAGTTACAATGCATTTTGATGAATTTTCAAGTTTTTGTTAATTTTTTTGATAGGAAATAATCTTGTTATCATCAGAGCTGATTGGTCTTCATCAAGCTTTTAAATTCTTAATATATGCATTTTTGGAAAAGTCAATGGTGAAAGTAAATGAGAATTTTACTACCAGACCTGGGGGTGGGCGGGCACTGTTGTGCTCTATTTGTCCTGGCATAGGAAGAGTTATAATGTTACTGATACTGGAATTGTATTCTGCCAGGTCCTGGCACTGAGACCAAGATTATTCATATTAACGTAATAAATGTAGAGCTAATCCTGATTTATTTAGGATAGTGATGGCGAACCTCACCAAAAAAAAAAGAAAAAAAAAAGAGGCGCAATAACTTAGCTCGTTTCTTCAGTGTTTAGCTTCTTTTGTCTATGCAGCGCCCCCTTGAAATAAAACACTATCATATTTGGTTTGTTTCTGTGTGATTTCCTTTCCCCTACATTGTATCAATACAAAGTTATTTCTGTTGGTTGGTTAACTTTCTTGCAAGACTCAAGACTTTAGGGACACCGGGCCGGTGGTGCTCACTGTCGCAACAACTCATTTAGCCATCAGACAGACTTCAAAACTGTTTATTCAAAGCAGAATGTTACTTCTTTCTTTACTACTTTAATAGACCAATGAATGGTTGCTAAATAATAAATCCTAAATTATGCATGCATTAAGGTTGTGTATTGTCACTGCTATGCTAATGATTAAACAGTTTGTCTTAAACAGATAAAAAAAAATGCATACTTGGTCACAGTCTGCTCATCTATAACAGTCATAAGTTAGATTTCTACATATCTGACCCATGTTGTCACTTCTGATCACAGTTACTCCCTCCCTCCCAGTCTCACCTGTCTCCAAGGCACCAGTTCATCCGTCATCGTCTTTCCCAGCAGAGAAAAACACACTTCTCTTGAGTAAAAAGCTGATATTGTGCTCCTGCCACGCCTGACAGACTGCACAGGCTGGTGACCTGTTCTGAGGCTGTATCTCACTCAGCGTTAGTACACAGCTAGTGGCGTGTTGCTTTGTGCCACATGTCTGATGATTCACTGCTTCAAAGGCTAAAGAACTAAGAGTCACTCTTTATGGCCTGCAGCACAAGTTCTACTCAAGTCTACTCTACTCAGTGCATTTGGAATCTTGTGATTTCTTTCATTTTAGCCACAGCTTCAAGAGTTTTAGTTATTCTTCATATGGAGTCAAAGGTAGTTTCTACACCATAATTACAACAAGAGAAACTACTAACATCGTTGAGTTGGAGTTGAATTTCACATCTGTCCTCAGAGTCAACTTATTGAACTTAA
The DNA here is from genome assembly GCA_020698575.1 of Bostrychus sinensis. Taxonomy (NCBI): domain Eukaryota; kingdom Metazoa; phylum Chordata; class Actinopteri; order Gobiiformes; family Eleotridae; genus Bostrychus; species Bostrychus sinensis. The sequence continues at coordinate 36,170,745 of CM036248.1, forward strand.
CTTATTGAAGTTAAGGAGGTTAAACTGTTGGGCATCACATTAGATCACAAGTTGTCCCTCTCTCCCGCTCCCCTCTGGGGAGTGGGGACTGTTTCAGATGCCTGGCTGCTGGCAGATGTCCCAGTGATGATTGGATCTTAGCTGACCCCATCTGTGCTCCTGTCCCGACCTGTGGGCCCTCAACCTCACCTCTAAGGATTTCCCGGATCTCCCTCACCCACTCACCTGTCTGGATGAGGTCCCTGCTGCAGCCCGGATCTCCCGGACCTATCTCGCCCCACTCACCTGTCTGGATGAGGCCACCTGCTGCATCCTATGGACTTCCTCAACCTACCTCACCGAACTCCCTGGATGAATCCTTACAGAGCTGATCTATGATCCTATAGATGAACTAATGAACTAACAGTCCTAGATGCATTGCCTGTCCGTCCTGGGAGAGGATCTCTCCTTCAATATGGGCTCCATAAGGTTTCTTCTTTTTTCCCGTAGCTGGGTTTTTTTAGGAGTTTTTCCTTACCGAGAAGGAGGGTCTAAGGACAGGAGTGTCCTGGGTCTGTTTAGTGTAGTTATTGTTTGTGTTGATTGTGTGTTAAGTCTGATTGTGTGTTTATGTTTGATCAACTGTTGTGAAGCCCTTTGAGGCGACTTTTGTTGTGATACTGGGCTATACAAATAAATCTGAATCTGAATCAAACAATGTCAGGGGCCACACATATGTAGTGAGGTGGTCATTCTCCCAGGGCCCCTGAAGCTCTCACTTGGGGTCCACCTCTGGCCCACCCCTCTAGTTAGAGATACTATTTAAGGCACTTGGCAGTCTCTTTGCAGCTGTCTGCTTTGATGATTCTGTGCCATTGTTTGCTCTGTTACTGGTGCAGGTAGGAAACTGTCCTTGTTTAGATGATCAGTACCAGTCAGTGTAGCTTACAGAAATATCCTCTTTAGTGCTGTGCAATGGCTTCTTAATGACCTGGTAAGTACCATTGTAGACCATGTGATCACAGGTGAGCCTTTTTAACACTTTAAACTTAAACAGGTTTATCTGCTGCTGTTTTGTTTTGCTATTATTTAGTTTTTGTACATTTTGTCCTTTTTTTCTTCTGCTTTGTATGTAGTTTTGTTTTGTTCATTTTTTGTCTTTGGTTTTCAGTTCTTTTTTTATTTCATTCATTATATAAAAGAGAAAAAAAAGCAGAAATGTTTACATGACAGCATGAAGTTTGAATGAAAAGGAGAAGAGAGAAGAACAAAATCTTATATTTTCTGCCCCTTTTTAACAACAAAAAATATTTACATTGCACATTTAATTTTCATTTTAGCATCTCAACATAACTGAATTTAATTTTTAAACTTCATCAAAACTTTATCACATACCACTACTTTAATTTACATTTTGATAACTATTTAATACACTTGATTTAATACATTTTTAAAAATATATTAAGTGACCTTGATTCTTTGGTTTCTTTATTAAGATTGTTCCATAATTTTACACCATATACTGCAATATTTCGTTCCATCACTTTAGTTCTGAATCTAGGTTTTTTTAAACACTTCTGTTCCTTTCAAATGGTAAGTGCTTACTCTTTTTCAAACATTTTTTGAATATTTATTGGTAAAGTATTTATATTTGCTTTGTACATTGTTTGCAATATTTTAAAGTCAACTAAATCATGAAATTTAAGTAACTTATATTTTATAAACAATGGGTTAGAAGGATCTCTATAGTGACTATTACTGATAATTTTCAAAGCTCTTTTCTGTAAAATAAATAAAGGTTGAGTATATGTTTTACCTGTTGATCCCCAGATTTCTACACAGTAAGAAAAATACAAATACTCTTTTACAGTTCTGTAAATGAGTATTTGTTTAGAGCATTGTTTAATTTATTAAGTACTTATAGTTTGGGCTATTGTACAGCTCTACGCAGCTGCGTAACCAACTGGGTCAGCTCTCGTTAATTTTGTTTTCTTTTTCTTTCAGTGATGCTGGGCGCCTCCTGGTGGTTGGGCAGGCACATGGGTGAGGTCTAGGGTTCACAAGAGTTTAGGTTGCACTTAAGTTGCCGTGATGTGTGCTGTGTGAGGTGAGTATTTTGTAGCGCTCCTGGGCACATCCTTGACTTCGTCTGCTCACCACCAGTGGCCCCAGCTACGTTAAGTTAACTTTGATTAGTGTATTTAAGCCTTTTAAATTAGGCATACTTTTATATGGTTAATACAGTTATAAGGTAAATTTTAAGGTAATAAAACTATATTTTTCTAAATCCAAGTTTGTATCTTGACCTAACTCCTGGGTCATTCCACAATTGGAGGACAATTAAGCATCAAAAGTTTGGAACAAATGACTTAATTTTTTTATTTTTTTACCATGTATTTAAGAAAACAATGTAATAAACTATCAATTACAATGATTCGTCCAGCTCAGGCATCAACTCTACACTTTTTATAAGATGTTTTATTTCTTGCGCCCTGTGCTTAGACCAACCCTGTTACCAAAAATCAGGAACCTTAAAAAGGATTTCTAAAGATAAATGTTAAATAAATCCTTTACCAATAAGTAATTAGGTCACATTTACATTGAATAATCACTTAATTTCAGATCAGCAAATCAGCATCTTATGTTTTGTTGGTCAGAAAACGCTTATTTGAAGAAACTGTATGAAAACCACTAAGACTAGGTTCCTGTCATTTTAAAAGTTGTCCTGCTGCTGTCACGCCCCTTCAGCATGTCCCAACAACACATGGCAGTGCAGAAGCCAGTGTCTAAGTGGGGTGTTTCTCAAAGCCCAGGTACATTGCCTTGCCTTCAAAGTAATTTCCTCCAAAGCCACTTCCTTCTAATCCAAGGTAAGTGTCCTCCCTCGGTCCAAATAAACGGCTAATGGAACAGACTTCAGAGTGAACAAGCAGTGTACACCACAGGTCTGGAAAGGGAGTAAACTTAAAGCTTAAATAATTTCAAACTTGCTAAATAAGCTTTGAAAAGTAACATATGCCCATGCCTGTCATTTTTTCAAAAAAGCATTATGGGTGATTTTGGCAAATGCAAGGCAGCCAAGGATCCACTGATGTTTCCTTGGTGAATTAGCCACAAGTTTGCCAACTCTACAACTGTAGATATGTTTTTGATTTGTAAACATTTTAACATGGTAGAATGCTCAGAAAAGTTGATTTTGCATAATATAGCCCCTTTTAAAACCAGCTCTACACAGAGCCATCTAATACTGGAATATACTGTCTTCAGAAATAATGTTAATAAATAATCAAGGTAGATTTAAAACTAAAAATCTTAAGAAATCAATAATCCATAATGAAATTATATTAAATAACTGATGTATCTACTCCAACTAAATAATACTCTTTTTGTCTTACCTCTTTTGTTCTTTTGAATCCTTTTGGAACTTGGAATTACTGTAAATTAATTTGCAGGAAATTGATTGTCATGTTTGTCCAATTTTTCTGTAATACTCTATTTATTTATAAAGCGGACCCCAGCAAGAATAGTCTTTACTCTGGTAAAGACTAATGGGGATTCTTAAATAAACCAATAAACAAAATTTGTTTTTCTAGACCTGCATGTAGACATAGTGAGTGATTCTGTTCAGTAACATAGAGCTGGCATTCTCAGTCCACAAAGATGCAAACTTTACAATCTGGCTAAAGAAGTGTTTTCATTTTGCTGTGGATCCTGCTTCACTGCTGTGTAAACTGTGAATCCTTAGTGAAAACAAAGACTTAACAGCCGAGTAAAAAATAGCTATTGACTAGTGACTACACAGTGAGACTGAAATACGAATCTATTTTTTGTCTGATGCTAGAGCAGGCATGTGTAAAGTTGCACAGAGCAGATCAACCCAGACAGGAAGTCAGAACCAGGACCAGTGAAGAGGATCCAGTAAATTTCAAAATAAAAATGCTTGAGCAGCCTTGATCACATCACAATATAAACATTACGTCTTAACTGGGTACAAGGGGTCACAAACGAGACTGGACACATGAAACGTGAGTAAAAAGGCGTCTTTACCCAGGGTTGAAGTCTATATTTCTGTGACTTTTATGCCTTAACTGTGGTTAAATCTTCAAAAAGTCTAAAAAAATCTGACCTCTGACATTGTGGTCTAACAGGGCTTTAACATACAGCTCTCAGTATACATGATTATTATGTGAACTCAGGACTTCCAGCATGAACTCACTCCTCTCCCGTGAACTCGTGGTCACCCATATGGTTCTGGTCAGAGAAGTGCCTCACATGCAACACACTCAGTGTGAATCTGGCAAGGGTAATTGATTGACAGCAGAGCTCCAGAAAACCACAGGAATAAATGGTTTTTGTTAAGGTGAAGAGCTCTGAATTGTTTGTAATTGTGCTGTGAACAGATTCATTCATTCATTCATTTTCTACTGCTTATTCCCGTTAGGGGTCGCGGGCGACTGGAGCCTATCCCAGTAACTTTGGGCCTGGACAGGAGCCAGCTTGTCACAGGTTGGTGTTGGTGTTGGTCGGCCCGGGGCTCGATCTCCTTGCTGGGAGGCGAGAACGCTAACAAATATTGTTTTTAATGGTACTTTGGGCCAACATTAACATTTTGGCTAGCAGTCAAAACTTGTGGACAGTATTTTGGATTACTGTCTAATGTTTGTGCGTACAGTGATGGACGGGGGCGTATTCTGTGGAGTGCAGTGCTTGACCTGCAGCTAACAGCTAGTGATCTCTGTCGCTATGTTTACATGCAGGTCAAGTAATCCCTTACTCTGATTATGCCAGACGTTTTGAACTGCATGTAACCCAGGACTCAGACTGGGAAGGTAGTTACTCGAATTTCTCTTAATCGGAGTGGTGCAGCTGGAGGATGTGGTTCATTATCAGACTACTGCTGCACATATTCATTCCATAACAGAATTGAAATATTTTGGATTGATCAACTTAAGTTTGATAAACATATTAAGAAAATCTCAAAAACAACACAAAGCAATCTTAACTGTTTTAAACTAATCAGAACCAGGCGCCCCTGCTGTACATGCATGTTATGGTCTTTTTACATATCTCACACTGTATGACAGCATGGGCACAAGCTGCTCCCATTGCAACAAAACACATTGGCGCATTGTACAGTCATGCAATAAAAATTATGGATAAAAAGCCAATCTGCTACTATCACTGTTCCGTCCTTAAGAAACATAATTTATTAAGCTTTGGAACTAGGGATGCACCATATCGATACCAGTATCGGGTATCGGTACCGATATCATGTGCAAGTATTTGTATTGATAAAAGTGGGCTGAAACAACCACCGATACCACTTTACAGCGCTGTCACATGACATTCACCTCTCAGCTGAGCAGTGAGAAACCTCTGGAAAGATTTCAAAGTGAACTGTACAGAGAGATAAAGCAAAGCTGACTCTACATTCTACTCAACCAGACCCAAATCATACGTGAGTCCTGAATCTTAAACAGTTGTCCTTTTGTAGTCCTCCTGTTGTCCTAATTGTCCTGAAAATGATACCAGCACGGAGTCTGAAGCAGCTGTTGTCTGATAAAAACATAACCACTGCTAATAGTGTTAGCTGCTGTGGGTCCTGGCGAATCGCCACTGGTTATGCATAGGTGCTCAATCTTTCTTTAAAATGATTTTAGCAACTGAAAAGGGGAGAATCTAGGCCCTCAAATGAGGTCTAATATGGCCATATTAAGCAAAGTTTAGCCGTGGTTAGCTGTGTTCAAACCACTCTGTTGTAAAAACAACTTAGCAACGCAGAGCAGGGATAGATGGCAAAAAGGACGACGCAGTACAGGATGAATGAGATAATACAGTTTAGTGTAAATGTATTGGGCTGTTGTTGACCTGTGCTGCTGTCTTGGTCAGGACTCCCTTGAAAAAGAGATTGTTAATCTCAATGGGACTTTCCTGGTTAAATAAAGGTTAAATAAATAAAAAATAATAATAAAGTAATCCCTTGATAAGTACTCATATCAGTACTTGTTATCGGTAAGTACTCGTACTCATCGGTTTGAAAAAAAGTGGTATTGGTGCATCCCTATTTGAAACCTTTGAAACCTAGTAATTTATGTTTTCTTAAATTAATATTCAAGTGCATTAATAATTTAGCCCCTGAACCATTTTGTAGATTTATTCAGAGACAAAACAACAACAGCGCCATAAATCAAAATGGTAAAATCCCAAACTGTAGAACAACTTTTGGACAGACAGCCTTTTCCATTAAAGGTTCTATATTATTCTTATTCTTTTTATTTTTGTGTCTTTTAAATTAGCATCTTACATTTTGTTGGTCAGAAAACTTAATTTTAAGAAATTCATCACTTGACTCTGTGAAAAACACTCAGATTCTCAGACACTTTAAGAGCCCTCCCCGCTGTCCCGCTGCTATCACGCATTGAGGATTACTCAAACGTACAAATGAAAGAAAAACACGACTCCAGGTATGTTTTTGATGAGGAAACATTATAACATGGTAGAAAGCTCAGAAAAGTCAATTTTGCATAATATAGGCCCTTTAAGAGCTGTAAGCTGTGCAATTCACTTCCACTTGAAAGAAAAACCATATCTGATTTCAAAATGTTCACTTCCAGGCTTAAATCTTGGCTAAAGCTCATTGTAGCTTAGATACATTTATGGGGCTGCGTGAGACAGGTGAGGAATATAATTGTATAACTTTGTTAAGTTTTATTTAGTAAAGTGAAATTAAAATTATGATTAATGTGTAAATTAGCTGTGTTTATTAACACAACGCAGCATGGTGGCTTAGTGGTTAGCACTCTCCCCTCACAGCAAGAAGATCCCAGGTTTGATTTCTTGGACCGTGTGGGGCTTTTCTGTGTGGTGTTTGCACATTTCCCTGTGTCTGGGTGGGTTTCCTTTGCCTGGAAAATCACCACGCCGTCTTCAGTGGTTTCCTCAAATCCCAACCGTACCGTGCATTTTGATTCGCTTATTTAAGTCACGTGTTCTTCGCGAGCAGTGTCCGCAACAACAACAATCAAGGTGGCGCACTGAGGAGCCGAGTTTGTTTCATTCAGCGGTAATTTCCCTTTTAAATTACCACAAACATATCGAGTCATTAAAACCACCGCAGCTTGCAGCACTAGAAGCATTTATATATATAAAAAAATGTTTTCGCGTTGCTTACTTTCTTGTCGCTTTGTTAACGTCACGTCCGCCATTTTCTGATTGGCTAACTCCGCTGCCCGTTTGCTCCGCGCTAGAAATCGAATTGATTCTATGGCGACCAGGCCAGCGGTGAGTCTGGAATTTCCAGGCAAGGGTTTCCTCAGAGTACTTCGTTTTTCCCTCATCAACCTCTAAACATGCACAACAGGCTCTGCTCCTGACAGGTTGCTCCAGTGGCATTAAAGGATGGGTCAAATGCAGGGGAAAAATTTCCCTATGGGGACAATAAAGTCTACCCTAACTTTAACAATGCTTCAAAGTTTAGCACTGCTGGTAAATAACTCTCTGCTCTGTATGTATTTAAGATGAGAGAGGTTTGACCAGTTCTCTGGAGACATCAGTTTAAACATTCACAGTGAGCTAAGTCGGAGTGTGCTCTTCATGAAAACGTAGTGAATGTGACTGAGATTTAGCACAGCGCATATGCGCTTGGTTCTTGATTCATGGTTCTTGGTTCATGGGATTGAAGTGAATGCCAAAACAAGATTGTATGGAGCAGTGCTGTGCAGTGAGGTTGATGGCTGGTGAGCCACACTGATAAATCTACAAATATACTGTAGCCCCACCATTCTCAAACTGGAGTCTGGGGACCTCCAGGGGTAAAATGTAAAATGTTAAACATTAATATTTTTTATAATGATTACCCACATGTGTGGCAAGGTATGTAAACATGTTTAAATCTAAAATTAGTTTTACTGATAACAATGGCCAAGTTGTTTTTGTTTACATTTTTCGTTTTGGTTCTACACCCTGCATCACCAATCGTCCAATCAGAAAAGTGGAAAGGCTGGCAACCCACAGACCATTGTTTTGATTTATTTAGACTGCAGTACTGTACGAGCGCATGCTGCTTACAAAACCTTTCATGGGAACCACTACACTAATAAAATTAAGATTTAGAGCAAATAACCCTCACAATCTATGCTACATTTCTCACTGTCAACAATAAACTTCTCAATGCAGCATGTTTACATTACCACTGTTTCAGTGAGCCTTTATTTTGAAAGTGTGCTGGAAGTTTATATTGACACTTGGGGCCTGTTTCCTCGTGTTTCCTCGGTTGTAGCTCTGCAGATCGCTGTGGAGCCGCTCGAAAAATAGAACTCAAACCTATCTGTAGCGAAGCAGAATGGCGAGCTGTTTCTGGGACGTCCGTGTGCCGCCACCGGGGTGAATTGTCAGACGCGGCTGCTGCAACGGTGCCGTTCCGTGCTGCTTCTGCTTTTGGTGTAAATTGGGGTTAAGGGGTTCTTGGGATTTTTTTTCTCTTCTGCAAGGGATCCCTGGATCCAAAAGGTTCAAGCACCCCTGCTGTAGCCTATATTCTCAATAGAACTGCATACATGTTAGCAGCTTGAAGTCGGTATTTGTATTAGCTGTATTTCCTTTACATGTAAATAAGGGACATATTTATCAATTTATTGATAAATTTGCAAACTTACTAAGTGCAAACACTTGATTATTTATAAATACATTTTAAAAAGCATTAAATAGGTATTCAATAGAGGGTATGCACTGATGTGACTTTTCCAAGGCACACCCCCCCTTCCCCCCTTCATTCGGAAAAAAGAAAGAAGCGGCTGTGTACATTACAGAGAGTGAAAGCAGGAGTAAAACTGATGAGTATTTACTTAAATAAGGCAAGTGGACTTGACAGCGATCCACACAACCTTACTAAGAACCACTTACCCATGGACACTGATATGTGGCCAGGATTTCACTTTCTTAACATTTTTATGTAACTAGGACAGCTGAGGACTTTTTTTTATTTTATTTTAAGTTGAGGGAAATGCTAAGCAGTGGTAGTAACAACACTAGATTAGGTTGTAGCACAAACACTTTTTACTTTAGGTAATACTTTTAATCAAGTAACATTTTTTCTTGAATACTTCTAGAAGTAAACAAACTAAGCAAAAATTCACAGGAAGCATCAGACATAAATTTGTCTTTATTGTGCAGCTAACACAGACCAGGGACACGGAGCTCACTGACACACTGTTGTGTAGCTATCAACATATTTAATAGAAAATTGTTTAAAAGCAGAACTATGTTACCTGTTTCTTCATTTCTTCGCTCTTTTTGCTTCCTTCCCCCCCAACATTTCAGAGTAAAGCACTGTTGTAACGTTACTCACAACCAGGTGACTCCTGTATGGTCCCTCACATGGATTTATTTTTGTTTTCCCCTCCTCGTATTTGTACTAAGTTTTTTCTGCTGTTTGGCCGCTCTGTCATGATGAAAATCGAGAAATAAAGCTACTGCTAGCTTGTTCTTATTCTAGCTGCGATGCGCTGCTTTCTCACTGACTCCAGACTTCAGCGCTCACTGCTGCAGTTGTTTTGTTTTTTTCTAACCATCACACGGACTCGCAAACAGATTATTGAAGGTACTCATTCTAAAGTCCATGGAAAACTACAGATTGTCTTTTAGCTGCAGGGTTGTTTACTGGAAATGCCACGGTCCATTTGCTTCTGCTCTTCTTAGATTTCAACTCTTTCCCATTGTAGTTGACTTTTTGAGTGTTTGCGCTAACACGTATCATTACTTCACGTAGCTATTAATGCAGCTTTGCCACTCACAGCAGTTACTTCCGCATGCAGTGACTCAACATACCCTCTATTTCTATTTCTTTCGGGGCGATAGTGGCGCAGTGGGTTAAGCATTCGCCCAGCAACCAGTTTGAATCCCATCTGAAGCGCATACTGTCGTTGTGTCCCTGGGCAAGACATTTCACCCACCTTGCCTATGTATGAATGTGTTAGTGTGACTGTGTTTGGTGGTGGTTGGAGGGGGTGTTGGCGCAGATTGGCAGCCACACTTCTGTCAGTCTGCCCCAGGGCAGCTGTGGCTACAGAAGTAGCTCACCACCACTGAGTGTGACTGAGGAGTGAATGAATAATAGATCAAAAATTGTAAAGTGACTTTGAGTTGTGTGAAAAGCGCTATATAAAATTGATGTATTATTATTTGATTGTCTCCAAATCAAGGCCTTAACAGTATTACATATTATGAGTAGGTATTACATTTTGTTCACCTAGGTCTTAAAATTTATAAAAACATTATGCTAATGTTACAAAAAAGTAAAGTCACCACAATAACAAAATATATTCAGTGAAATGCATGAGTCATTTATTCCTGATTTTTTAAATGCTGTATTAGACTTTTAAAATAAATCACAATGCTGGTGAGGACCACACATCACTGATAGGGAGAGCTCAATTCATTTTCATTATAGTTAAAACCAGTGTCTGTTTTACCGTTAATTGGTCAAGCACTGATTACCCATGAGGCACACCCAGGAGATCTGAACTTCAGTTTGATGTAATGTCCCTGTTTTCAAATATTTTAGTTAAAGCCTAGAGCTAGCAGAACATTTTGTGTAGTGTTACATTAATGGCATTTTCTCACAAACTTTATAAGCTTTTTGCTGTGTTGTCCTTGAACAAGCCCACAAATCATGCAATGAGGATAACTGAGTTTAACCTAACTGATTCTTTAGTTAGATCCAATATTAATTTTCCATTTACAGGAGTGCAGTGGTGTTGTTTGGACCTAATGTTCTGACATATCAACTGTGCCCTGCGTTCAGATGAAAGATGGTGTCTGTTGCTCTGCAGTATCTTCTGGGAGCTAGTTAAAGATCTGCTGAAGTTCGACTCTATTGTTTTCCAACAGCTCTGCGCTGAAGGAACACTCAAGGAACAAAGTGAGCGAATACATCTGAAACACACGGCAGGAACTCTGCTTAGACTGGTGCAGCTGCCTCAGGGACATCATTAAAACCACAACATTTAATATTTATGCAGTCAATTTAAGCTCATATGACTTGAGCCTTTTATTGTGATGATTATGATTTCTACTTGATGTCTGTCATCCAGTGTTATTTCATCCTTGTGCTTATAAGATTTATTTTGTTTGAAGCAGCTGTCAGTTCAGCCAGAGCTGCTTTCATATTGTCATTGTCAACTTTTTTATTAAAAATGTAGGTTATCTGTTTTATTTCAGTTGCTGTGCTAAATTCTGATGTTGAATTATTAACCTCACCAGAGTTTATATGTGTTTTTGCTAACAATGTTCAGTTAAGTAGTTGTCAGAAGTCTGTATAGGTTCTCAGTCATCCAGGAGAATTCAGTAAAAAAACTTTACATAAGAATATCATCTGGTGAAGGTTTTTTTTTTTTTTGAGTTAGTGCAGGTACATACAGGATAATTACCGTATTTTCCGCACTATAAGGACGCACCTAAAAGCCTTTAATTTTCTCAAAAACCCACAGTGCGCCTTATAATCCGATACACCTTATATATGGATCAATGTTGGTTAATTATGGCTACCGTATTCAGGGGGCGTCGCCGAAGTGACAGGTTTTAAAAGCAAAGCTGGCTCTACATTCTGCTCAACCAGACATCCCAAATCATACGTGAGTCCTAAAACTTAAGCAGTTGTACTTTTGTTGTCCTAGTTGTCCTGAAAATGATATAAGCGCGGAGTCTGAAGCAGTTGTTGTCTGATAAAACATAAGAAGTACCGTTGCTAATTGTGTTAGCTCCTGTATGTAATGGCGAATCTCCGCAGGTGATGCACAGATGCTCAATCTGTCTTTAAAATTAGTTTAGCGACTGAATAGAGGAGAATCTAAGCTTTAAAATGAGGTATAACATGTCCATATTCAGCAAATTTTAGCCATGGTTAGCTGTGTTCAAACCACTCTGTTGTAAAAATAACTTAGCATCGCAGAGCGGAGATAGACGGCAAAAAGACGACACGGTATGGGATGAATGACATACAGTAGTGTGACTGTATAAACTATAAAGTTACCCCTATATAAGTACTCGTATCGGTACGTACTCAAATGGAAGTACTCGTACTCGTACCGGTTTGAAAAAAAGTGGTATCTGTGCATCCCTAGTTTTCAACGAGGGAGTTGTAAGAACGCTGGTTTGTATTCTATTAATAAAGTTTGACTGACTGACTTATCTGACTGTTTTGACATTCCCTTTAGCGCAGCGCCATCTAGTGGATGCGCCTTATAATGCGGTGCGCCCAATATATGAAAACAGTTTTAAAATAGGCCATTAATTGAAGGTGCGCCTTATAATCCGATGCGCCTTATAGTGCGGAAAATACGGTAAGTTGTCCCTTCTATTGTGTGTTTTCAATTCCTTTCTGTTCTTGTTATGAGTCCTGGTCCTGGATATGTAGATTTGGGATATCCGGAGGCTTTGAGGGCTTGGTGGACATGCTGGTCTTCCTTCATCCTCCCTTCTGCACTTGTGGGCACCTCATGAGCTCAGTGTTGTAGAATTCTGATCACAGACAGTTTGTAGCTGTATGAAGTGATCCAAACAGAAGATACTGGTCAGTTTAGTTGGGTTTCCTGTAGACTTCCTCCTGGGAGGGTCTTGGAGTGGCTCCTGCTGGTGGAGGTAACTGTCCCCTCAGTCAGCCTCCTCATTGTGTCCTGGTGGACGACTGAGGGGACTCTGCCAAAATACTCAGTCCACTGTGCTCTTGCATTACACCTCATTGAGCAACTGGCCAGAGACTTTTTATTAAATACAGTGAATTTTCTGGTTACCATGACCTCGCTGTAACATTAATACCCTTCTAATTAATAGTAATACTTAAAATTGGTGGTGGTGGCGGCGGCGGTGGTAGTAGTAATGCAGGTTTATAGCTAATTGCTGATCCGGTACTATTACTTTTATGTTCATTTTAGTGGTGGGAGTCAATAAAAAAAATATACAAAAATCTAACAGGCTTTGTAATTAATTAATTGGGATTAATCCCATTTTTGTCAAATAGCTATATTTAGCAATAAAATATAGCAGCTTATTTGTATGTTCTGGCGTATTTTAACTTGATTTCAAATTAACACCACGGTCAAACAGAGCAGTATTCAGCATTTATGCATGGACCTCTGACTGTAGTAACAAGCGCCGCACCTCTCTCCTGTCTCCTCCTCTGTGCTCCGCCTGAGACCTCCACGTGGACCTGTCCTCTGTCCTCTGTCCTTCACATCTGACCCCAATGGACGGCTGTCTCCTGTGTCATCAGTCAGCTGTGAGAACGATTAGAGACAGGTGAGCAGTGCCTTGAAGCAGCACGTTTGAAAGTGGAAGAAAAGGAGTGACGTCGTGCGCTGGTTGCACAGAGGCGGGCTGACCTCTGCCCCACAGTTACCTGTAGTGTTCATGTATAGGCACGTTATCCACCTGTTCACAGCTGAAATCCACTCACATTTGGCGTTTTGGCCAGCGTGGATGTCCAGCTCTAGTTACTGTACGCTAGAAACTAGGTCACTGAGAAAAGTTCCATGTTGTCATAGACAAGTGCGATTAATTGCGTTATTTTTTTTATACATTAATGTCTTTGTAATTAATCTTGATTAGCGCTTTAATGTCCCAGGCCTAGTTTATTTATTTATTTTGTTTGTTTTTTCATCCAAATCATACCTGCCAAGTCTGTATACACCCACCCACACACACACACACACACTCTCTCCCTCCCTCTCTCTCTCTCTCTCTCATTGACTGTTGTCTTGATGTAACATCTTTGGTATGTGGTTGTCAGTCTAATGTTTTGTCAGATGTATTATGTTTTGTCTGTTTTCACCTGTATGTTGTCTTTTGCATCACTTAAAAAAAAAGACTTCCACTTAAAGAATCACATCTTCTCCAGTGACTACTACACAGTCTAGAAAGGCCAGGTTGTTCTCAGTCACGTCCTCCCAAGTGAACTTTTTCATTCATGCATTCATTAAATACTTTATTCCAGACTCAGGGTCCAATTAAAAAAACACAAACAACACAAAAATACACAAAAAAGAAATACAATAGTTATACAAGCACTTTAAAAAGGCAGCTGTACCAGTGTCTCCATAACTTAGACTGGTAGCGTATTGCACTAAACTTGATGTTTGTTAGTGACAAGATAATTTCATTTTCAGATTTGTTAAGCCTACAGATAAAATTGTACATGAGGTTCCGTAACACAGAGTGTAAGGTGTTAACTCTTGCAGTGACAAACATTTCACGCGCACTTGTCCATCTCAGGTCTCTTCAAAAGGAGACGTAGAGCATCATTATATGCCACCTGCAGTCTTTGCAAACTGGATTTTTTGTAGTTTGTCCATAAATGATCAGTGTACAGCGGAGTACAGTATGCTCTAAAAGGTTTCACTTTCTCTGTGTACGAACCAAACTTACATGAAAGTATTGGCTTGAGCATACAACACTCGACACTGTCTGTAAATGTCATCATCATCTGACATGTCCTCTGTAATAACTTGATGTTCCTGTCCACTGCATTGATGTGTTCTATGATGACTTCTACTTCTGCACTTTAAACCCAGATGTCATCCACGTATCTGAACCAGTGGCTGGGATAGTACCTGGCTTCATGTACAAATTAGCCACAATAGGGGAGAACGGGGAACCCATAGCAAGTATGTTTCTGCCTGAAAACGTCTACTCAAAATATGTAGTGTTAAGACATACCTACACTAGCTGCCAGATGTGTAGTTGCTAGTTTGTGGTATTTTCCCAATACACATTCTCATCAAAGTTAAAGTTATTCCAAAATGTTTTATTAAGGGCATATCAAGCTGTGTGACATTAGCAACGAGAATAAATAAATCACCAAGGAACAAAGATTACTACACCTCTTCAAATGGGCTGAGATAAGCTATCTCTAAACTCATTACTCTGTGTCTCATCTGCAACCTCCAGGCCAGCAGCAAAAAAAAACAAAAAAACCAAAAAAAACATTACTTTTACAATTATCTTTATTGGTGTTTACAGGTGATTGTTGGAGCACGGATATGTTCCCATAGCTCTGTGTTCCCACAGCTGGATATTCCCATATGTTCATACAGACACATTTGTTCCCACAGCTTTACACTATATTGCCAAAAGTGTTCACTCACCCACCCAAATAACTGAATTCAGGTGTTCCTATCATGTCCATGGCCACAGGTGTATAAAAAAAAAAAATTTGGGGATGCCCACCGGTGCAAAAAACACTGTCCATAAAGACATGGATGAGTGAGTTTGGTGTGGAAGGACTTGACTGGGCCGAGTCCTGACCTCAGCCCGAAAGAACACCTTCGGGATGAATTAGAGCGAAGACTGCGAGCCAGGCCTTCTCATCCAACATCAGTGTCTGACCTCACAAATGCACTTCTGAAAGAATGGTCAAAAATTCCCATAAATCTCATAAACCTTGTGGAAAGCCGTCCAAGAAGAGTTGCAGCTGTTATAGATACAAAGGGTGGGCCAACGTCATATTAAACCTTATGGATTAAGAATTAAGTTCATGTGTGTAAAGGCAGGTGAGCAAATACTTTTGGCAATAAAGTGTATGTTCCTACAGCTCTATGTTCCTATAGCCCCATCTTTCCACATCTCTAATGTTATTTTTCAGTAAATGGTGCATTTTAACCCTAAGTCTAACCCTAAATCTTAGAAATGTGACAACATAGGGCTGTGGGGACATAGGGCTGCCCTTGTGACAGCACTGCTCCTGATCTGCTCATGTCCAATAAACACTCTCTACTAAATTGACTTTTTGTTTGCGAGATGGTAATGCAGGATTACAATGTGTCTCTATTTTTTCCTGAGAGAGAATAAAAAGCTTGCACAGCTTGCAGATGATGCCACATTATTTTTTAGAATAAAACCCAGGTGGAGAAGTGTGGTAGCAGCAGAGCGGTAAGTGCTCTTGCCTCCCAGCAAGAAGGTCGGCCTTCACGCCATCTCTCTGGGTGGAGTCTGTATGTTCTCCCCGGGTTACTGTGGGTTCTCTCCAGACACTCAGGCTTCCTCCCAGCATCCATAGACATGCATGGTGACTCTAGATCGCCCCTGGTGGATGGATGTGAGAGTAAATGGTTGTCTGTCTGTGTATGTTTCTGTTTCAGCCTTTAACTAACTGGCCTCTGTTCAGGGTGTACCCCACCTAAGGCCCAATAGTTGCTGGGATAGGCTCTAGTCTCCCACCACCCCTAATGGGAATAAACAGAAGATGAATGAATAAATTAAGGAAAGATCACTGCTTTCAAAACTGCTTTTTAAACTGAATTCTTATCTTTAATATGACTTGAGCTTTTATTTATCTGTAAGTGTGTGCATGCATGTAGGGCCTTTATCTTATATATGATCTAGGATATATGATATGACATGGCATGATATCATATGATATATGAAGGCTATGTCATTGCACATAGATTTGACCTTTTAACCCAGACGTCCTTTTGTCAAATGCCTGATACATGACAGAGAAAACATTTTAGTCAGCTTTTATTGTGCCTAGTCTTTTTTTTGACTGGATGTAACTAATTCCTTGTCAGTGTTTTCACTTTTAAATACTGTACTAAATGAGATCAGACAGCGACGAGCTGTTATTCTGTGGGCTCATGCTGCCATCTGCTGGCATATAATGGGAAGTGCACCAGAAGAGACCAAAGTGAGGTTGGCAATTTTGATACTTCATTGTAGTCAGGTTCTGACTAAAACCAGGAAGTGCGCCCATATTAGTCCTGTCCTCAGGTCTTTGCACTGGCTTCCTCTCACTCGGAGAATACACTTTAAAACAGCTCTGCTTGTTTACTAGTCTCTCTATGGCAGTGTTTCTCAAACTTTTTCTGACCAAGGACCACTTTAACATAAAAACATGTTTGGGGTCTACCTAACCAGCCACATCCTGCTCACCTCTTACATGTCACTTTGATTGACAGTGCTGTAAAATTGCTGTAAAATATGATGAGACTGTTGCAAAACGATGTGTTTGTGTAGAGTCAGACAAAAGGCCATTGTCTCCACCAAGGCTAAATTTTAAATTAAAAAAATAGTCCTATTCATAAATTTGATAATTTCCTATTCATAAAGTCATGTGGGTTTGGGTTTACACGCTGTTACAAACTCAAAAGCACCAAAGTGGATCTCTGACATGTTGGTCTCATATGAACCATCTCGGACTCTGAGAACCTCAGGGACAGGTCTCTGCTGGAGTCAGAACTAAATATGATGACGTAGCGTTCAGTTTTTAAAAGTATTATTATTTTTAAAGATTTTTTTAAAATGATAGTGCAGCTGAAAAGTAGCAGGAAATCATGAGGGAGAGAACAGGAAGAGACATTTGGTGATGGAGTCCAGACTTAAACCCACATATGTGCCGCAGCTCTACCACCTGAGCTATTCCGCAACACAACAATTTTATGCAGCCAAAATCTGAAACAGCCTTTCTGATTATGTTAGACAATCCTCAACTCTGACAATGTTCAAGTCCAGACTTAAAACTGTATGACAACTGAAAGTTGTCTGTTTTAATGTTTTAATTTAATTTTAAATTGATTCTTAATGATAATTTTGAAATGTGATTTTACTGATTTAATTGTAGTTCTTGTCTTTTTTCTGTTAAGCACTTGGAATGACCCTCTGTATGAATTGTGCTGTACAAATAAACTTACCTTGCCATGCCTTTCCTCAAAGGACCTTACTGTTAAATAATGAACATTGCAGTGTCAGTTGACCACCTGATTAAAAATATTTTAGCTGTATGTGATAGATTGTTCTTAATTGTAGGGCCCTGTTTTAAAATAATAGGGACTATATTATGCATTTATTCAAAAAATGTAAACAAATTTTCATCAATCTTCTTTAATCAGCAGTCTTTTGAACATAATCAAAGAAAAAGAGCACCTCACTTCTTTAAACTTTTTGTATGATGCTATTTTACAACAAAATGACAAATGCCTGTCAGTGCAAAAATGTTTTTTCTTTTTAAGCTTTCTACCATGAGGGAGGGCTCTTAAAGTGACAGGGACCTAATCTAAGTGTTTCTCACAGAGTGAAATGATGGGTTTTTTCAAATAAGTTTCTTTTTTCAATAATTATTGTGTTTTCTGACCAACAAAATGTAAGATGCTGATCTAGATGTGTCCTAAATAAACATAATTTAGGCCCTTTAAGTGTTTGCCTTCAAATAAGCTGAACACTGAAACTATATTCAATCTTTCTGCCCAGACAGTTTAATAATGACTGAGCTATGCCAAATGGCCAGCTGATATAATAAGACAGAACTAGATTTAAAGGCCCTGTTTCACATAGAAGCTTGAACCAACTCTGAGTTGATCTGAACTTAGAGTTTTCCTACTCAAACAGAGTTTAATTAATAATAAGTTATGAATAAAGAAACAGAATATATTATTAATCAGATATCATGCAGAAAATCGTATTTATTTTTTACTTTGTCAGTGCCTTATTTATTAATCTTTATATATTTATATAGTATTAATGTAACTTGAGTAATCTTGAAAAATGTACATTAAAGAAATGCAATACTGCAGAGGGATAATCATATTAATTATTATATAATATATTAAGTTATTTTATTTTGGCAGCCTTTAAAGTTGACAAAATGATAAATTTAGGTTATTTTGTAATTATAAATGAATAAAAGTAATGACAAGTTAAATCACCATATAATTTATCAATGCTTTTAAATTAAATACTCTGGGTATTGCTGTGAATGAGGAAGTAGATCATCCAATCAGAGAGCTCTCCCATACTGCAGAAGGAGAGACTCTAGGTTAGACTCAGGGTTAGAGGAATGAAACCTGCTCCAGACCAGGTTAGGTTCACAGATCACTCCGGGTTCAGATTAACTCTCTTTGTGAAACAGAAAACCCAGAGTTTTCCTCTTTCCAGGGTTAACATTCTCTAAGTTTCCACTAAACCTGCTTCTTGAAACAGGGCCATAATATATTAAATGTAAAAGGCCCAATAGTTTTCACTTACTTTAACAGCAGTAGATGGAGCAAAGAGCGAAAAGACAAAGCTCATTTAAAAATGGATAACACTTTAGAATGTCTTTGACCCCTGTCCACTTTAAGAGAGCAGAGTGCTGCTGTGCACCTGGGCCCCATCAGACAGATACTGAGTCAATAGGTTTGTGAGAAATGAAGTGTGCCTTGCTTGAATTGCAGACAAGAACGGACAGCAGCAGCACTCAGTGAAAAAATAGGCTCGACTTTAACGGAACACCGCTAACTTTCTGCCACTAGTTGGTGACACACACCGGTTTGTAGTCTTTTCGGTGGCACTGTAATGGCGGCGGGAGCTTGCATGGCTTCTATTTACAACACCGACAATGAGCAAAGAGGATCAGGACCGGCCCTTCCTATAGGGTTAGTAAGCAGTTGGATAGGGCCCCACAGACATTACTTCCTGTTTACCTGGGCCCCTTGCTAAGTTTGTCAATTAAAAAGTCTCAACGCATTGATGCCCATAGAAAAATATTCAGTCAGTGTTACAAATTAAAATGTTATATATTCTGGAAAATCTGGGACATTTAAAAAAATAATAATAATAAAATGAAAACTAAAAAAAAATCCAAATCACATGAGCCAATATTTTATTTTACAATAAAACATAGACAACATTACAAATGTTTACAGTGAGAAATGTTTCACTTTCATGCACAAAATGAGCTCATTTCAAATTTGATGTCTGCTACAGGTCTCACAATAGTGGGGACAGGGGCAACAAATGGCTGAAAAAGCAAGAACATTTTTAAAAGATTCAGCTGGGAGAACATCTAGCAACTAATGAAGTGAATTGATATCAGGTCTGTAACATGATGAGAGATGTCTTAGGGAGGCAGAGTCTCTCAGAAGTAAAGGTGGGCAGAGGCTCTCCAATCTGAGCGCCTAAAAAGATTGTGGAATACTTAAAAAACAATGTTCCTCAACGCCAAATTGCAAAGTCTTTGCAAATCTCATCATCTACAGAGCAGAACATAGTCAAAGGATTCAGAGAAACTGGAGACATGAAACAAGGCCAAAGATCTTTATTGGAGCCCGTGGTCTTGGGGCCCATAGACAACACTGCATCACTCTTCATGATTGTGTCAATGACATTACTAAATGGGCCCAGGAACACTTCCAGAAACCACTGTGGGTAAACACAATCCACCGTGCCATCTGCAGAGGCCAACTAAAGCTCTGTCATGCAAAAAGGAAGCCATCTGTGAACATGGTCCAGAAGCACCGTCGTGTCCTGGGCCAAGGCTCATTTAAAATGGACTGTTTCAAAACTCCAGAAACTCATAATCTCAATGCCCAGACATCTTCAAACTGTTTTGAAAAGAAGAGGAGATGCTACATCATGGTAAACATCAAATTTGAAATGAGCTCATTGTGCATTAAAGTGTAACTCTAATCAGTGTAAACATTTGTTTTGTTATCTCTGTTCTATTGTGAGTAAAATATTGACTTGTGATTTTATTTTTTCAAGTTTAATAAATGTCACAACATTTCTCCAGAATTTGGGTTGTACATTTGATTAATCAAAAATGAAATAAAGAGGAAAAGGATTTTTTTTTCAACTCAAAAACAAAATGAATAACTATTTTGGTGCACTTTGAAATCAACTTGTATGACATGAATGACATGTTTTGCCAACTTTGTCATATTTTTGTGAATATTTGTGAATATATATATAGTTTCTCAAATGAGTAAGCTATGAAGTAATTTATCTCGGGTTGTCTATTGAGTAATTTATCTCAGGTTTTGTGTTTGCGTATTACACAGTACTTTTAGTCCGAGAGCAGTAAAGTACCAAGAAAAAGGGTGTACTTGTGCTTGTTTCTGTCAAAGAAGAGCATGTAAGGTGAGAAGTGTAAAAAAAACCTGAGGATAAAACCAGGAGATATGCTGTAGGGAGAGAGAAGCAGAAAATACCATCAACCAGCCACATAGAAAACAAGGTGTCTGCTACCACCTTGTGGCCAAGCTGAGACGAGGCAGCAAACATCATTACTAGTTGAGTGCAGAATGAGTGCAGAGCAGATGGATCTAGTGCTGTCTTTCATTGGCCCTGAATTAAGCAGAATGTCCACAATCTAGAGCTGCCATTGAGCCAAAACAAAGACTGGCAGTTGCACAGAAGTAAGTATGAATACACAGTGATGGTTTTAGTGCACACACTTAGCAATTGTTACTGTATATGCAGCAATAAATGGTATATATGATGGTATGGCAAACAATATAGAGACTTATCTCACACACTGAATGTACACTTTTGTACTGGGGGTGGGGGTGGGGTCTCCAGGGGATGGAAGCAGTTTCAGGAGTACCATGATAGTGTTCCATTTTGTGGAGTTGGAAGTTTAAGAGAATAAAGCAGAAACTCAGAGCTGAATAACATCTTGTACTGGACAGTTATGGCCAAGTCTAACTTTACTCCCTCCAGGCCTGTGGTTAGAGTTAGAGTTAGTTTTGGCATTAGAAATTGCACAGAGACTTGCTAAAATGGCAGACTGGTTTTTGAGAACAGTATTTACTGACATGCCAAACTTGTTGTGGAAAGCTGTACAAGTTCAGATGTTCTATGAATTGTTGATGATATGAAAATGTGTACACATTCTCAAAAAGGTCAAAGAATGCAGACTAGGACTGCCTTGCATGTGAATCAGATATGGGCCAAACAAACCTACTGGTTTATACTTTCTTTAGGGCAGATCAGTTTGATATAAACAAAAGGGAGCCAGAGACACTTGTCCTGGCTCTTTGCATCTATGGACTGACTGTGTCCTTACACAATGCAATCAACATTTTACTCAGAGATACATTTATCTTCTAGTATTTGCACATTGTCTGTGATGTGTACCTGTTTTGGTTTATAAATCAATTCAATAAACAAATTAACTAAAACTAAATTAGCAATGTTTCTTCCATTTAGCATTACATTAATATACAGTACTAATATACAGTACAATGTCATCCACGCTCATTAATTCTCAGATTTAACAAAGCCCCTTGGATGAGAAGTGAAATGTCTTCAACTTTGAAAATCAATCTTAACCTTAAAGAGAACAAAGGACTGACCCCATCTTGCAAGACTCAGATGTGTATTTCTCTTCCTTGGGACAGTATTGTTTAGATTCTCTTTAAGGACAGAAGACTCATCACAAGATTGGATGTAGTTCTGGATCAGCAAAATATTTTAACTCATTGAGATGTGCAGTGTAGCCCCAAATATTAGAATTTTGGAAAACTGGGCCATGTTAAGTATTTTTCATTTCCTTCATTTTACTGTGCAATTTTCAGGACATACAATCTTCTGCTTCAATTATAAATAACAAAAAAAATAGTTTGACAGGGGATTGAAAAAAAAATATGTTTTTTTTTTTTAACCATGTCTGTCAAAATGTAAAATAAAAAAAAAAATAGTATTTAATTTTTCTATTAATATCTACCACAATCTCCTACAGTCTTTTGCCAATAATTAGAAGTGTAATCAAAATTTGGCCTGGGTATACAATGTTGGCCTTAGTTGTATAGTTACTGATGTGTTAACCATGAAAAACATTGGTAATACTTTAGAACAACTCACACTATTAAGCATTCGTTAATTATTTGTTAAGGATTAGTAACCAGGAAATTACTTACAAATCATTCCTACACTATTGAGTATTAAATATTGTTATTAATGTTCAACTCTTTAGTCATAAGCTAAGGCAAATCTTTGCAAAATGATTTAATTAACAATAACTGAAGGCTTTATAACCGCTTAATAGTTGTGATTTATTCTCAAAATGTTAATTACATCCACATTGCATTTAAAGACAAAAAAAAAATTCCTGTATAATCCTAATAATTCGGCTGAATTGTATTTGACAACACATCACATCATTGCTGCGTAGGCATGTGCACAGTAAAGCATGTGACGTAATGCATTGATAAAAGGCAGATCATTAACAGTTTCATATCTGTTGTCAAGTACCTATGTATTCTGAGGTTAGTTGCTTGTCCAGCCAGCTATTTAAATTGGAACTGTGACATGGGCCAGTTCTCAACAATGGCAGATCTGGTGCTTCTGGTGCATTTGTGCCCTTAAGGGAAAAAAGGGCTTTTCATGACTGTAGAAATCATCTAAATGAATGCGATGAGTGGCTTATAAGAAGGTTTTGACTCCGGCGTTCAAGTGCCACACCTGCGCCAGTACAGGTGCTCTCCACATTAGGATTTTTGGCTACTGGGATCTTTCAGTGGAAGATTGCTGGCAGGTCGGGCATATCACAGCCAACAATGAGCCACATCCTGCCATTGGTGTTGGCTCCAGTAAAGACTCTATCCCCAGTATATGTAAAATTTCCTCATAACATTGAAACAATAAAGAGTTTTATGAGATTGCTGGGTTTCCAAAAGTAATTAATGCACTTGATTGTACCCATCTACTTCTGAAACCACCTTCAGATAATGATTACACATACATAAATTGCAAAAATCACCATTCAACTAATATACAGGTAATTTGTGATGCCAGGCTTTGCCATTTGAATGTTGTAACCCGGTGGCCTAGAGGCACAATGACACCTAAATTTTCCAAAAATAGCAGCATGGGATGATGGCTGCAGGAGGGTGAGATGATGAGGCAAAATGATCTCCTCGACGAGTAACATTCAAATGGCATTCCCTAAGTTATTTTCTTTTCAACAAATGTTATCCTCTTTCAGGTTACCTCTGAACATCCATCGCAAACCCAGAGACAGAACATAAGCACCACTTTAACCATGAGCATGACAGGATCCAGTGGAGCACTGTGGGGTTACTTAAAAGAAGATGGCTCTGCATGGGACACACAGGTGGCAAGTTGCTGTAGTCACCTGTAGTTTTGGTGTGTGCTGTTGCTCCACAACATCGCTAGGAACCACCATGTGCTATTTGACACATTGGACCTAAAGGAAGAGAACCATGGTCAGCACCACTGAGCTAAGAGGCTATATGGCTAAGACAAGACCTTATTCAACATTTTTGAAAGTATAAAACTCTAATATTTAAATAAAACACAGCTGGTTTTTGCATTTTCATTTTTTTCAAGTTTTCATTATTTGCTGAAGTGTGGTGTTAATGGACACAAATGATCTGTTTCTTTCTATGAGTAATTGATTTGTAATTAATTTTGTCTCTCTAGGACCTCCTCTGTCCTTGGCCTCATGAGTGGCTCATGGGAGACAGGTGGGCGTGGTCTGGTGGCTTGGCCGTCTGTGGCCTGGTCAGGTCTGGCTCTAGGACAGACTCAGATGGGCTGTGAGCTGGTGCCTCATCTGAAAACCTGAGAGAGAAATAAATGAGTAAACTATGCACTTGGGTTTTATCACTTTATTGAATTTATTTGTTTTATTAATTTAACATAGTTACCATGATGAGAGTCTACAGACACCATCCTCCACTGGTGAGTCCTCTATTTGACACTGAGCCAACGAAGGCTGCCACTTGCTGCTCGGTTGGTGTCAGCTTCAGGCCGGGGCCCCTTTTTTTTATTTATTTTTTTTATTATTATTATTTTTTTGTATTGTTTATTTCATTAATTTAAAACACAATTAACATTTAATTTAAATATCATAAATGAAAAGGAGCAGAAAGAAGTATAAATGGACAGTATCAGTCCCCTATTCACAATTTAACATTTTTGATCACCTCATAAAAGCACTTTTCTATTTCATGACATAACACATAATAAAAACATAACAGGAGCTACTACTCTGCAGTATCATACATTTTCGGTTGATATTTTAAGGACTGACCATTTTTTTCACCTACAAATAGTGAAATATTTATGATAACGGCCCATAAATTTAATTTGTCCTAATATTATTATGTGTAATTTATATTCTTGCAAGAGTCTGCTGTTCAGTTTCCATGCTGTTAACATATTGTGTGTTGTGTTGTGATATTGTGTTTCCAAATTAAATTTTTGTGGGTGTCTTTTATGTCACTTTTGAGGCATCGGAAATAAAAACTCTTTTATTTTTATACTTCCCTGGTGATCGTTGTGATCTCCAGGTCAGAGAAGTTAATTTTTTTTACAGTCTTCTGTGTCTCCATTTTGTAAAATTAAGGTGTGTGGAAGGCAAACCATGAATATATAGCTGCATACAAATTCTAATTCCGATTGCTTTCAGCCGCTGCATTTATCAAGGTCAGGTCTTGCCTATGCCCAGATTGGCCTGTTCCGCAAGGTTCATAAATCTCAGGGCCAATGTCTTTTGACTTGGGCAAAATAAAATTGCCTAATTTACAATCTTGACACAGGCCATTGTGTTATTTTGGTAAAATCACATGATCTGGTCAGCTGAGGAGAAAGAAATTTTACCAGAGGTGGCCAGCCTCATGAAGAGCTGATTTAGACAAAAAAAACTAATTTTTGACCATTATTTTTAAGAGGGTGACGATATTCTCTATCAATAAAAAGCTTTGGCTAAAAATACAAAAAAGTCCTATTAATAACATGTACCTCAGAAATACATTTTGGGCTTGAAGAGAAAAAAAATCTACTGTCTTCAACAAAAGATTCGCTTGATTGAGGACACAGATTAACTGAGGCAATGTTATTAGTTTGAAGGTTTTCTGCCACTATCTACAAATGTGTTGCACCAGAGGGGATTGTTTTGGGGATGTATATCTTTATGTGTTCTTTAAACCTGTTGCATTCTTTCACAAAAGCAATTTAAGTTTTTTAATCTTCTGTCACAAAGTCAACCATGATTAATGAATCCCGCTTGTTTGAAATTCAGTGCTGCGATAGTCATGGCTAAGAATTAGCCAGAGAAGGTCACGTCAATCTTTCTTTATTTAACCTTTATTTTAGTCGTGTGAAACTCTGATCGATGAGTCTGGAGAAGTCTCTGAATGGGAATCACTCAACAGGGAATAAATGTTTGAACACTGGCTAAGCACAACACATACCACAAAGGAATTGAAATGCAACACAAACATTGCATTCCACATTCATGATGCAAAAGGCTCCTCAGAGGTAAGCCTTTTTGTTAAAATCTTTATAAAGTTGTTTTCAGTTTCTGGTGTGTTTTTATCTATGTATAGGGGTTAATTCAAAATATATTGGTCAAAAAAAAAAAAAAAAAATGCTCTCCTTAAAATGACACCAGAGGAGGGACACAGTTGAGTTACTGAGTTTCATTTTATGAGTAATGACTTCACTAAGGCAGTATTTAATCAAAAATTACCCACGGTCTCATACACCTGATATTCAATATAATACAGTCAACTCACAGAGTGATTCTCACTGGGTGCACAAGTTTTTATGTGAATAACCATGATTTCATAAAGGCTTTTTAACAGTTTTTTACCTTCAAGCTGCCTGCTAACTACCCCTTACCTTTTCTCATGCTCCATACTGAGATGCTTACTAGTGGCTCGGAAAATGGTCTTCGATTTATTTGTCTGGGGTTACAAGTCATACCAGTGAAGTTTCACCCTTTGTTTCTAAAGAGCCCCTGACTTGGTTCTTTTGAATTGCACCTGAGTACCCACGAAGCGCTCCCCACCATTTTAGTTATATAATATAATAAACTGTTTATATTATTGGTATTTTAATTATCCCACACACAGGTTCTGTCTCAAGTAATATTAAAAACTTATTTGTTACCCTTGTGTGAGCCAGTATGTACTGCGTTATACTGAAATTGAACCACCAACCCTCCGATTAGTGGGTGACCCTCTTATTAACCTTGTACTATATGCCAGTAATTTCCCAAAATTCTCTTATCTTGGCTGTAAAAAAACAGTATAAAGCTCCTAAGAATCCTAACTGCTGTACTGAAATAGAGACCCACAAATGTCCTACTGCTAAAGGACAGTAGTCTTTCCTCGTCATCTATTGCGTCATTGCCGGCCTTCACCTGTGATGGAATGTGCTCCGTCACCTGGCACAGCACTCTAAGCTTTTCCAAAAGGAGAATGATATGTTCCTGGCAATCAAAGAGTAGGTAACTTTAATAACGCAGCTGCTGTTGATGTTTATTTGGCATAAACAGGGCACCACAATTCATCTTCTCACAAATCATTACGCATCTTTTCCTAGGTCCCTGTGATCCTGGCCTCAATAAAGGGCATAAAAGAGTCTTTTAAGTTGACCCAAAATTTATGCTGAACAGGAAACACGGCTACAACACACAGTGAGCCATACTGTCTGATCTGTTCTCAGAATATATTATGAGGATGGTGATGTCCTGTACCCAGCTACGAGCCTGCTGGCCTCCTTTGCCTTGATGGGCCTGGACAGGGTGTAAACTGTGAGAGGGACTTTTCAGACAGATCGTTAATAAATACTTTTCACATGGGATTTGCTGCTTTAAGCTATGAGCTCTCACTTTTCAAGTCTAACAGTGTATGCATTTGCAGGCCAAGAAAAACATCCACGGCAGGCTGCATGGGGATCTGGATAAATGAGCCAGATGCAGGGATTAAAGCAAAAAAATGTAATTTGACTGAAAGAATTCACATCGACGTATTCAGTGAAAGGTCTCCCATGGCGTACTATGCATCCTCCAGTTAAGCAAGTGCATACAATCAAATATTGCAAGTTAACTTTAATATTAGAATGTTGAATGTCTGAGTTGATATTTTTTTGTTTGGCAGAGGGGGTCTGGGGGCCCTCCCCCAGGAAGAATTTAACTAATCAGATGTAATTTCTTGTATTCTGGTGCATTTTAGATTATAAAATGGGGTCAAATTGTTTATATTTATCTCCATTGTTTTTAGTATAATATGTGCATCATTAACAAATGATGCACGTATTGGATAATTTTTCTATTTCTATTTAGCCTATGATCATATCTCATTTGTCAGGCTCCAGATGAAAAAAAAAATCATGGTCATGACACCAAACAACTAAACTAAGGAGTGTATTCCTCAGACAGCACTGCTCACTGCTCAGGGAAAACAGCTCCTGTAGTGAGGTGCTTTGTTAACATTTAAAACAAACTGCTGCATGTATCCCTCCGTCCTTTCTTGGTATACAGTGTAGAGGTCTTTGGTTCAAAACCCACTCTTCGTGTTGCACATATGCGTGTATGAAGTGAATGATAAACTTTGAGACTGTGCTAGCGTTTACTTAGCTTGCCTTGTTTCATCCTTAAATCCCAAATCTGCTCAAACTGTGGCAGAAGGATGTGTTTCACCTGTTCCTCCCTCTGACCTCACAGCTCACAGCTCTGTCACACCACTGTCCCGCAGCAGAGACAGAGGGGCCTCTCACCAACACCACACACACTTCTGATTGGCTGATATACGGCTGTGGCAGCTTCACAGCGTCAGTGTAATAAAATGAAGATAGAGAGACTTAAGTTCTACCGGCTGCGGTAGACCATAATTTGTAAATTAATTTATCCCCTTGTTTTTTCCAAATGATAGTATCCTTTCCCAATTTTTTCTAATTGACGTACATTTGTTGTGGTGACGGAGAACTTTAAGCCCTGCAGAGGTTTGTGGCTTCACACAGATGTTCTACCAGAAACACAAATACACACTGCAGTAACAAACGCTGCACACGTCACTAGTTTAGTTCAATGTCCAGTTCAAATAATTGTTCAGTTATTAACAAATACTTGTCATCATTGTCCAAAAACACAAATTACTCTGCTGGGAAAACATGGCCAAATATGCAAATCTTTGTCTTATTTATACAATTATTTGAGCTCTATCATCCCCTCTGGCAGGTTAATAATATTGGAACAGCTGATCACAGTTGTGAAGAGGGGGGTCTCATTCTCTTGAGGGAAAGTTTGTTTGGTCTTACAGCCTTTTCTGGTTGAGCTGCTTCTGAATGGAATCTCATCCCCCAACCATCACAAATCTGAACACCCCACCCCCCTTAACTTTAGATTTTTGTAAATGTGCCCTTGAAATTCTGGGATTCTTGTTATTCCAGATATAAGAAAGAATAATTGAATCTAAGTCTTTGAAGAAGCCCGAAGTAAGATAAATTGGGAGATTTTGGCATAAATAAA
The DNA here is from genome assembly GCA_020698575.1 of Bostrychus sinensis. Classification (NCBI taxonomy): domain Eukaryota; kingdom Metazoa; phylum Chordata; class Actinopteri; order Gobiiformes; family Eleotridae; genus Bostrychus; species Bostrychus sinensis. The sequence goes on from CM036248.1 coordinate 36,199,747, forward strand.
TCTGGCAAGAGAGATAGATTTTAATGAGTTTATGCAGACAACCATTGATGGGGGCAACATTTTCGTGGATTCAATATCCTGTTTAAGTCCCAATACAAATTCAGCACAATTTTATTTGAATTTAAATATTAATTTAGGATTCTTAGGTATAGTCAATCTGAGATAGCGAAAATGGTCATTAACCACCTTGAATTGAACACTTTCCAGAAAACCTGGTGTGTATACAGTGGAGAGAGGCATAAACTTACACTTTGACCAATTGATAGTGTATCCGGATATTCTACCAAAGGAAGCGACTAAATCAAGAAGGAGGGGGACTGATTCCACAGCATTTCGCAGATACATTATTAAATCATCAGCATGATTTTTTAACAGCAAGGGGTTCCAATGCAATGGCATAGAGGGCCGGGGATAGAGGGCAACCCTGAGGTACTGAGCGTTGCAAAGGAAACGCAGCTGACCTGTCACCATTGGTGAGAACAGAACACATTGGACCTGCATATATCAACTCTACCCAGGTTATAAACGCCAGGTTATAACACCAAACCTGAACCTGCGCAATGACTCAAACATATAAGGCCACTCAACCTGGTCAAAGGCTTTGTGTGCATCAAGAGACAGAATCGCTGCTCCATCAACACCACTGTGGTCAGCATAAATGGTATTAAGGAGAGACCTGACATTTGAAAAACAAAGTCTGCCCGGGATAAACCCTGTTTGGTCAGGTTGGATGATAGAGGTCAGGTGCTTGTTTAATCGAGCTGCTAGAATTTTAGTAATTACTTTCTGATCAAAATTTTGTAGTGCAATTGGCCTGAAACTAGCAGGATCAGTTTCTTCTCTGCCCTTGTTTAAGATAAGAGAGATGTTAGCTTCATAAAGGGTTTTTGGCAAAAAATTCTAATTTCTAGAATTATGTATCATTTGGAGCAAAACTGGAGCAAGAACATCGCAAAACCTCTTACAGAATTCGAAGTCGAAGCCATCAGGCCCAGCTGCTTTGCCTGATTGAAATTATTTTATAGTGGTGACAGCTTCCTGCAATGTAAAGTTAGAGTCTGGGCCATCTCTGGCAGAATCACTCAGCCTTGGTAACAGGAGAGAATCAAAAAAATCATTAAGGTTAGATTGTGTGACATTGTTCTTGGAGGAGTAAAGTTCGCAATAAAACTCTCTGAAAGAACGATTAATATCTGCTGGGTTAGTTAAGAGAGTGCCTATCTTAGATTTGATATTATGAATCATTCTAGAGGCCTGGGCACCCTTGAGCTGTCCCGCCAGCAGTTTTCCAGGTTTGTCTCCAAGCTCAAAGTGTTTTTGCCTTAATTTTAGGAGTAAGTTATTAACCTGACTGCTCATAATACCATTGTATTCATATTTAAGCTTTAATATTTCTTTATAATCATCTGAGGATTTAGAAATCTGGTATGCCCTTTCTAGAACAGAAAGAGCACTTTTAATCTATGAGAGCCGCTTTTCTTTCTCTCTCTTAAGGGATGAAGTGTAGGAGATTATATCACCACGCAGCACAACCTTCAGAGTTTCCCAAAGTATGGAGTCTGACACTTCACCATTGTCATTCATTTCCATGAAGTCCGTCAGTTTAGTGGTAATGTTTTTAATAAAACTGTTGTCGCCGAGAAGGGTTGGATCAAAGTGCCAGAAATAAGCCTGCTTTGGGAGGGAAAGCTTTAAGGATACTTTGACAGGACTATGATCAGAAATCAATATATTATGATATTTAGAATTAGTGATGAGAAAAATTAAATTAGAGCCAGTCAAAAAATAGTCTATTCTACTGTAAGATTTGTGAACATTAGAATAAAATGAATAATCTCGATCTGTAGGGTGCTGAATCCTCCAAATATCACCAAATATCAACTACATTCCTAGATTTTAGTAAATTGTTCAGAAGTTGCACAAATGCAATTTCTGGAGGTGGGTGAGGATAATCTATCCAGGTAGGGATCTAGATAGCAATTAAAGTCCCCAGCAACTATTATGTTTGAGTCATTGTCATCTGGCCACAGGTCAAAAACTTTTTTAAAGAAATTAGGATCATCTATATTCGGGCCATAAACATTAAGAAGGGTTAATGGAAATTAATTTATAGTACCAGAGACCATTATATATCTACCAAAAGGATCATTGATTATGGAGGTAAACTGAAATGGAATATTCTTTTTAAATAATAAAGCCACACCATGAGCACGAGAGGTAAACAGTGATTGGTATATCTGAGATATATCCAGTTGCACTTTAATCTATGTTGCACAGTTGCTTTAATATGGGATTCCTGTAGGAAAATTATATCTGCTGACAAAGCTTTAAGGTGTTTGAAAACTTGGCCCCTTTTTACTGTACTACCAAGCCCTCTAACATTCCATGAGGCCAATAGTAGGTCCCTACCTCTTACCTGCAACTCTCCTCCAGAAACTGAGCCACCTCCTTTGGGTTGTTCAAAATTACCGGAGCCTCTTTATCACGCCAGTAAATGTGAAGCCTGGCTTGGTAACGTAGTGTATGCTTAATTCCTCCATCCCGTAGGGCTTGTATTACACCTTGAAAGGCACAGCGTTGGGTTATCACCTCGTTATTGTAGTCCGGGAAAATCAGGACTTTATTCCCTTTGTACACCATAGGCTGTAATCTGCTGCGGCACAAGATCAGTTCCTTCACCTGAAAATGGTGACTTCGGGCCAGGATGGTGCGCAGCTTAACGTCAGCAGACGGCTTGGGTTGTAGATAGTGATGTGTGCAATCAACTTTAACAGGTTGCGGAAAATGCTCTTTACCTAGCAATTCCAGTATCAGTCTGGAGACAAAGTCAGTTGGTCTGCCATCCTTAGCACCTTCCTCTATGCCAATGATCTTAATATTGTACCTGTGGAACGAGCCTCCAAATCCAACTACTTGGTTTGAAGCTGGCCAGCGTGCCTAGATAATTCCATACATCTTGCTTCAAGTTCCTCCACACGCATGTCGATGGCGCTCGTGGCTTGCTCTTGACTGACCATGCGGTTCTGCAGTTCAGTCTGCACAGAGAGGAGGGACTGGAATTTGGTTTCAAAAGCATCAAAACGTTTATTGAGACCCCACAAAATAGACTCCTGGTCCTGGCTTTACTTGAGACGCTTGGCTTCGGCATTATTCACCTTTACAACGTGCACTGATTGAGAAGGGTAACTAAGCAAAAAATATCATCCCATGAGCAGATTTAATGCGGTGCTTTAGAATTAATCAAAGTTGTGGTGGAGAGCACAATCAAAACACGTCTACATTTTTCACATGCGCACTAGCGCCCCCTTCACAGAAATGATCATTAATATGTATTGTCCCTGAAAAAGAAACACTTGAACAGCATCTTTGTTTTTGACAGAGTGCTGTGCTTTATGGCTCCTATTAAATTCATTTATATTGTTTTTATACTTCTTCTCTATTGTTCTCTCTGTTCATTTGCTTCAAACTGAAAAGTGAAGTCACATGGGTAATGCATTTGAATTTAAAACACTGCATTAGGTTTTGCATTCCATTTCTCTCTCTATTGTGTGTTCTGTGGAGAACCCACGCCATCTGTTGGACAAGTCATGTCATGTTTTAGACATGGCTTGGTTAAGTACTGGTTTAGTCCCCATATAGCCTTGTTTTAATCCTAATTTAGTCTTGGTTTAGATACTAATTAGACCTGGTTTAGTTTAAACCTAGTTAAAACCTATTTAATCTTTTCTTACAGATGTGGTAGGGTAAATAGGTAAACCATGGTAGATGGTTACTTTTTAGACACTGTGCTTTTTTAAAATGATCCTTTATACCCAGTCATGTTACTTACCTGTTAACGGTTATCATAATTGATTCAAAATACTGTTTAAGCTGTTTTTAGTACAGTGGCAGTATCACTGTATCTTAAATTACAAGCTAAATTGTTGCTCCCATCATCTGTCAATTCTTGAGACTTTCCAAGAAACTCACAATACCAGTCAGTCACACTTATTTTACCATATTAAAGAAAAATTAGTGGCACTTGGGGTATCGGAAGTGGATGAGGTCTTACAAAAAGAGGATCTCATGCAAGCTGGCTATACAGAGACATGAAAACTGAACAAAGAAGAAAAACTGTTCAAAAATAGTTTTTATTATGTTGAGCCTGTACCCATTTGTCTTGGCATAAACGAGGCAATCAAAGAGTGTTTTGCGCAATATGTCCCAATTAAACAAACACTTTAGTCCACCAAGTACACTCAAATGTTCAGTCAAATCATCTCATGATGTATGGGATGGGAGAAACATTAAGGACAACTCTTTATTCAAAACAGAGGCTGCATCTGTTGGCTTCCTTGGATCTGGCAAGAAAAATCACAAAATACTGGCAATTTATGTCACACTTGCAGATCTTTTACTGCAGTATAGGTCAAGCACTGATTACATGCAACTTGTTCTTTTTCGTACAGAGCAGGATTTTAAGTTTTTTGGGCTGAATCTAGTCCCGGGCACATTTGTTCAAGACTTAAACAAACAAAAAAGTGTGATTCCATTTTCGATGAACTCACACTTTCATGTTTGTCAGCATGTTTTGAGGGCATTGTTTCAAATGACCTTGCATTGTTCCTAAAGCACTTTCTGAAAGTGATGCTAACAACATACCTTGTGAGGTCAGTCCAGGCAGTGAAAAGCTTGGTGGACATGCTGCTCAAAACTGGTGTTTGCTCAGGTTGTTGCCCCTCCTAAGGGCTAGGGTTTTAGGCTCCTTGTCCCATGTCCCAACAAATATCTGTAAAAACACTAATATGACCCAATTTTCAACAAACCATGTCCCAGGAGTCCCCATTTTAACAGAAATGCATATGAAACTAAAAACACATTTGTCTTTATTTACCATGTCATTATTTTTATCAAAATAAAAGCCATCATATTTAAAACTTAAGCCAAAGCTTCATATAATTTTAATTATATGACAGAAATTGTGACTTGCCTTCGCAAGCAGGAGAGTCTGGTTCCCCTCTCGAAGTGAAGCATTTCTTCGGTTTGATTTGGAACTGGCCTATCATAGCTGTTTATCTGCAGTGCGTCTTACGAAAGTGGAAAAGCTAACCAAGGTAAAGCTAGCTACCAAGCTAAGTTACTGTATTTTCCGGACTACAAGTCGCTCCGGAGTATAAGTCGCACAAGCCAAAAAATGCATAATGAAGAAGAAAAAAACGTATATATGAGTCGCACTGGACTATAATTCACATTTTTGGGGGGAAATTTATTTTACAAAATCTGACACCAAGAACAGACATTTCATTTTTAAAGGTAAGTTATAGTAATAATAGAATAGAGAACAGGCTGAACAGGTCTGCCGTACAAAGGTAAAATGCAGTAACTGCATATTTTGTCAAAATTGAGTTATGAGTGTATTTATGTTTGTTGTCATCTATGTAAACTTGTAGCAAAGTGGTTCAATCCAAAAATGCTCCGTTTTAAAGAAAAAACTAACTTTGATTTGCAGCAACTGCAAAACAGAGACAAAAACAAACGTAGAACACAGTAAGTGCTTTTACTGCGTTCTACCTTTGTTTTTCCCAGAACTTGCCGCAGATACTGCGGTCTCCGTGGCAACCAGCATGTGGTGCAAGGTAACCTGGCTTTAGCTTCACATCATCCTGTGGTGCTACTGAACATTCCAAAATAAGTAATTGCCAACCATGGTACTTTCCCAGGGCCAAATGATGGTGGAGATGGCACTTAAGCGGAAATTCTTGTGGAAAGGTAAGGAGTAACAAAAAACAAAACAGAAAGTCAAACATTACCATTAGCCGTTAGCCCCTTAGCAACTTAGACGGACAGGTTTTCGTCTGTTTTGTTGAGCACCATTTTCCACCTGACAGCTGTATTGTCAGACTTATCCAGACAGTCACATATATATCCAGTATTTTTGTGATGTATTAGGGGATATTCCAAACAAGACGAGTAATAATAATAATAATATTCATTTGTATAGCACCTTTCTTAACATTGTTACAAAGTGCTTTACAGTGCAAAATACATTAAAAACCCATAACAGACCCTTCAAATAAAAATACAATAAAAATATAATAAAACAGGAGAAAACAATATAAAAACAGAATTGACAGAACAATAAAAACACAAATCAAACAATAAAACAATAAAATGAGGTAATATCAAATGCCTTTCTAAAAAGGAAGGTTTTTAAATGCTTCTTAAAAGTATTGAGACATCTGATGTACCTGAGTTCTGGGGTGAGTGCATTCCAGAGGGAGGGAGCCCGAACTGCAAATGCCCGGTCCCCTTTAGTGGCTCGCTGGGTTTTGGGGACTACCAGCAGGGCTCCCTCCCCAGAGCGAAGGGGTCTGGTGGGAGTATAAGGTAAAAGCAGGTCAGATAAATAGTGCGGTGCTAAACCATTAAGTGCTTTAAAAGTCAAAAGTAAAATTTTAAAATCAATACGAAATTTTATGGGGAGCCAGTGTAGGGATTTAAGGACAGGGGTGATGTGTTGACGTCTGGGTGTGTTTGTGAGGAGTCTGGCAGCTGTATTTTGTATTAATTGTAGGCGGTAGAGAGAGGTTTGTGAGAGGCCAACAAGCAGGTAATATAACCATGAGTAAATAAAAGCATAAATAATCTTCTCTAAATCAGAGGGAAATAAAAACAATTTGATTTTAGATGAGTTTAAGATGATAAAAACAAGATTGGACCACACTATTTATTTGACCTTTAAAAGACAAATTAGAATCAAATAAAACATGATTTTTAGCGGAAGTTGTGAGGTTGTCTGAGAGTTCCCCAAGGTAGGGGGTGAGTTCTTTTGGATTGACAGGGGGGAAGGGGGGGCTATTAAAATGACTTCAGTTTTATTGTTATTGAGCTTGAGAAAGTTTGTAGCCATCCAGGATTTAATATCTATAAGACAGGGTTGTAGTGTAATGAGTGAATTGTGAGATGTGGGCATGTAAATTTGCGTGTCGTCAGCATAAAAGTGATAAAAAACATGATGGGTGTCCAGTAAAGTGCCAAGAGGGAGTAGGTAAATTGAGAAAAGGAGCGGCCCCAGCACTGAGCCTTGGGGGATACCGTAGCTTAAAGGAGAGTGTGATGCGTTATGGCCATTTATTTCCACCGAGAATGTCCTGTTAAAAATACACGAGTGTAAAAGTGACAGTGCAGTCCCCTTAATCCCCACCCAGTGTTCAAGTCTGTCTAAAAGAATTCTGTGATCAATGGTGTCAAATGCAGCAGTAAAATCAAGTAACATTAAAATCGAGGATTCGCCCTTGTCAGCAGCCATGAGGAGGTCATTTGCTACTTTGACAAGGGCAGTTTCAGTGCTATGTTTAGATCTCGAAAAAGTCTATTTCTGACTAGCTTCAAAACGCTAGCCTAAGTTAGAAAGTTACTGTGTTGTGACAGCGCCTCTTGGTGCACTGCAACATTGATTGGCCAGTAGCATGATCCCGAGAGGATGAAGAGAGAACTGACAGACTTGAGCAATTTTTTAATACATTGAAGTCTGACGTTGACAAAGATGATTACTGGATTGTAGATGACTTGCATGTAGATGTAGATGAGGATGAGAAACATGAAATGGATGGTACCTATGTTCCATAAAATGAAGAGGGAGAAAGTGAAAATTAATGTGAAATCCCCCCACAGAAAGTGCACCAGAACAGACAAAAGAACAACAGAAGATTGTACAGTCGTTGCAAAAAAAAGTGCAAAAAGACTTGCAACCAAAAAATAACTGAAGACCTGAGGCAACATATTTTTAAACAATACAGCACTATGACCTACAATGAAAAAAAGAACTTTAGTTTACACAAAGTTACCCAGCACTTACCCAAACGCATCTCAACCATGGCCCCAACCAGACCCCTTAAATACACACTGAACGACAGACACGGCCAACCTCAAGAAGTCTGCAAGACATTTTTTCTGACTACCACCCCAAAAATGACAGACTTATCGTCACAGTTATAAAGAAATTAAACTCCTTCCAGCATAAAAGTACCGCTAGACAAGAGAGGAAGGTACCCCCCCCCCCCCCCCCCCCCCCCCCCAAACAAACTTGACATGGCACCATTCAACAACCATACAGAACCATAACCCTACCATCAGTCATTACAGACGTGAACATGCACCTCACAGAAGATATTCGCCAAGCGACATCACAATCAGACACATGTATCAAGATTATGTAAAAAACAAAGATCACAAATGCTCATATGAAACCTACAGGAAGGCAGTAAAGGCAAAAAAGATCAGCTTTTTCCAAACCAGGGGAAGAGAAGTGTGAGGTCTGCCTAAAGAAGCAAGTACATAAGCAGGCTGAACACAATGAAACACGAAGCTCAAGAAATGTGTCAGCCCCAGACTGCCTCACTTGTTGTCAGTGGGAGAACCATAAAACAAAACCTGAGAGAGCCAGACACCATTATAGGATGGATGCAGAAGGAGAGCCTAATCCAAATCTATCAATTCAGAGTGTTGACCTGCAAAAGGTGATAATGCTGCCTCGTATGCCTGGGGTCAAGACCACAGCCTTCACCAAAAGAATATCTGTGTATCATGAGACCTTTGCCACAGTAGGAAAAAAAATCATCAACAAAGAGAAAAAGCATTTTGGTTATTTGTCACAAAGGCATAGCGGGAAGGAAAACAGAGGAAGTGGCCTCTGTTTATGTGAGTGCACGTGAGCGTGACTATGGGATGTTATGGGTGGACAACTGCACAGAGCAAAACAAGAACTGGTGCCTGAAGACTGCGCTGTTAACTGTCCATCTACAGCTCTTAAGGATGTTACCTTAAAATACTTTGAGGCAGGGCACACATTCATGAGTGCAGACAGTTTTCACCATGGTGTAGAGAAAGAAATGAGAAAACAGCCTGGAGGTGCAGTTTTCGACTTTGAAGATTTCAAAACTGTCATTGGAAACTCAAATTCAGGGAGGGTAGATGTGGTGGAGTTGCAAAATGAAAAAAATACTGGCTTGGAAGGCCGGCCACTCTGTCACCAAACTAAAAAAGACAGAAACCAGATTACCACAGACGGTGGCCATCCAATTCAGAAGGAGTCGCAGGGAGATGTTTAAACTTTCCCATGATGATGAGAACTTTTCTGAGCTAGACTTCCTAAAAAATAAAACACCTCTCATCTTTCCCAGAAGACTGAGGGCAGAAAAAAAGGTGTGGAAAAAGATAGGAAAGATGATATCCTCACCAAGCTGTGCCCATTGATGCCACCCAACCGACGCTGTTTTTTGGGAGAACATGGATGAAGAATGAAGAGCATAGGAAGAGTGAGGCTAAAGTTCTTGTAAATAAATGTTGTTTTTTAATGCAAGGTTATTGTGTTTTTGCCTAAATTATACATATTCAAGATTTTTACTTTCATGTTTACATTCAAGATACATTTTGGTTACATTTTACATATATTATACTGTTGTCATATTGTTATTGTTATATGCTAAAATTCACTTTCATACATTCATATGTTTATAGATTACATTTTATGATATATACTTGCCAAATCTCACATGTATTTACTTTTAATCTGCTGTTATAATAAATGAACTTTTCAGTTACATCCAAGTGTTTTGTTTGTTGTTTAAAATACAGCAATATAAGTATATTCTTTATTTATTATATATAGATTTTTATAGTTATTTCTACATAATAATTACATTAGGTTAATTTCACCTATCGAATATTCTAAATATGATTAGTAACAATTCAGATGATAATAACACTGTATCTGTAAAAGAAAAAGGGAATCAACTGCAAGTAAAACAACAACAAGCACGCAGTTACTACACTTTGCCTTTGCATTACCATATAAGGAATATGGTATAATACAAAGGCAAAGTGCAGTATCTGCGTCTCTGGGTTCAAAGGTCAACTGAGAGTTTGGGTTTTTTATCCATATAACATCTATGGCTAAAAGCTGCTAAATAAAGAAGAAACCACTGATCTATTGAAAATATGTTTAAGGGGACAGTAGAAAAACTTTAAAGTCATTTTTCTCAGTTTCACTCAAGTGCAGTTACTGCACTTTACCTTTGTACGGCAGAGGTGTGTGCTATGCGAATGTAACACATTGATGGCTACATGAAGCATAAACAAGGAACTGAATGGGTGTCTCGTATGTTAACGTAATATATTAACAGTAATTCCCATATTCACCAAACTCACCATCTCACTCCTAATCGCTAAATCCTTTAAATTCTTCATCCTCGGTGTCGCTTCTGAACAACTCCGCCAACTCCGGAGGTAGACGAAGCGCCACTTCCTCCTCTGCGTGGCTGTCGTCAGACTCAGCATCAGTTCCATTTCCAATTATTCCGCTCTTTCTCAGTTGTCTTTATAGCCTAAGTTGTTAGCGGTAATGTTTACATTTGAAATTGTCAGTGGTACAGGTGCAGCAGATGCTGGTACACAAGCCTAGAGCGCCTTCTAACGAACATGTGAAATATTTTAATACTGTATATAAGTCGCACCTGAGTATACGTCGCACCCCTAGCCAGACTATGAAAAATAGTGCGACTTATAGGCTGGAAAATATGTTAATGACCTGATTAACGGTGTTAAGAGCTTTTCTTCATTACCTGTTGGTTCTGCTGAAGTCCTCGTTGTTGTTCAGTTCTCTGTGGGATTTTTTCCTTCGCCTTGTTGCCAGTCTCGACATCCGATGGTTTACGAACGCATAATAAAAAAGACTTCTTCCACAAGTCTTTGTACAAATGGCTTCTGCCGCTGTCCCTGTTCAGAAATAAATACAGAGCTGCTCATAATACCGCGTATTCTAGTGTTTTGTGGAAGAAAAAAAAAGATCAGGAGTCTATGTTTGTTTGGGTCAGCAATGCACTGCTTATGTCCCACCCTTCGTTTTTTTTCTGATTGATTACTCCACCTGTCATTGTTTCACCTCAAAAAATGAAATGTTGCTGAAGGGATACCAGACTAACTCCTTTGTATAGAATAGGAAACGAGTTTGTCTGGCAGGCCAGGCTATCACACTCCAAGTGTGTCACAGTGTGTCAAATGATTGTCAGTCAATAGGCCTGTGTTTTGCTGATGTCTTTGCTGATGGTACACACTTCATGAGTGGGTACAATTTGCTCCATGTTCAGGTGAAAACATGTATTGAGAATCCAAACCATGACAACAGTGCACGCCACTGAGTTCCAAGATGCTCTGCATCTAATGCTAAAAAGAGGGGGACTACAGATCAACATGGATGCACTCAATTTAATCCTGAACTCCTGAACTGAAAAGAGAAACTGATAAGAGTTTGGAAGAAAAGCGTCAAAGGTTAGAGAATACAGTATTTACAGAGAAGAAGGAGCAGGTGGAGTTGTAAGAGCTGAAACTTTTAATCTCATGGAGACTACATTCAGTCTGCTAAGCTGCCTTATAAATGCAATTCCTGCTCCTGCCATTGAACACATAAGATCCAAATGGCCATTTCTCTTCAGTCGGAAACTCATGTACTTTTTACTCTGAACTTCTCACAGACCTTAACATACTTACTCTCTTGGAACAGGATATGGAGAAATGTGGCAAATCCTTAATTGCATATTTACAAAGGAAACCTACCAAGAAAGACATTCAGACCAGTCCTTTCCCAGAATGAGCAAAGTTGAGGTGACACTCTGTTATCCAGTTGTTGATGGCCCACTTCAATGAGACCAGGGACGGCCTACTCCTTGCAGAGGTAAGATCATTTTTGAATGTCTGTGAATAAGAACTGTTCCACTGTAAACAACATTCTTGGCACAGTTAGACAAGCACTCACCAGAACTACTGGAGGTCATCAGGAGCAAATGAGAAGTTGTGAAAGAAAGAGCCACCAGGACCTTGAACATATTGGGTGAGGCAGAACATGTCTGTATAATGCAGGGTTTTCATGGGGTCTGAATTTAAGGCCTTAAAAAGTCTTACATTTGCAGGGGAATAGGTACTAGGTCTTCAATATGTTTAAAGCATGTCTTAAATTTTATCATGTCAGGGCAGGCCTGTTCATTGTTTGCTGTACAAATAATCACCATCAGAGTACAAAGGTTTTAAACACCTCTGCTCATTAAGGCCCTTGCACACAGGATGCGGTGGGCGCTGCGCACTGCTCTAAACACCATTCATTTGTGTGTGGCTCCGCCGTGCAAGAGTGCAATGGCGTTCCACCGAGGTGGGCGCAGCGTTGCCGCTCCTGCGTGGGGTTTCGGTGGTGCGTCCCAGTTGAAAAAAATCCTACTTGGGCGCAGCGCCCTGTGGCATCAGCTCGACGCGACCAATCACAGAGCAAAGGCAGGTCCAAAGAAAAATGGAGGAGAAGTTGATTTTGGCCGTGTCGAAGCTCCCAGAGTTGTATACAACTACATCTAAATCATACCACGACATACATCGCAAAGGAGTGCTTTGGCAACAAATTTCCAGCGAGCTAGGCATATCAGGTGAATTGAAAAAAACAGTACAAACATATCCAAAATCAGGTTGATATCTACCTCAACACACTACAATATGGGCCACATGCCCAAATGGGGTTCACTGTGTCATCAGTTCACTGATATTATATTAGAAAATATAAATGTGCTGGCATAAAATGTAATATATTTATCAATATTTTGAGATACTTTATATTATGTTATTGTCTAATTATTTCAGACAGGTATTGGTACATAGATCAGCACACATGGTTCAGTCAAGAAATATGTTATTTTTATTATATACTTTTACATTCACAGCAGATGACTGCAGACGCAGGTGGAAGAACCTCAGAGACAGATATATGAAGAAGAGAAGAGCAATGAGAGAAAAAAGAAGTGGATCTGCAGCTGACAAAAAGACAATCTGGAAATACTCAAGTCTCTCATTTTTGCAGCCACATGTAAAAGAGAGGGAGAAAACCACAAATATATCAATATGCCAAACACAATCAGAAATCTCATCCCATTCCACACCCAGTGATCCGTCAGGTGGCACATATGAGAATGATTTTAGACCTCAGCACTGCAAGGTCCAGTATAGATGCCTTGCCAACAGAACAAACCTCGCACGGTGGTGGTTGTCCTCATCCACCTGCCTCTCTGTCCAGTGTTTCAGAGCGACCTGGTTCCGCCCAGCCTTCTCCATCATATGAAACCCCTGTACCAGAAAGCTAAAAAAAAAAAAATTAATTAATTAATAAAAAAAAAAATAATAATAATAATAATAAAAAAAGGCGCAGGGTGGAACCAGATGCTTTTGAGGAGCAGATGATGTCAATTCTGGGAAACAAACCTGATGAAGAGGAGCTGTTTTTGGTGAGCCTTGCTCCAGGCCTCAGAAGCCTGCTGAAAGAAAAATGGAGTCAGGTCAAGATCGAATTCCTGCAATCTCTGCACAGAGCTGAATTTTCATAGCTTTGATCCATGTATTATACAACTTAATTTCAGTTGTACACATACAGTTGTGTTCAAAATAACAGCAGTGTCTTTTAAAATGTAAGTAAAGCTCAAAATCCTTATTTACAAAATCATTTTTTTTTTATTTCCATTTATTTGCAACACTGTACATTATATTTTACATTAAAACAAGTCATGTATCAATATTTTAATTACGTTACAGAAAATTACTTAAACAAATATATTGGGCTGTTCAAAAAATAGCAGTATCTCCATTATTCATTAAATCAGTAAACTAATATTTAGTTGTATAACCACAGTTTTTGAGAACTGCTTCACACCTGTGCTGCATGGAGTCGACCAACTTCTGGCACCTGTGAACAGGTATTCCAGCCCGAGATGATTTGACAACATTCCACAATTCCCCTGCATTTTTTGGTTTTGCCTCAGAAACAGCATTTTTGATGTCACCCCACAAGTTTTCTATTGGATTAAGGTCCGCGGATTGGGCTGGCCACTCCATAACATTTATTTTGTTGGTCTGGAACCAAGTTGCTGCTCACTTACAGGTGTGTTTGAGATCGTTGTCCTGTTGAAACACCCATTTTAAGGGCATTTCCTCTTCAGCAAAAAGCAGCATGACCTGTTCAAGTATTTTAATATAAGCAAATTGATTAATGATCCCTGGTATTAGGATTGTTAATTTTTTTGGTGTAAGCATCAAAGAGGACGATGATTCAGAAGTATAATCAAGTCAGAAGGTTTATTTTAGTATCACACAGGTAAGGTAACAACAGCTGTGCCCCGCTGAAAGGGAGAGGGTGAGCAAGCCGTCCAAAAAGGAGTGATCACAGTTTTTATATTATGTTTGACAATGTTTGATGATTTCTGCATATCATTATATTGTTTTCTTCAAGAAACTCCCGTGCCTCGACCAGGACACAGAGTTCTCATTTCTGCAGTGCATTATCTTCGTTATCTTCTGGAGCGTCCCACGCAACGGCAGGGAGCCCCCACCTGTAACCTTGAGTTTCCTAACTTTGTAACCAGCTCATTATTGTGCACTTTTGCAAATGCACAATGTACCTAATCGCAGAGTGACCTTTAGAGTGAAAGGAGAAAAACATCCTTTAGAATCAAAATATTCTTACTGGTATTGAAGCGTTTAATAACCTTAGCAGTAGTACATCAAAATATAAGTTCAGTGGTAATACGCAAAGCTATGTAGAAATATTCAACAGTGGTATGCAATAAATAGGCCTGACCCCATAGTAAGAGAAACAGCTCCATGTCATGAAGCTTGCACCACCATGCTTCACGGTCTTCAGAGTGAACTGTGGCTTGAATTCAGAGTTTGGGGGTCGTCTGACAAACTGTCTGTGGCCCTTGGACCCAAAAAGAACAATCTTACTTTCATCAGTCCACAAAATGTTTCTCCATTTCTCTTTAGGCCAGTCCACATGTTCTTTGGCAAATTGTATCCTCTTCAGTACATGTCTTTTTTTTAACAGTGGGACTTTGCGGGGGCTTCTTGCTGATAGGTTAGCCTCACACAAGCGTCTTCTAATTGTCACAGTACTCACAGGTAACTTCAGACTGACTTGCCTCAAACTGCCACAAATACATAAGGCATGGGACCCAGGTCATCTGCACCTGGGAGAGGAGCATCCTCAGGGAGGTCCAGTCTGCCTTCCTTTAGAGCTTGACCAAATGACGAAGCACTTAAAATGCCACCAGCACTGCTTCTACCATAACCTCCCACATCCACCACCCTGAAGCAATAGTTGGCATCCACTAGTGCCTAGTCTTTGAAGCCCTGGGATATTTCTATCCAGTCACTGGCTTGTGGGACAGGCAGATCTGTCTCTCTCTACGATCTGTCATCAACACTTCCTGTTGTGATGGCTCGCTTCACCCACAAACTGCGCGTTACTGCCTCTCTTACGCACCGCTCCACTGAACCCCCCTCTCTCTCTGCGCTCAACTCAGCGGCGAGAACAGCGCCAACCGCGTCGTGTGTGCAAGGGCCTTTACAGAAGCAGGGTCCAGACAGCTCCAGCTCCAGACACTGGTGAGCTCCAGGCAGACGCAGTCAAGCTCCACACAGACCGGGCCTAACTGCATTCAAAGTAAGTCTGTGTAACTGACCGTGTTGGGTTAGTTACTAAAAAAAAGTAACTAGTTACAGATTACTAGTTACTCTTTTCAAAAGTGATATATTACTTTACTTAGTTACAGACTCAAACTTAGTTACATTACTTAGTTGCATTACTTTCGGATTACCCCCTAAAATCATGTTCAACGTAAATGAACTAAATTGTAAATACAAATATAAACTTACAGTTGATTATGTTGCACTATTATTTTAAATGTCTTTTAACACAGTAGAACACAGACATAGAAATATTTGTTGGAAAAAAATCATCCGTGCTAAATTTTAGTCAACGGGGATGGGTAAGAACAAAAATTTGTCAATATTTTTGGTAAGTAGCATTCATGAATTAGTTAATACATTTAAAAAAAAAAAGACTCCTACTTTTTTGCCATGACCTTTGAATTATATGCTGCATATTTGCAACAGAGGGTGCTACGGGGTTAAAAAAGACATTTAACCCTTTGGGCGCCAGGTTTTTTTTCTCTAAAATACAGTTTTTTGATATTAAATATTCAAAAGGCTGTGGCTTAAAAATAGAGATAGAGTCTTACTGTAAATGAGAAAAATCAGTCAGTTATGAACCAAAGTTTATGAATGTAGTAATTATAGGCATCTAATCTGCATATATTTTGCATATTGTGACGTCATTATCAGGCGGACATGCTGAATTATGTTATTTTCAGTAAATGTTACTCAAACATGTTTGAACTTTTTTTTCTTTTTCTCCAATTAATAAATGAGTAGAAACCAGGTATACTCTAAACCAACATTAGTAAAATATAACCTCTAATGTCCCATAACTAGTAAAATGTGAGGAAAGAGAAATGCATTTGCATCTGCAAGTCTGTCATGGCCTGGCAGCAGGTTCATCAAACTGCTGTATCCACTCCTGATGAACTTCATCCTCTCATCAGTGCTGTTGCTAGTCTTGTTTATACTCGCCACGCTGCTCCCACCGCGCCCTCGGCAACACCTGCCTCTCCCCACGCCTCTCTCTTCTCCCACCTCTGCCTCTTCTGTGGGGAAAAGTGCGTGAATGAACGGGGGGTACTTGGTGTACATTTATTTCACTCAAAACCGCACTGTTCCCGAGTTCGCTCTCAGTACTGCGGCTGCGGAGACTCTGTGCTGTGCCGCCTCCACGGGAGAAAGTCGCGGGACGAACTACATCCCCGCGTGCACATCTCCCTGACCTCATGTTCACTCCCAGGGTCAGAGTAACTAAGTGCAGGCCTGCCTCTGTCACCTACAGTGGGCAGAGTGACGGAGAAACGTCGTGTGCAGTGACTGTGAGCATAGCTCGCGCGCTGCCACCAGGAAACCACTCTTCGCTCACACTTTAACTTTCGCGGCTCTCTTCACTCTCTCTCGGTTCAAAAAGTAGATGTTTTCCCTCAGAATCAGAGTCAGCAGTTATCAAAGTTACTGCTTCATCAGTGTTGTACATTTTATTAGCTGCTTTCGCCTTTTCCTCTCTCAAAACTGTAGAGGAATCTACTCCACGGAGGCGCTCTGACGCGCCACTCCCCGTGAGACTCGCTCACCTTTGAGCACGTCTTTTTTAAAGATTTTGAATGACAACATATGTTTCTATTGGGGTAGAAACTAAGTCCTGGGTGTCTGACACCTAGAGGAAGGGAGTAGAAACAAAATTTAACATTTTAATAGGAAGTAGGGGCTGTTATTTTTAGCAACGTTGCTTGTGCAATTCTGCGACTTTGGCGCTTAGAGGGTTAAGAGCTCGCTTTAACACTTTTATTAAAGTAATCAACAGGACAGTTGTTGAAACTGGCTCGAACAGCACAGAAACTGTTCGACAATATAAGCATAATGCAAAAAGTAAAGTTAGCATTCTGCCATGACAATATAAAATCATGTCTATGAAATTAACTTGGTACAGGCTGTGCTTTGAAGTTGACCAACTAGTGCAAACATGAACCTGTGCAAAACAGAGAATATTAATTCAATTCAAGCAGGGGCTGCTTACATGATGCCGGTGTTAAAGCATTGTCAACGGTGGCAGCGTCGCACGGGCTCTGGGGCTCTTCAGCAACAAGCAAGTGTGCGTGTGTTGTCTTTTTAAGTGTTTGAAAAGATTTGATGTCGAGTTTGCAGCAGTAGACAGTTGTTTATGGCCCAGTCATATTCTTGTCCTTTCACGCAAAAAAAACAAAGTAGTGAGCATACTTCCACCTGTGGAACAACGCCTCACATGCCTCTGCCATGTTGTTCCATGGTTACTACGCAAGCAGTGTCAAGACGTAAGCACGTCAGCATGTACTGCAAAAGGAAGTGTGTTGTTGCTCCCAGATAAGCTGCCAGTGAAAAATGCCTGACTTGACCGTAATGAGAGTAACTAACTATTCTATCTGGTAGTAACTGTAATATAGTTACAGGTATTTTCATTGTAATGCATTACACTGCTGCGATACAAAAAACTGTAATCCTGTTACAGTAACATAGCTTATGTGAAGATTTTCATTCAGGGTCCCCTGATGAAGGCTGTAACGCCGAAACGCGTTGGGGCTTTTTTAGTCTATTGTGACATGCCCTAAATAATAAAGGCTTTTTAACTTTATGAGAGAGTGCCTTGGGTATTTTGTTGTTTTTTTGCAATTCCTAAATTAACTTTAGTAAATAGAAATGACCTAGGTGCTATTAATTCAATTAAATGTAACATTTATCACTCGCCCTCTGAAAAGGTCTGTGTTTTTTTGTTTGCTCCATTGCTATGCTCTCCAAACTCATATGGGTGTATACTGTTCAAAGTGCAATAAAATGACAATAGGGTACAACAAAAAGCAAAGAATTCTCTTTTCCATTAGACATTTGAGTATCAAAAGGTTTATAATAAACAAATCTGTAACAGTGAACCCCTGAAGAGCTTGTTTTGTTTTAAACACAATTTCAAAACCATGTTAATGTTCATCAAAGCACTGTGTTTCAACATGAAAGCCAGTAATTTGGACGTTTTCATCTTTGACCAAAAAAGTGTTGATTTTACAGAAAACTGGCATCTAATAAACAATGTTAACACAAACAAGTAAACGGGCAGTATTCTGTACCATCATACTTTCCCCTTTTACCTGACAGAGTAGTATGAGATTTAAGCTTGTTTGTAATTTTAAGACCTTTTGTTAGTTTACCAAGCTTTCTCATCTTACCAGGTCCAATAACTAATCTTCTGTGTCTGAAAGATTCCCAGTGCATGGCTATGTGTGTCTGATGCTTATTAGCCAACGTCTTTGTGATGGTTTTTAAAACTTTTAAGCTTAAGTGCACAAAGTGTGAATTGGTCAAATATTCCTGATACAAGAATAGTGTGTCATGAAATTGTGTTTAGGCAACAGATTTTTAGTTGGAAAAGATTGCAGATGCACACAAATCAACAACTTGCTTCTTTGACAAAGGGCACTATATGAGAGCTCCTTGTGTGATGAGACCAGTCTCTCTCTCACTCCTCTGGGCTAGCTGTCCCCGCCCCCCTGCACTCCCTCCATCAGCCACACCTACTACTCAGCTGCAGGGGGTTACACTCAGGGCTGCACACCTGGGACTGATTCTCATCAAGCCTGGTACATGAGCCCTGCTCTCCTCTGCAGCACTGCCAGATTGTTTTGGTTTACTGTGAATGACGATCCAGCCTTTTCCTGAAGAATCTAAGAGTTTCCAGTTCTGTTTTGTATACCTGCTTCAGTTCCAGCTCCCATTCCTACTCCTGTTTCTACTCCTGTTTCCTCTCTGGCGACCGATCTGAATTACCTTCAAGTTTTTCCAACTAGTGATGGGCAGAAGCTTCATGAAGCATTGAAGCCTTTCATCCAATTGGTTCACTCCAGCGCAAAGCTTCTTGAACCTTCATTTGCTCTAGTAGGACATCTACTGGATGCAAAAATATCAGTTGGCATGAATTTGAAGTGTGTGGCATTTAGCAGAAAGCCTATGAATAAAACTATCAGCAAAATAAAGATGCGTGCGTATGTCGGAGTGTGATCTTATTTTATAGCCTTTTGTCATCTCATTTAAGCCCATTACTGAGTGCATTGTTTTTATTGGTTTTATCAGTTAGTGTATTTTGCAAGTTTGCTGTGCTTTTGCCGTTTCTTTGTGTGCCGTGTTCATTTTAAGGCCTAATAGGCGGTGGGCCAAAGCCGTCTATCTGCTTTCGTTATCGAAAATATAGATCTCCATTGAGGGAGGATACAGAATTTCACATATAGAAAGTGTATATTATCATAAGTTATATTATTATTCTCGCCACTTGAAAATCTTGCACATTTTTACAAATGCAATACATTTAGCTCATTATTTTATGAGGCAAACGCCGCGGCCGATTACACTTCATGAACCAATAGTACGCTCAGATTTTGACGACTGACCAATCAGATGTGCCCTAACCCAGCTGTTCGACTGACAGAAGCAGGGTCACGTGACTACAGGGACAAGTCTCTATCTCCGTGCGAGTATAATAAGTATGACATTCTTCTTTCTAATCGACTCTTTTTTTTCCTCATGCGATTGCTGCTTAAATGATTTTGCTCTGCACGTCGCTACCACAGGACTGTAAAGAAATAGAAGTCATTAAGCCTATATCTTTAGCTATAGAGCAGAGCACCAGGATACTAACAGTTGAATAGGTTTTGAATTGAATTTCTAAATAAAGAGCCACCTTATGTGACATGCAATTGTAAAAGTTACAATTATTAATAATTTGTTCAGTGTAAATCTCACAAAACATATGGCTATCAAGTTAATGAATAACCCTAAAATTACAATTAGATGATACATTTGACAAATGAATGAACTCAAAGGTCTTAGGCTTTATTTCCAACTCTATAACTAAACCTGAGCTTTAGTGACAGCCGCTCATCTTCTCTCATAAAAGCGCAGGTGGGCGGGGTTTAGTGCCGGTGCTCCAGCAGCAGGTGGTTTCTGAGCGTGTGATTGGCTGATAACAGAGAGCTGCCCACTGTATTCGCCTTGCAAAAGTGTTACAGAAACTATGCAGATTTACAAAAATGTGCAAGAAGTATGACAGGCGACAATTTTATTTTGATTCCTTGAAAACTGTAGTTGTTAGAAAAAAAACTGGGTCCTCCCTCGATAGGGATCTATCAAATGCACAATAGAGCCACTTGGCCCACCGCTAATAAGGAGAGAAAACGGGACTAAGATCTCTCCTCCCTACCCCAATGTGATTGGCTGTCGACCCACCAGTACTCCCTTTTAAAAGCCAGACAGAGGGCAGACGAAGGGGGGACGAAAGGAAGGGCAAAGCGAAAGGGACCTGGAAGCAGAGGAGAACAAGCGCGTGCACGAGGTGGTCGCGGGAGCACGGTGGAGCAGACGACTGAGCGGCCACAGCAGGACGTGGAACGAGCCAGAGGCGCCGCTCCAGAGATCTGTACAACGCCACACCCAAGCTAAGTAAAGGGACGCGTGTGTGTGTGTGTGGCTGTGTGTGTGTGGCTGTGGCCAAAGCCCCGCACGGGCACAACAATAAGGTTCTCTCTTATTTTGCACCGTGCATAGCAACGTGAGAGCACGGGCAGCGGTGGGACCTGAAGGGAACTGAGGCCCAGACAGACGTACCAGGCAGGGGATACCGTTCAACGCCTATCACAAGTTAAGTAAAGGAACGTTGACCCTCTGTCTATTTCACATGTGTGTGGCTGGCATCGGTGGAGTCCTGAGAGTAATGGCCTTTTGTTGTCCTTCCTAGCCGACGCGAGCACGGACACGTGGGCGAAGAGAGGACGCACACGCACTTTACACACTCCAATATCCTCTGCTTTTCTTTGGTTTAATGACTGTCCACTTTTATCTATTTTATTTTTTTTTATCCCAGAGAAATCATTTTAGTCTTAGCTTGTTTTTTTTTTTTTTTGTTATCAGTGCATGGCCATTTTTTAAACTTTTGTTGTGCCTTATAACTCTGGGCATTTTATAAACTGTGCTGTTTTTTTTCCTATTTTTAAATTGCTAAATTAAATCTTTTAAACTTTATACTTGTGTGACATTTCTGAACACTTGGTGTCTGCAAAGGACCTGACATGTACACATACTCACTCTCGCAGTATGGAAAATGATCATTTACAGTGAGGTGAGGGGGGTTGGGGTATGGACAATGGTTGTGCTTTTGTAACGTTGAGGTATGGCCAGTGATTATGGTTTAGGAGACGCATCATTGTTTTTTATTTAAAAACAACAGTTTCTCCACTGTTGCAGGTCTTAGGCAATTTTTTTTTTTTTTGACAATATTTCTCCTGCTTTGGAAAACACCCGCTCACTGTGCACAGATGAGGCAGGTGTACACAAGAATGCCACTGCTAACTCATATAAATGGGGATAGACATATTTCTGTCTCCCCCAGTATTGAAGGGGGTCCTCCAGCCTTCCAATATTTGGCTCCGTCATGTAGCATTGGACCTCAATATTTGCATCTGCTATCACGTTTTGTGTTTGTGTCTGCCTGACGCTGTCATCAGGTGACGCCACAGGTTGTTGCCTAAGAAATAAGAGTTTTTTTTTTTTTGTGAGTTTAACCGTTCATATAAATGCCACTCAAATGGAATAACAATATTACCTTGGGAAACAGCCTCAACAGTTTGTGACATTGATGGCTGTGGTGGTGGTGGCCCTCATTATGGAAGCACATTCTGCTTTCAGTCTTTTTTCTGCTTCACCCACTCTTGCAGAGCTGAGAAAGCTGATATTTCTGAACCTTGGGTCCAGTAGTCTCGGAAGGCACATAATGCTCATGGTTTGGATCCTATGCAGCTTCTCTCTCAAGAACATCCTCATCTTCTCAGCCAGAGAAGACCCAATGGATGGTGTTTTTTCCATTTCTTCAGTGAGGCAATGATCCACCATAGCAAGCAAAGGTATGACCTTTGAGCCAGACACCCTTTTTTCCTGAGAGAGCTCGGTGGTTGCATCATTAAATGGTCCTAGGACAATCAGACACTTGGAAATTATGCCATATTCCTCTGATGAAATAGGTGAGATGTCTGTTGTGAGACTTGCCAAAGCAGCAGCCACTGGCTCTCTTTGCTGAAACAGTCTTTGCAGCATATTGTAAGTGCTGTTCCAGCAGGTTTCCACTTCCTGGATAAGTTTGAGTTGAGGCTTCCCCAATTGTTCCTGCAAGCCTCTCCTTACAAAATACAATTAAAAAAGCATTCATTAAATTGTCAAGACAGCAGAACTATAAACTAAAGTAGCCTTAAAGAAACTGTAATTAAGCCACAGAACTTACCTTTGCAGTGGTACTGCTCCTGAAATATCCCACTATCTTCCTGGACTTGGCTCGGATGTCAGAGAGCTCAGGGGTCTGGTCAAGGGCCTTCTTCACCACTAAGTAAGTGCTGTGAGCTACACATATGGCATGTTTGAGCCGTAGCTCCCTTGCACAAGCCCCCATATCGGCAGCCCCATCTGTTACAAGGCATGTAACTTTGTCAGTAATAGCCCATTCCCTCATGAGTGAGCCTTTCACTTGTGTAAGATTTTCTGCAGTGTGCACCTTGGGAAAATGTTGCACTCCCAGAACAACTGTATTTAATGTGCTGTAGTCATCAACAAAATGACAGGTGACAGCAGGATAGGCCTCTGTGTTGATAGAGGTCCACATATCTGATGTCAGACTCACAGCTGCTGCCTTCTCAATGCTGGCCTTTGCCTTCTCCTTCATCTCCTGATACCTGGCCTCCACCATGGCTTTCAGGGCCTAAAGGAAAGAAAAAGCATTTAGTTTAAAAGTACGAGGTGGCTGTGAAGCAGTGTGTAGTGTGGCCGTGACTGATGGACTCAGGTTTGAGCCTCAGTCCTGCCTGTCCACATTGTTAATGGCTTTATTCAGTAAAAGCACCATTTTCAATGCTTTTATTACCTTCTTAGTGGGGAGAACATAGCTAGGATTTAACGATTTTAACAGATCCTTTAAATCCTTTATCCTCCACAATACTAAATGGCTGGGTGTCCTCAATCACCATGCTTACCAGTCTTGTCTTCATCTATTTGAGACTTTTCCCCTGAGGAAATAAAATAAAAACAAAGCACAAATATAAATATCACACATATTAACTTATTACAGTTGTACAATATTTTTATATCATTTAGTCACATTACTGCATGCTATATTATCATGGCATTTTTGATGGCTCAGCTGGTCTTGGTCCACATTGGGTGTTGTCCTTATTCTCATGCAAAGCTCTGTAGTGCCTAAGCATGGATGAGGTGTTGTTGTTACACCCCAGCTCCCTGGCACATAGCAAACACTTGTACAAAAGTAAAGACAGCTGAAGATAAATTGCATTGCACAATCAATATTAATTATGAAAAAAATCTTCTGTAGAAATATTACTGTACATACCTTGTTGGGAGAAATGAGATCAAAATGTTCCCACACAGGGGACATCCTCTTCTTCTTAGCTGGCTCCATTCTCTCCTAACTCTCTCTCCTCACTCTCCTAAATCTCCAAACTGTCTCCAACTCTCACTGATCGCAACTCTCCATCAAACATTGAATGGAGCCTGAGGGGTTTATATCGCTCTCAAAACTCATGGCAAAATCCGAACCACTTCCTGAATCAGTCATGTGGTACAGCCGGGCAGCGAGGCTTCGGATGTCATCATTTTCAGCTCCTCCCCTAAATGAAGCAAGGCTCGATACGCGCATCGCGGAAACGCCCCCTCCCCTACTCGGCACATGCTTCTAAGCCTCGATACAGAACGTCACATCACTATTTCCAGCTTCATCTACTCCTGTTCAGTTGGTGAGCTTGCCTCATACTTACCTCCTCCATTTCTGTTCCTGCACTCATCTCTGCAAGCGGGTCAACTACTAGCCATCTGTTTTACCTGTTTTCTTGATGCTCAATATGATTTGCATGTTTAGTGCTTAAATGTTTGTTTTTGAAAGCCAGAGAAAGTGCCAAAGACATGACAACACTGTGCCTGTGTACTTCTCCAACATCTCAGAGTGATTTATCAGGAAAGAAATCATGGCTTAAAAGCATATGGCTGAAACAATTTTTGGCATTTGAAAAATGTATTTGACAAACAGCAAATAATCTTTTTTTTTTTTTATTTAAGCCATGAGTATTTTTCAACTAGTGAAGCAGTCTAGCTCTAACCTCTGCAAAACATGAGCTGTCTTGAACCTTGCCTACATCTGTCAGGGGTTAAACAAAAATAAAAAATAAAAAAAATTGACTGAAAATCTTTCCCAAAATGAACCTGCCTATATACTAATGTTATTTGCTTTTGCAACTTGTCAAATGTTTTTATTTTTCAAATTAGAAAACCTAAATGAAAAATACTTTTTCTTTTAATTCAATGTGTTAAACACTGAACAGTATAGGGGTGGAAGTAACAAACATTATTTGATAAAATTTATTTAGAATTAAATACTGACCAGTGTAAAATTAGTCAAATTGATAAAAATGAGTGTGATTTAAATATGAGTGATAAAATTTCATATAATTTAATAAAAGTGTAAGTTTATTAAATCACAAGCACATTTATCAAATCACTACTGCTTTTATCAGATCGCATCAACTTAAAGGTATTAGGGAGGATCTTTATAAATTCATTTTTTGCAATATTTATTAAAACTACCTTCATTGCCCTGTATAAGGCTTATACATTGGTGTATTAGAAAATATAATAATAATATTAATAAACTGTGGACTCTGTGGGACTTAAAAAACCTCATCCAATCGTTTTCGTCATGAGTACGTTAACCATTGTTCCATGGACTTGCCAATCATTCCGACTTCCTAGTTTCGGCAATAGTGCGCGTTCTTGTGCCTGCGCATGCGTATACACTATGTTTATGTAGTCCGGCATTAGCGCTGCGTTAGCGGCGTTAGCGGCGTTAACATCGTCGCGGGGACAGCCTGATTTCAAAGAGCACAATGGCTGAGGAAAACCGTGAACCAGGAGGTCACAAAAAGAAAACTGTTTTTGAAGTGTACCAGAGGAGGAGGAGAAAAACTGTAGAAGAGCAGAATAAAACCCGTGTGGTTCTTGGCGATTCCTTCAAAGGACGGCGTGCGCTGTAGGAACAGAAAGGGCTTCAGACGATGCATTGGTCGCCAAGTTTCTGCTGGACAGGTACGTTTATCTTATCGTTTGAAAAAAATGCCTTTTTTCTTTATCTGTTGAACCTTTTCAACTGTACAGCAACGTCAGTTTGCTAATGCTACCAATAGCAGGAGGACAGATATTTGTGCTCACATTTAGGGACTGTGCATGTGACTGGGTCTGTGTGGGGAACTAGGTCAAAGGTCGTGCAAACAATGCAGGCCTAGGTTTAGATGAATCTCTGCTGATGCCAGCTGTAAACAAACACGCGTGTTCCAACGCTCGTGCACGTCACTGTGGAGGAGTTCCTTGGAAAGGAACAGTGAAGGGCGGGGCCTGACACATGCGCATTATTCAAAAAAGGACAAACAGTCGCTGGTTTCTCAGCAGTCGAAAAAAATCCTCCCTAATATCTTTAAAGTTGCAGCCATTTTTATCAAAATTTTCGAAAAGAATTTTTGTTACTTCCGGTTAGATCTAGACAGTGTAGAGGCGACTTCCACTCACAGCTGTAAGCTAGCAACAGGACAGGCAGCAAATAACAGATTTAAATATTCTACACTGCAACAAATGATCAAGATACCTGCAATAAAAAACTCCCATCTAATCCTTCAGACAAGGATTTTAGCATTCATGTGTTTATTTTTATAATATCGCTGAGGCAGGACAATGAAACCCCGTCACCAGACCTGATGCACTTTGTTTCAGTAAATATAAAGCACAGGAAAGTTTAGCTACGTGAGACCCAACCATAAACAAAACATTAGCGTCCATTTAAGCCATGGACTTTGTTTGCACTATTGGATGTACGTTATCCTATTCATTTTTTTATTTATTTTTTTTATTTTAGCTATTACAATTTTAGCCTTCACTCCAGTTTAACAGCAGTCTAAAGCCAGTTTTAAAGTCACTTGCACAGCTGTGCTGTCAGGTTCTCAGATGTTTTATACACATTATAATGTGTTTAGTGACCTGCTTTTGGTAAATTCTCTTTATTATGAACACTGGGCTGCAGGGATACTACGATGCGGCAGGACGCACACTGCACTGGCAGACCCCAACACACGTTAAACAGCCTACAGTAAAATAATGCTTAGTGAGCTCAAAATGTGCATCATACTGAAATATAACAACACAACAAAGCTGCATAAACAGCGTGAACTTAGGCCTATATATGCAGACTTGGCTCACTCTGATTCTGGAGCGCCTTCACTTATTTCCATAAACATTCTTAAGTAAATCCAGACAAAATTAAACGAAATAACAAAAAAAATATCTCCGCGTTTGAACTTTTGGTTTGCAAAGATATTACTAATGATTCTTCAAAAGGACTACTTATAATAATAATAATAAAATAATTAATTTATAAAAGAAATCTATAATGATTTCATATTTTTCCTCATGAGGTTTCAGAAAACGTATGTTTGTATCAAATGAGATGTTTACAATCAGCTTTTACATTTGTAACTGTATCACTGTAAACTGTCCATAATAATGTCAAAAATGCAAAAGTTACCTCTAATATTATTTTGTGCTTAATTAGACTAAAGATTAAAATTTCATTACCAGAATTTTTGGTATACTATCTCATAGTTCAGGCTTTACAGGGCTAATGCTAACAACTTAAATGTAAAACTAAAAAGTGATTTACCCATGAAATTTCAGTCATGTCAGCTGCAAGTATGTTAATCATCTGACGGCGTCATGAGTCAGTCAGTCCTTTGGTACGGTAATATTCCATGATAAAGCAGTCTCCACTAGGTATATTTGGTTAATGCAGATTCCACCACCTGTAAAAAAAAAAAACATATTTTAGATGGCACAATAATATTTTAAGTGAGGAAAAAAAAATACAACTAGACATCACTCATTTTGAATCTTGTTCTTCTTCTCGCTTACAGGAAGGGCATTCAACCTCATCCAGGAGAATTGTGTCATTAGAGCCACAGGATAGATTTTTGAGGATGAGTGTGTTATCTTGGCTGGTAGCTGGACTGGCATCACCAAACTGTGGATTGGGAGTTGAAGTAGTCCTCTTTGAAGAGCTACTAGATGGAAAAATGTAAAAATAAGCATTGTATGTTTGTGGCATTAAAATGTTAAAAATGGTATTTAAAAGTGTTAAATTAGACTTGCTGATACCTGCAGGAGGCTTGGTATCATGACACAAAGTGTGAAATAGGTTAATTGGAGTAAAATTAGCAGGAATATTTTTTTCAAAAGGAATTGGTGAAAATATTTAGACACAAACCTTCATCTGACCAAGTGGGATAAAACATGACCCCAGGTGTATACTTTTTGTTCTATCTCAGAGACTTTAGTTTATTTTGATTTTTCATGACTTCATTGCTCTGTCTACAAAGTCATATAGTTGTTTTTTGTTTCTGATGTAATGTGAGATTTTTATCAACACAAATATATTGGAATCAGTCAAAAGCACATATTTGACCAATGTTCTTATCTCTTTGTTGAGTTTTTCTTTTATACAACAAATATATTTGACTCGAGGCAGGTTAGGGGTTTTCTGTCATTTTTAGGTTTGTCCAGGTTTACTGAGGCCCACAGGACCACACTGTCCACACACAGCAGAGAGGACTCTGTGGTCACAAGACTAACCTCTGGGCTCTGAATCAGGCAGAAAATGTTTCTAAAAAGTAAAAATTACTGTAAGAATCACTAAAAGTCATTCAAGGGTTTAATTTAAATTGTTATGAAAGACAAGTTACTGAGTTAAATGCGATCTTTTTTTGTGAATTTATTATGATTTCAGATTTGGATAAATATGGCTCTACCCAATATTGCCATAAAACATTTTTGTAAACAAAAAAATAAATAAAACAAAAAAAATCAAAGTTTAACAGAGTTTGTAAAGTCATAAATATAGCATAGATATAACAGTTTCCTTGGGAGTTATTCACTTTTGAACATAGTAAGCAACAATACGTCAGATCTAAACAATAAACCATTATACTTCCAAAGATTTAAAGGTTCCCTATTCTGCTAAATCAACTTTTTTTTTGCTTTTAACCATGTTATAATGTTGTTTCCACCTCAAAACCATACCTGGAGTGGTACTTTGGTTCTTTCACGTTTGAGTAATCTTGTATGCTGAGTCCATCCCCTTCTCAAGAGCTGCAAATGTGCAGTCTCACAGCTCTAATTTCAGCACTTAAACTTTTGTCACTACAAAGCAATCAGCTTATTTATCTATGTGCTAGCGCCATGTTGCTAATAGCTATACTAATTAGCCACTCTTGCGCTGTCCAGTCCCCACCGTTGCCAGCGGGGGGCCACAGACACCTAACCCTCTCTGCAAAGTCACAGTAACAGCTCCTCATAAGAAGTGAAGAAGTTCATACAACTATGTGATTTTAGGTTATAAAATGTGAAATACTAATGCGAAGGTGTCCAATACTAGTTAAAAAAAAAACTGAAAAAATCTGAGCATAGTCAGTGCTCTGAAAATTTATAAGACAAACCATTAGAAACAAAAAAGGCCTACAGAAGAACTTAAACTATAACAGTACCAGCCCTGTATGTGTGTTGCAAATTTCCTGAACCTGCCAAATGGTGGCCTCTGCTGGACAGGTTAGGAATTGCAGCCTGATACACATAATTAAGTTGGGGATTGAAACCATGTGTGTTGGGACTATTAAAGGCTGAACTGCAGTAGTGAAAGCACTGCTCTCCACCAGCACGCACCAAACTCCAAGTCAGGCGTCTCTGCTGAAGTAAGCCTGTTTGTTTCTTTATACTTTATTTGGGGGGATTTAGATATAAAGTTGCATTGCATTTTTCTAATTTTGACTCTAATGTTAAGTTACTAATTTCTGATGTTTGTTTGCTTCAGAAAAACCATGGCATGGTATGTTTGGACCAATAAAACTAAAATCAATGGAATCTATCTCCAACTGTGTCTCTTTGATTTGAGAAGCTTTTGTGGTCAGCCATATCATGAACTAAGATAATTTAACAATGTGTGTCCTCAAATCTGAATGAAGTTGTATGAATATCCATACAGCTTATGCAGGTTAGGGATACTTAGCGGATATTTTTCACAAAATTTATAGAAAAAATATATATGGTTATACAAATATCTGTGTGCCCAATAGTTGTGTAATCTGTTTTATCTTCGAAGGGCAGCTCTTTGGAGTTGTTTCTGCCCTTTATTACATTACAAGGTAGATTAATATAATATGGGAAATATAACCAAAAGATTAAAGATATCAAACCCTCTTTTAACCAGTTAAAATGTTGAACCAGCTGCTGTGAGTGATTTTGTAATGTTCCTTTGTTAATTTCTACAGAAGTCACATTTGTGGACACAGCACTCTGAGACAGCTCTGCGAAACCTTTAACTACAGCAGACTTTCTCCAACTTGGCTAATCTGAGGACCGGTTCTGTAATTACCACACCGTCCACGACCTACATCGTCAAAGGCATCCTGAGTGCCGGCGCCTTTGGACAGGTGGCCCTCTGCAGAAAGGCCAGCAACAAAGAAGCAGTGGCCCTCAAGGTCATGAAGTGCAAAAAGTACACAGAGAATGGTAGGAAAGAGGTAGGGCACGTGGTATTTTTTTATAGAAATTATGTATTTTTATGAAATCCAAAGGCAGCAGACTGATGTGAACATATTAAACCCACAGAAAGATATTCTGGTGCTGCTCCAGTCTCGAGGAGCAAAGGACTACAACACTGTCCGCTTGTACAACTCCTTTGACTTCAAAGGATACTTCTGTCTAGAGTTAGAGCATCTAGACATCAGCCTGTGTGATGTCATCCAGAGGTCCGGCAGGCTGTCGCTCATGGAGATCTGGCCCATTCTGCACCAGGTTAGTCCACTCGGTCACTGATGTTTAAAAAAAAAATGAGATGACGTGTATCTTGGTATCTGGGGAAATCATAAGGAAGATGTAGCCAGATCTAAGCTAGGACTAAGTTAAGGAGTAAATAATGTCTTCACCAGAACGAATGACATATGAACTGGGGAGAGTGGGATTCAAACCGTCAGCCTTTTGGTTATAGGACGACCGCTCTGACACCTGAGACATTGATGCCCTGAAAGAGTCTATCACCTTCTGGATCTTAAGAGCCAATTGCTCCCAAAATTACAAAATGTGAATCTGTAAAGGCCCGCAACCAGTTTTAATGCACAGACGTTGCTTAGCCTATAACTGAAACATAGCATATGGGTGGTCATTAATAATTGCAAACTATCAAAGAACCTAAATACTTCATTGATTATCTCACCTAGAGAGCTGGCGTTTCATCATGTAACTCTTTCCTGGTACTCGTGTGAGGCACTTCTCATCAGTCCATCTGTGCAACTGCATGGACAACAGACTAAATCTGTTAATTATAACAGTTTAACATAGCAGCACATATCAGAAAACAGGGAGAAAATGTATTTTAAATTGACAAGATGCAGATGCAGGTCGTTTTGTAGTCATCCACTTACTACTTTTATAGACTTAACTTAACCAGATGAGCCGTAAGAGCAGGGCTAAAAAGCTAGATGCAGCTCTAAAACCATAAGTTGGGGATGTCAGCCCAAAAACAAGAGCATTTGATGTTTAACACCATTCCACTTTAGTTCTGAATTCACCAAAATATGTAAAAAAAATGTATGACTTAAATAACTTGCATATAATAACCTCACTCTGTCCCTGCAATGGGCTCATGTGTTCTAAACATTCCCTTTACTCATTTCCTGCTGGCGTCGGCGATGATGTTCCTGAAGAACGTGCGTATCATCCACGGAGACCTGAAACCAGAGAACGTAATGATGGTGGACCATCAGTCCAGTGAAGGAGGAGTGCAGGTCAAGGTCATCGACTTTGCCCTGGCCCACAAAGAAGAGGAGGCGACACCAGGGACTGTGATCCAGACTGACTGGTACAGGTATGGACTCTATCACAGTGTAAAGACAGTATAATGAGTGTTGTACTGGGCTCATGCATGTGTCCTTGTTGTTGCAGGGCCCTGGAGGTGTTTCTTGGGAGCAAATATGACAAGGCGGTGGATCTGTGGTCCCTCGGGTGCATGGCTGTAGAAATGCTGCTGGACAGGCCCCTGTTCCCAGGCAACACAGAGGCCGATGTGGTAAGAAGTAGTACTAGTGGTAGGAGTGGGTGATATTGGCAAAAATGAATATCTCAATATTTTTTGGGATTATCCTGGTAATGATAATAGGCAATATCTTGTATAATGCCAAAAAATGTGTTTGTAAATATATTACTATTGCACAACCTCCTGTATACACTAATACAACAGCACAAATAGATATTTAGAATATAACTAAAAAGACAAGTTGTGGCTATATTTTTTATTATTACTAATAATATTATTAGATTCTTATATTCATTTATAATAAATAATATTTATAATTATATTACAATATTATATTGCTATTAATATAAACTTATATTATTATGTTCAGCTATTTTTTCAATAAGTCTAATATTAATAATTTAAAGTCATTAATAGTGTAATTTATTTGACTCTGCACAATACGGACATTCATGATTGATGACAATGGAAGATATTACGGGCTACAGTAGGTGCTGACTTGGGGACTAGGCTGATATAGGCCTAATAACAATTGTAAATTGTAATAACTCAGTGATGTGTCTGATGGGTTTATTTGGACGCATAGCTGATGTAATGAGCGCCATGTCAATGGCTTGCGTGGTGGTCAGCGATTGTGCATGCCACGGCCTGAATTCAATTTCAATTCAGGTTTATTTGTATAGCCCAGTATCACAACAAAAGTCGCCTCAAAGGGCTTCACAAACAGTTGATCAAACAGTGAACAGAAAGTCACTG
The DNA here is from genome assembly GCA_020698575.1 of Bostrychus sinensis. Taxonomy (NCBI): domain Eukaryota; kingdom Metazoa; phylum Chordata; class Actinopteri; order Gobiiformes; family Eleotridae; genus Bostrychus; species Bostrychus sinensis. The sequence goes on from CM036248.1 coordinate 36,232,193, forward strand.
TGCTGAGAGACACAAACTATGAGACATGTTTAAAGTGTTGGACAGTTTCAGATGAAGACAAAAGCGCATGTCTCTGACAGCAGTCTAGAGTCTGTCTTTTACAACACAAGCGCGAGTGCAATGTAGCAACGAGTTAGCGTTAGCTCATGCGTTTCAGTCAAACACATTCACAAGGATGTACAGGTCTGTCCTGTGTGCTCTGGAGGGAAATACAGAGGGAAAGTACACCTGAGCTAGATGTGAGTCTCTTCAGGGCTTGCAACTGAAGAGTTCTGCTCAAAACATGACCTAAATTTGACGCTGCTACAATACTCAATGGGATTTTGCATATCGTAAAGACATCAATTTAGGTATTATCATTGGGAGGGGAGATTATTTGCCCATTACTATGTGGCAAATATTAGAAAACTGTTTAAAATGTAAAAGAACAAATTACAGTTTTAAATACATTCCAACATGGATTTATTAGGCTGGGACATCATAAGTCTAACATGGTAATATTAAGGTTTCTAATGTAAAAATGGAACTCACAGTTGTCATTTCTGCACCTAACCGGGGTGGCGCTCTCTTCTGAAGAGCTTTCTAAAATGACTGAGTCACTTGAATCAGCATCTGTGTCACTTGACTTGACTTGAGTCGACTCCTGAATAGAGCGCTTCTTTAAAGGTCTCTCTCCTGGGCTGGTCTTTTTGGAGGGCTTCACATTTTGCAGTCTTTTGTACAGCTGTGACCTGTGTCAGAAGTTAAACAAAACCATAAAAATGCAAGAGCTTAAACATCTTGACTATCAAATGAATGCAAAACAGCACTTACCCATTTAGTACTTGTGTCTAGGTCCTGCAGCATGGGATAGTATTGCACTATCCTTTTTGCCATAGCTGTTATTTCTTGTTTTGATGGATATATTTCTGATTCTTTATCCTTCCTTGCTCTAAGTATTCCAATCATACTGGTCATGGTGTTTCGGATGAGACGGCACCTGAGGTCCTTTGACATTTGGAAGCTGCGCTCCTTACTTGTCTTTGCTAACTCAAAGTATTGTTTTCGGACTTGCTCAAGTTCAGTGTCCGTGTACAATATATATTCTGGAGTAGATATTTTCACCACCTTCTCAGGAGATGTGTACTTAGCAGGACATCCTTCCACAGGGGCAGATGTTTGTGGCAGCAGTGAGTCATTCATAGATGGGGAGCAGGTCGTGGATCTGGAATCTTCACGGCCAGATTCCTGTAAAATAAACAAACATTTAGTCCTTAGCATATGAACATAAAGTCCTACTTTAAACAAGGCTAGGGGCCGGAGGTTTTACGTAGCCTATGAAGGTAGGCATGTCAATAGAGTAGCATCAAGTTTATGCACATTGCACACATACCTTAATAAATGCATGCTTCAGGTTGCCTGATTTATACAATAAATAAAATACCAATAAAGCCTAAAATGTATACTCATTGATAATGAGATTGAGTTGTATGTGAAATTTACCTCATCTGAAACACCATGACAAACATGCCAGACTACTTTCCTCCGTAAGAACTGCTCTGGGCCCGGAAAAAGATCCCGCAAGTCTTCGCGAGATAAGGTACCCATCATTCCCTCACTGATGTTAGCAGCTATAAACAAATTACATACACAGAAATGACAAAATAACTTTTCAAAATATGAGCACGTAGAGGAAGCATTAAGTGTAGAAAGAACATTACATCACCCCTTAAAGTAGACAAGGCAACTTCGTCCAGCTGCTCCATGCTGTTAGCTGGCCTGGCTAGCTGCTAACGTTAGTTCTGCTGGTTTCGATACCAGTTAAGCTGTGTGTCCTGTGACGCTAAAAAACATTGCGTTATGCATCATAGCAATAAACAATTTAAACCTGAAAATGATAAAAAACCCAAATTAACTAATAATGTGGATGTAACCTTAAACGTACTTAACGTACTTGCCGTACAACACACCGTCCGTTCACCTCAAGCTAAGCTTACGTTTCCGTATTGCGCCTTTTTTTTTCTCCCAGCTATAGACCCTTCTCACACCGCGTCATCTGATCACGTGATTTCCACGGAGCCGCCACGTTGGATGGCAAAAGCCGGTTGTTTCACGGCCCCTGCTGTCTGTTAGCCTAACAAATTAAATTCATTTTACTCATCAAAAATAGTTTAATGTGTCCTACATCTGTGATAGCATCTACCAGCTGTCTTTTGAAGTAAAAAAGTTAATGTTGCACTGTTTGACAAAGTTTATTCTTTAAAAAAGTCACATAAAAGATCGCTCCTGCTGTAATCGTCAAATAAAGTAAAAACCAATCTGAAGTCAGTTCTTACTGTCTGCTCAGGTTTATTAGCAGGGTAAACACGTTTTCACGGACATTTAGCAAACGGGAGAGAAAAAGAAAATACAATGTTCAGGACAGCTTGGTATTTGTTCATTTCTGCATGAGGATATGGCGATTACAGGATTATTTTCACAACATGGAATACTTTGATGGAAATATATCTCGATATTTACTTGTGGATTTATACGAACTGATTGAGGGTTACTAATCCTGGTTTGGACTGGTTTTGGACAGAACCAGTGTTCAAAGGTAAAAGTCTGTTTTTCGGTTTGGGCATACTGAGGAATCATCATTAATTACACATATGTCCGATTTTAAGCATAAAGTTAACTTAATTCCCATTTTGTACAGAACATAAGCTTTCTAACGATGTATATCATGCCTGTATTGACAAAATAATAACCGTGCAAATTATGTTTTCGCGGAGTTTCTTTCTGAATCTGGTCGCCGCCAGATTAAATGAGGTTAAACATATGTAAATCCTAATTCTCCATATCTCAGCAAATTTGCCATTTTTAAGGCCTTAAATTTTGATTTATAATTTTAGACTTGTAAACCTCTGCGGAAAGCCTACTTTATTGAAGTATTTATATTGCCTTTTCACTAATCTGCGTCTCTCATCTGCCTACTCACATGGACAACAGTTGTTTAGGGCACTTTCCATACTAAAGGTCTGTCACCCATCCTGCCACTAAATATTTTTATGCCTCTAAGGAGCTCTCTGCCTCTTGTAAGCTTTTAAATGTGCCCCTCTAAAGTGAGATTGTCGATTGACTAAATAATTGTAAACGTTGTGGTATTCCAAAGCGGATTGTGTGTTGAAGGCTGGTAACCCGTAAATTTGACAGATCATAAGGGTCTTAAGCATCGACAAGTGAACATTTCTCTAAATATCGCTGTCTGACCTGAACACTTAACGTTAAATATTGAAACGGTGTAGAAAGTGGTAAATATGAACTCAATTTCTATGCATGATCACTAATCACTAGCCAGCTACACCGGCTTTTTGCCATCCAAAATGGCAGCGCCAACAAACCAAGTCACGTGACTGAGAACGGTCTATACACTTGACCCTCGGGTGCAACCAATTCGAAAAGGGGTGTTATTTTCAAATACTTTTAAAACGATTACTTTCCTCTCAAATAAATGATGAATTATATATACAAAAACATATATGTATGCAATATATATTTTTTACTACACTACAGTAAAATATGTCTGTAAATCTGGGGATGGAATAACCTACAGAAAGACCTTTAAACTAGAAACTCTCATCTCCATAAATGAATTTAAAGCTTCCATAAAAAATATGGTAATAAAAGGATGTGCTTGCTTTTCTTGATGTTTTAACATACTGTACTTATTTTATTATGAAAATGTACTGTTAATATGTATGTATGTATCTGTTTCTGTGGATTGGCTGCTACCTTGGCCAGGTCTCTCTTGAAAAAGAGATTCTGAATCTCAATGGGACTTCCTGGTTAAATAAAGGTTAAATAATAAAAAAAATAAAATAGCCTACAAAACACCACCCCGGTCACACACAATTAAAAGTTATGGTCTAATTTTGGTTTTACCTGGCTGTGTGTGGCGGCGCTTCTGCTGACATCCCTCGAAGCTTCAAGATCTTCCAAGATGATCTGGCGTTGTTTCATTTGCTATATTTTTGTTGCATTGACCCTTAAGCAACTATTAAGCCACATTAACTCTATGCATAGTCGCAGCCCTGACTTTCGCGTTGTTTGTGACATTGATGGATGCTCCCGTGAGTACAGGGTGTATAACTCGTTTTACTATCACATAAAGCGAACGCACACTCATCATCTTCTCCAAGTCGAAAGAGATGAAGACGAAGGATTGGCATGTCGTGGCTCAACAGGGACACAGCAGAGGAACGCCACGGACAACCCAGCTGACGTGAACGCTGCAGAAGCGGTGGACAAGGGGGATTCAAACAGTGTTTCTACAATGGTAATTATTGTTATTTTTGGTTGGTTTTGACTTGATCAAAAGTAAATGAGCTGTTCAGGGATTTTAATAATAACTTTTTAAGGTAACAAAACAGCAATCTCAATCTTGTAAGTTGCCAGAGCAACAAAACATATGACTCCTCTTGCTCCAAATCCAGTAAAAATATAACTTGCTTCACACAGAAGTAAAACCACAGACTGTCCATCTGCTGCTGCAAAGTGCTGCTTTGTGCATCCCTGCGTCATATTTTCTACATTTAATCCATTGTAAATTTTTCTAACAAGTTTGTATTAGTCGCGTGTGTAATATCTTGACAGGATGATTGACATCTCATAGACCCTATAGACATTCGGTGCGAGCTGCTATGACCGCAAGTCCAGCCTGTTTAGATCTCTGACCAACTGGGACAACGTCAGTACTTTTGAGCAGCCAATGAGACCGATGAAAAAAGCCATGTGCGCAGGTTTCGCCAAAACAACAGGAAAACGTTAATAAAAATAAAGGTACAAAGGAAGACGTTAGGATTTTTTTTGTAAAAAAAAAAAAATGACTGTATATGAACTGTATTAGCATGTGTAGGCTTAAACATATTGTGACATTTTTAGTTCAAACGTATCAAATATACAGTAGTCTACAATTCATTGAAAGCACTTGTGGGATTAATAAACTTTATAGATTCTTTAACATAATCGGATATGAATTACAATCACAAAAGTTATTTTATGCGACAAAAAGCAAACAAGGGTAAACAATCAATTATAAACAAGCTAAGCTGGCTATTTTAACTGTATTATTTTTATTTTATCCATTTTAGGGTGACGTTTCAGAAACTGCAGAGGGGAATGTGGAAATCAACCTTTATAAACAAGCAACTGCATTTCTTCTTCAAGCCAAAGAAACCCATCGACTGACACAGGTAACATGAACTTATATAATATCATTTTTCTTTTTCTTTTTTTTTTTTTTTGCAGTGACAACACGAACATAGCTCATTTAGGTCACAGTTAATCCTTGACAGTATCTTGTCAATCCCACACTGTGACATATTTTATTGACCAAGGCAAGCATGGAAAATAAATGGTTATAATAATCATTATTAATATTCCATTCAATCCAATTACAACAGTTAATGTATGGCCTTGGCGTTTTCCTGTGTTAAGTATAAATGCATGTGCACCTGCAAGGTTGAGAGTCATAATATCTTATATTTGTTTTTGTTTGTTTCATTGTTTTTCTTCTCACAGAGAGCTGTAAACCAGATGGTGAATGGTGTCCAGCAGTATCAGGCATCGTTACTGGAGCATCTGAAACATCAAATGAACAATGTGATTGACCAACATTCTGGTGACCTACATCAACTGAGGAGTGAGGCAATATTCAATCAGTTTACTGACCCCTTTAGTGAAATTGCTACAACCCATTTGCAAGATAAGAAAATTAAAGAACTACTGCAACCAGTTGAACCGGAAGTTATTGTTTCAAAACAGACAGTGTGTTATGTGAAACGTAGACATGCCAGAACCCTTGCCATTAAGGATCATTGCTTTTATTATATTCCATTGATAAAAAGTTTGGAGCAGCTCCTAATGCACTCAAGAATTCTTGCAATGATTGAAGAAGGTCCACGTCCATGCAGGGATGTTTTTTTTTTCAGAATATAAGTGACGGACAGATTTTTAAATCACATCCTCTGTTTTTGAAAGTACATTCGGCATTGCAGATAATTTTATATACAGATGAAATCGAATTATGCAATCCTCTTGGATCTCGAGCAACCACAAACAAATTACTTTTAATTTATTATACCTTAGGTAACATTGACCCAAAGTACAGGTCACGGCTTGCTGCAATCCCTCTACTTGCCATGGTAAAATCAAAAGATCTGTCACATTGTGGAATTGATAACATATTTGCAAGGATTAACAGTGACCTAATTGAACTATATGATGGTGTTCGTGTTGTCACTGCAAATGGTGAGAAGACCATTTTTGGGGCAGTTATGTGTGTGTGGGGACACTCTTGCTCAACATGAAGTGGCAGGATTTAAGGAAGGAGTAGGGTTTGCGTACAGTAAATGCAGGCATTGCGAATGCATCTCCGAAAACATGCAGGAACAATTTAATGAAGATTTGTTTACAAAAAGGACAATGGCAAGTCATATTAGGCAATGTGGGGACATTGAAAGGGCAAGCACTGATTTTCTGAAAGAAAACTTAAACATATGGTATAAACAGGAGAAGCAAATTAACAGAGTTTCCAAACTTTGATATAATAAATCAAACCCCTCAAGACATCATGCATGTCATTCTGGAAGGCGTTGCCCAATATGAAATCAAATGTGTTATAAAGCATATTGTGCTTTCAGGCTTAGTGGACTTAGAAACATTCAACAGTGCAATTATTGCTTTTCCCTATTCTCCTGTGGATGCAAGAGATAAACCTTGCCCAGTAACTGTCAATACACTGTTTCAGTTCATTGACGTTTGATAACAATCATCTGGGCAGATGTTGGTTTTACCAAAAATTCTGCCATTTCTAATTGACACAAACAGAGAAAATTATTACATAAAATTTTTGCTTCAGTTGTTAGAGATGGTCAAAATTCTGTTTTCACCTATTATTGCTCTGTCAACACTTTCAAGGTTAAAGCTTTTAATAGAGCGACATTTGAAATATTTCAAACGACTGTTTCCAGATACAAATATCATACCTAAACAGGATTACCTTCTCCACCTTCCTTTGCAAATCAAAGCACTTGGTCCTACAGTAAGGCATATGTGTATGCATTTTGAGTCTAAGCATTGCTTTTTTAAGCAGTGGGCTTTGAAAAGTAGTTTTAAGAACATTTGTAAATCTCTTCTGAAGCATAACCAGTTATATGAATGCAGTCAGAATGTACATGACAAACACCCAATCCTTTCACTTGAACTTGAAATAGGCCCAGTCTCAGAGGTGAAAAACATTTATTATGTGAAAAGAAAGCTAAGAGACTTCTTTGGAATAGAGCAAGTTGATTGTGTAGTTTCTGTACCATGGATAATGCAATATGAAAATAAGTATACATGTGGGAAATCTTTAGTCATTTCTAATGTGACTAATAATACTCCAGAGTTTGGACTTGTAAAAATTATCTATATTGTAAATGAGTCAATGTATTGTTTGGCATGCCAAGCTTTTACAACAGTTGAGTGGAGTGATCATTATTCAGCTTATGAGGTAGAAGTTCCCTGTGAAGCCCAAGCTAATATTTTTGTGAATGCTGACAGTCTCATTGATTATACACCATAATACTATTTGACATTCAGTAACAGAAAATACATTCCAGTGAAGTATGATCTAACAGACATCATTGCACATCACACATTAAATGCAAATAAGTGAGTATGTACAGACTGTAAGGCGTTCACTCTTCTGTACTGTAACTGTACTGATAATCACCAATTGTGATTCTTTTTTTGCTGGCATCCCTAATTTTTGTTTAGTTTGGGTCACTTGTGCTGATGGTTCCAGTGATGATCTTTGGTGTAGTTTCAAACTGTATGCACTTCTGTCCCACTGCTGTTAAATATGGGTGCTGTTTTCTAAGTTAAATAAAACTTAACATTTTTCCTAAATCAAGCAAGTCTGTTTCTTGAAACAAGACCACCCACCTTTCACAAATAAAACTGCTGCTTAAAAATGTTATGTAAAGTAAAATATATGCAAAAATATATAAGAAATATTGCTTAAAATGAGATAGTTTCAAGACCAAATGACTCACCAAGATTTTCAATATGTGTTGTCTTAAAACAAGTCGCTATATATATATATATATTACTGAAAAGTTAATAGTAAGTGAGTTTTGTCTAAAATCAAGTGTAATAATATATTTAAACTAGAAACTAGACAAATGTACTTGCTAAGATTTTGTGTTTTTGCAGTGTATTCACTGTCCTTGTGATTAGTTTTCATTTCTATGATCATGACTTGTAGATAACATATTTTGTATTATTGTTGACAGGTTCGACACATTGTCAAAACACTTGGCCTTCCTCCAGAGCAGGTCTTACAGACGGGAGGTACACGGGACACTACTTTGAGCAGAGAACTATCAGAGGGTCCCTGTGTGGAGGCTAAAGGTACATGTATTTCCCTTTTGTGTTAATGTTATGGTCTAGATCAGTGGTTCCCAACCTTTTTGTCCTGTGTACCCCTTGGGCTTTTTTGTCATACCACGAGTACCCCTCAGTCTTACATGTTAATGATTCTTCAAAAGCGGTTGTTTAAAAAGTTTATTTATTAGTGCAAAGACATTTTATAATACTGTACATAGTAATTTTCCTGCATTTTTTTCTTTTAAATTGAATTTATAATAAAACACAAAATTAATATTAATCTACCTGCATTTAAAATTTTATGTAAAAAAAAAAAAAAAAAAATTAGTCTTTGAAAGAAGCATTTAAACCCAAAAAATGTGACAAGATCCGCCCATCCATTTTCACGGGGCCAGCAGTCTAAGCAGGGACACCCAGAATTTCCTGTCCCTGGACACCTCCTCAAGCTCTGCCAGGTAAATTGCCAGGCATTTCCAGGCCAGCCAAGAGACATCTTCCCCTCAATGTGAAGCTGCAGTGTCTCTATTCTGAGCTCCTCCTGGGTGACCAAGCACCTTTCTCTAAGGAAGCGCCCGGCCACCCTGCTGAGGAAACTCCTTTTGGCTGTTTGTATCTGAGATCTTGTCTTTTCGGTCATGACCCAAAGCTCATGACCATAGGTGAGAGTAGGAATGAAGACCAGTAATTACACCCAGCAATGATTATAAAATGTAAATAACATAAACTAGAGTCACAATGTCTGTCATTACAGCAGTCATTCAGGAGAAATTGGCTCCTCTTGTCATGTTTAGATTTTCATGCTCATATAGAGAAGAGAGTCTAAAACTTTATCTTTTGTAATGCTTTAACTGTTCTGTGGCCAGAACTTCTACAGGAGAATGAGCTGCTCTCCACTGAGCTTCATATAGGAATAAATACAGTTTTATTGCAAATATTTTCTCTCTTGTTGTCTCTGTGATGGAATGTTTTGTTGTCCACGTAGCTGTCAGTCACTTAGCAGAGAGACTTACATTTAATCTGCTGAACAAATGTTCAAATCCCAGTTTGCATGGCTCCATGCTGTCTTTACTTCAGTCAACCTTCAGAATACACTAATCTTTGTGTCCAAGTTGATATTGTCAGTATTTTACATGGATATCTGTCATATTGTACTTGCAATGGCCTGTAGACCATCCTACTTCACACAGGGAGCCAATCAGATGCAAGCTGAACTAAAGTGACCAATTACAAAGCAAGCTGGGTGGGACTTGTGGTAGAACAGCCAATCTGAGATAAGTGTCTGTGTATGACTGGCAGATGGAATCAACCAATAGAGCGAGAGGAGCAGGGCAAAGTCTCACACACAGAGAGGGAGCAGAGACGTGACCTCTGACAGCGACAATGAATAAAGCCCTTGGTGGCTGAATGTGAAGCAATATTTAATGAGTAATATTTTTCAGCGTGAACAAATCTGGAATTGCTTGAGAGCATGAGAAAGTAGACAGTTGTGTGGGTCTAACACTCAAAGCATGAGAGTTGACAGCTCTGTGAATAAATCTACAGAACATTTAGGCTGGCGACACACTGGAGGATTTTAGGATTTAAAAACTGCAGAGACCACAGACATGAGGAGCATTTCAACTGATTTTTAATCTTAAAATCCTCTGAACGCGCAAACTAGACCAGAAATAAAAATTTTAAAAATTTTCACACCAAGTACCACCTCAGAAAATATTTGGCTTTCAAAGTCCTATCTTTAATGGGCTAAAGAGAGCCAAAGTCTGGACTAACAGGTCTGAACATATCAGTCTACCACCTTTACTGCTACTAAGGAGTCTTTTGCTGTTCAAGTCAAGATTTAGAGTTTTAATCCTGGTTTAGTCCCGGTTTAGCCTGCCTTAGTCCAGCTTAGTCCTGTGTAGGCTTGGTTTAATATTGGATTTGCCCTTGTTTAGTCCTGGTTTAAACCTGGTTCAGTTGAGTCCTGGTTTAGACCGAATTTAGACCTGGTTTAGTCCCTGTTTTGTCTTTCTGCATTTGATGTTATTCCCTATTTTCTCCCTGGGTTTAGATGTAGATTAGTCCAGATTTAGGTTCTCTTTAGCCTCTTTAGTCTGTGCCACATAACTCTGAGGTGGTACTTGGTTGTAAACGTTTGAGTATCCCTGGATTAGAGCAGCTGTTGATGTTGAGATAATAAACCAGTGAGTCTAACACATACTCTCTCTGTCTCTTCAGTGTGAGCGACTGTGTGGAGGTGATGAGGAGTGCCACAGGACGCCCAGTGATGCAGCGCTGCATAGATGATGAGCAGCCTTCCACCTCATCCTGCCTCCAGGGGGCGCTCAAACCACACAGCCTCCAGAAAGACAAACAGCAGGAGTCCAGTCCAAAAAAAAGGTTTGTACAGCTCTTCTGTATTCTCTCTCCATTGGATTTATGTTGCAGTGATCAATTTATATATTCTTTATTTTACCACTATTATTTCCAGAGCAAAAATGGTAATTGTACTGCACTACTGACTGTGTTGTGAAACAGCAGAGTAATATCAACAGTCTAAACTTTTATTTTCCTATCTATTTCTAAAAAAGCCATAGTCTTTGGGATACCGTGTGGAAGTATATTTGGAAACCCAGTTCCTGTGGTCGCAAAAGGCAGCCAGACTGTGTCTGCTAACAGCCCAAAATCACCAGGATCAGGCCCTAAGAAGAGGAGCCAAGACAATGAGAAAGATGCAACTCAACTCAGGTTTGATTTTAAAAAAATCTGTGTTTTATATTAATAGTAAATGTGTTTTGGTGAGTGGCCATCACACAGTCTCTCTGTGTGAAAGTTGTAGGTTCTCCTCATGTTACTGTGGGTTCTCTCCAAGTACTCCAGCTTCCTCCCAGTGGCCAAACATGGAAATTGGTGATTCTTAATTGCCCCTAGTGGGTGAACAGTTTTCTGTGTGTCTGTCTCTGTGTCAGCCCTGCGACTAACTGGCCACTGTCCAGGATTTCCCTGGCTAAGGCCCATAGTTGCTGGGAAAGGCTCCAGGTGTAAATTTAATTGTTAATATCTTACTTTCTCTAGGCACATCACAGCACCTAAGAGGCGTAAGGGGACCCCATATAATCCGCCTGCAGAGATCCATGCCTCCTCCTCCAGCAGCAGTCTGCAGTCTCCAGCATCAGGCTCCTCCAGGAAGAGGAGCAGAGAGGAGGACCAGGCCAAAGACACACACAAGTTTGTACCAACCTGCACCAGCTTGCAGTATACACATATACACTGCTTCTTTTTAGTTTTTAGTCAGCTTACGTTCTCAGACTACTGTGTCTAACTCAAAGTAGTGCACACTGATAGTTACAGCTGCATGGTACAATGTAGTCTTAATTTGGGACAGAAAGTATATTTACATGGCTAAATGTATTTTTGTTTCATTTTCAGATGCACCTCAGAGATCAAGAAGCTCAGAGTCCATGTTCAGAGAGGGCTCCAGTGGTCCCTGAGGGCCGGCCTTCAACCAGCACCAGCCAGAAATCACAGGCTTCAGGCTCCAGGAAAAGGAGCCGAGGCGAGGAGGAGAAGGAGGAGGCTGGGTATGTACTCATGTTTGACTTATGTGCACAACTAACTTAGCGTGTACAGTATGTTAATTTATTTTATACTGTCATATAATTCAGGGGCAGTACCCACATACATATAATAACCTGCATTTGTGCAGACACAATTTGAAAAACAGCCAATCAGGAAAAAGACACTGCATGGCTTTATGTAATACTTTGTTTCTCTGATATGTGGTATTTTTAAATGCATAGGAATTTAAGGCCATCTTAGGAAGGAAACAACTGTTGGGTGTGGTCAGACTGGTGTTTCGGACACTGTTTAGTTGGTAAAGAAGTGGGTCTAGCTGGTTAGCTAGCTAGTTTGAGTATTATTATACATCTACGGCATAGGCACTAACATTTAGTCAGCCAGGAAGGGGTTTCAAAATAAGACCTGGATAGGGCACCGCCCCCTCTTGCTTGTTGCCAGTTTGATTAGAGGCCGCTCTGTTGTACTGCAACAAAAGAATCCCATGCAGCCCATAAAGGAGACGTACAGCTGAGAAAATGGTTGGATTTTGTAGTTTATTATCTATTTTCATACCTTGGACCTTTTCCCGTGATGTCACTGCTCTAGCCCACCATTGTCCATTGGTTAGAATCAATCACGTAGTACTCAAAGAGTGCTTGAGGACTACAGTGCACATGCTCTATGGGTCACACAACGTGAAAATAACGCGAAGTAAAAAACTTTGTCATCACGTGTCAATGAGCACGGCCATTGAAAACAACGGCAGACAAATTTGTTAGCATTTAGTTTTGCCAAGCATATCCCTATGGAACCAAACGCAGCTCAAGTTAGAAGCAACCAAGCTCTTCCATGTTTTCTCTATTTAAATACGGTTACGTGAATCGTTACATGACCCAAGTACAGTTACACAAAAATGAAGTGTCAATTTTCTAAGCGGATAAAAATGGGAATCTTTTAGGAGTGAAGATATCACTGCGCTGATGCCAAAGTGCTCCTAAAGTGTTATTACGCCTTACATTATAGTACCCATTTTTATCTGCTTAGAAAATTGACACTTTTCATTTTTGTGTAACTGTACTTGGGTCATGTAACGACTCACGTAACCGTATTTAAATCGGGAAAACGTGGAAGAGCTTGGTTGCTTCTAACTTTAGCCGCGTTTGGGTCCATAGGGATATGCTTGGCAAAACTAAATGCTAACAAATTAGCGTCGCTCCCCAGGTCCGCAAAGGGCACACACAAAGACCAGAGAGGTACGCATCAACTCATCTAAGATCAGGGAAGAACATAGTTTAGTATGGAAAAATGGAGGCCTGTTCCTTTAATCTGGAGGTGGATCTTGAGGTCTGGTCTTGGAACTGGAAGTTACGAGTATTTGAGCTTTGTTTAATACTACAGTGTTTATTTCGACTTTAAGAGAAAGATTTTAGTGTTAAAATTTGTTTGGGAACAATGAAAATGAAAAGGAAAAAATAAACTTAAATCAGAGTTTTGTGGTCATTTTGAGAGCGCTCAAAACTTGTAATTTAGCACAAGGCACTTTCTGTAAAGAAGCTTGAACATGATTTAAAAAGCCCTGTGGCATACTCAATCTTTTCATGGTTCTGGTGTTAAAGAAAGAGATGATTGTAGTTAACATAAGATCATATCTACATTGCCAATTGTCCCAATTCTCTTATTTCAAAAAATAAGATATTTTTATAGTGATCAGATTTGCTCTTTTGTAAATGGGTTAAAATAAGGGATGGGAATTGATAAGTCTTCTGCCCTCAGTCAAGTGTCTGTACCTGACCTAGGCAGTGAGCTTAACACCAAATGGCTCCAGAAATTACAGGACACAACTTTCTTCTTTTCTGTCTTTACTGAAGACCATTATTCTTTTTTGTAAAACTGTAACAAACATACAGACAAGATACATGAGTGCTTTTCATACATCATGAGAGAATACAACTCTTCAATATGAATCCTACTCGTGTATAACACACTACCTTTGCAAACAGAATTAGCATTAACACAGTGGCTGAAGCTAGCAATTTTAGCTTGCTGTTAGCACAAGCGTTGCTTCGAAGAAAACTTAATTTACAAATATAAAGAAATAGCAGACAACTATGAAACAATGTTCTGGCTTATAAACTTACAGACTATGTCTTGCCAAGGCTCACCGACGGCATACAATGCAGCGAGAAGTATGTTTTCATGTTCACTTCGAGAGCTCCTTTCAACATAGCTGCTCTACTGATAGCTGCTGCTAACAAGCGTCGCCGCTAGATGGCACTAGTATACACAATCAAATAACTAAGGACAGTATAAAAATGACAATGCTGACCTCTTGTGACCAAACAGGGAATAGAACCAGTTTGTACATGAACCAAGTTGCATTATGACAAATAAGATAGCATTACTTGACAACTGAAGGACAGAATAATAAGAGTTTATCAATGTCAATGCCATTGTTGATTCTGCTTAGCAGTCCAATTTTGTTTTTCTATTCTCTTATTGATTCTTGATATATCTATGAATTAAAAGTAAATAGATTTGAGGCCATACACTTGAACAAGCAGAGGTAAAATATAGAACCTCTGCCTTTCTGTTTTCATGCATGGATAAGCCTATTTTAAAATGGTCTCACTGAATATAAGTAAAATGTATTGGTTCTACACTGCTATGGGGGGTGGAAGTAACAAATATTTGATAAAAGTGGATGTGATAAAAGTACATTTGAATTAAATACTGACCAATGTAAAATTGTCAAATGTCAAATTGATAAAAAATTAGTGTGATTTAAATATGAGTGATAAAATTTCATGTGATTTAATAAAACTGTAAGTTTGTTTTTAATTAAATCACAAGCACATTTATCAAGTCACTACCGCTTTCATCAGCTCACGTCAACTTAATAGGCCCTTTTCACGATGACAACTTCCATTTTGAGACGATGGGATGTATCTTCATTTCCAGTGCTGCTGCTCGCCAGTATGGAATTTACTCGGAGTTTTAAAAATTTGCCAAATATAAGGCTACATGATGTACAGAGATTTGCTGATGAAAATTCACTGACAAAACGGTCAAAACGAAAAAGGATATACATTTTTCATTGAAGGTTACTTATTTGATTATGAAGGTAAGTGTTTTGTCTTGTAGCTAAAGCTAGTAGTTGTTAATGCTGTAGCGTTAGCAATATGTCTAACGTGGCACCAAACGGTTTACTCACGTTGCAGGAGTCTGTACATGTGTCAGCGGCTAATGGTCGTGGACTGTAGTTCGTACTGGAGCCGAACTTGTGTTGAAGCGATGTAGCGACGTAGAGCGCTGCTGCGGGTTCTCCACGCACTTACAGAGAGTGCAACAAAATGCAGTCCCGCAGTAGGGGAGACCTGAGAGTCCCACGTATCGACGGCCAAAAGATGGAGAGGACAAGAGGGACGAGACTGGAGCAGAGGGGAAAAGCAGAGGAGGGAAGCCCACTATGGAGCGATATTTGTGCCACCTTCGTGCGCGTGAAGAGTGAGTGTTGAGCGCACGTAGTGTGACTGTCGCAAGCACATACCTTACCATTTGAAAAGAGAATAATAATTTGAGCACACAAGCCTTTGTTCCGTGCGCGCTCAACTCTGCCTACATGCTCGCTCAAAGTCTACCTAGGTGCGCGAGTACGTGGATGCCTGCTCGCGCAACATCTTTGCTCGCATGACACCTCATTTCTGCTCACAACTCTGGCTCTGCGCTCGCTCGAGGTGGCACAGGGCAAACTACGATTGTAGCGAGCAGCACAGCCAATCACAGACTGGGATTCACAAATGTTTCTGATTGGCTGTCTTATATCCAATCGTTTATATCAAATACAGCAATGGTGGGAACGCCCACAAAACGTCACTCTGATCCCCCGTGGGAGAAACAGACCACTCACAACAATGCACAAAAGTTACTCTGTCGTCGTCTTTTCTACAAAAATGCAAACAAAAGCTGGATATACATTTTATATTTTACATTAAAAAGACATGGAGACATAGAGGAGGACACAGTGGTCCAGCAGTCCACATTTGTCCATAAAATACCATCACTGTCTGACGTTAGCTGCCTACAACATGCTAATCTAATCAACGTCAAGTTGCATCATAACAGAACTCTCTCTAATATAAAGACACAAGTTTAATTAATCATATTTAATGTAAACTAAAATGTGCTTCTATAAATGTGTTAAGGCTTAGTTGACTCATGGCTCATCATAACAGGCTGCAGACTGACTCACGGTGTTAGCGCGGCTCATTCAATGGCGCTAGCATTAGCGTTAGCATTAGCACTAGCTCGGCAGGTTTTTGAACTCTGACCAGACTCGTCTATGAAGCAGCTAAGCCCCATCTCCACTGCGGTCAAGCCAGCCGGAGTTTGTTTTTCCGTGGTCAAGTGAGCTGCTCCTAAATTTCAAGTGCGCTAATATAGCATTCTTTACGGCAGTTGTCGTACCGTTGCCAGGGGGGAGCGACACACACGAGAGTAACCACAGCAAGAGTTTAGAAGCACATTTACACACCTTTTCCCTAATTTAACAAAATATCCATTTATTATGTAATGGATATTTTGTATGAATTATTACCTAACTAAATCTGGTGAGTGTATAAGGTGGAATTATATTGCATCTATTTCTCTATAAGCCTAAGAAATGACTGACTGTGCTATGTACTTCTACCACCATTACCTCTGGTACTACTTTCACACCATGAAATACTTTTTTCATGAAGTTAGTAATGACTAAAATTAAACTCATTATGTACAGTATCATACTGTATTTGAGATTGAATATAAAAAAAAATTCTAAAAAGTACACAATGAAACTCACTTATACGTATTAAGTACATCCAAGACTACTACCACGAAGAGTATGAAGTAACTGTACTGCGCACTTTTTGTGTAATTGTATTTCAAAATACCTAGTAATGCATACAAATAGACAATATATTATGATTTTGAAGTTGAATAAAAATCTTATTTCAAAAAAGTACACAATGAAACCTGCTTATACATATTATGTACCTGCAGTACTACAACCACTGAGAGCATGAAATAACTTTACTGTGTACTTTGTGTAATTGTACTTCAAAGTACCTAGTAATGCGTACAAATAGACAAAATATGCTAATTTTGAAGTTGAATAAAAAACTTATTTCAAAAAAGTACATAGTAAAGTTACTTCATGCTCTCAGTGGTAGTAGTCCTGGATGTACTTAATACATATAAGTGAGTTTCATTGTGTACTTTTTTTACTTTGAAATACGGTTTTGGGGCCGCTGGAACAAGAGGAAAGGTAATTTGCTAAGGTGAAATTTCTTCACCAAAATGATACGAAGTGAGTGCTCTTTAAAAGTCCGAGTCCACCTGTCGTGTTAAAAGTTCACTGCGAAGGTGACTGTGAAGCCCGAGCTTAAGGGGGCTCCAGCTGATAGCTGCTGCACACCGTGGCCACGGTGATTTATTAAATAACATGAAGTTTTATCACTCATATTTAAATCACACTAATTTTTTATCAATTTGACTAATTTTACAATGATCAGTATTTAATTCAAATGTACTTTTATCACATCCACTTTTATCAAATAATATTTGTTACTTCCACCCCCCATACACCGCGGTAAAGTCAGTTGGATATTGGATATTCGACATTCGTTCTGCTGGGTGATACTTAGGGACCGTCAACAAATTACTTCAAACGCAGGTACGCACACATAAAAAAGGTATACGATCTTTCATTAATGTGCATTGTCCCGATTAAAAAACTAAATGAGGGGAAAAAAAGCTATGACAATGAAATCATTATGAATGAGTCTATAAGAGTAAAAAAAAAAAAATGCTGTTAAATTACAAATAAAAACTATGTAACAATTTCAGAAATAGCTCATGTTTTATGTTACAAAGTAAAAAAACAAACAACCATAAAACTGAAAAGGACATGCTTGTATAATGGTGTTTTAATTAGACCAATTCATAAATTTAAATGAACAATTGATTACATTTTTTATAGCACAAAAAAGGCATTTTTCTTCAATAGCTTTTAGCTCATGTGACCCACTGACTCCAAACCACTGCAGAATAATTCCACACAATTAGCACAATCGGGTACGGCAATTGATTTTAGCTTATCATGCTTTGTGTTGTTTTTACTAAATTTTTACTGTAAAAAAAAAAAAAGCATTTTTCTTCAATAGTTTTTAGCTCACATGACCCACTGACTCCAAACTACGGCAGAATAACACCACACAATTAGAACAATCAAATTGATTTTGGCTTGTCATGCTTTGTGTTATTTTTACTGTAAAAAAAAAATTGCTTTTTTTTTTCAATAGCTTTGAGATAATGTGACCCACTGACTCCAAACCAAAATTCATTGCACAACACACTTCTTTCCTAATTTTCATAACTAAGGAACAAACACATTCAAAATTCTCCAGAATTCTCCAGAAATTTACCCTTAAAAGCACAAATCTCCACTAATATGCCTGGCTTATAATGGTAAGTCAGCCACACCAGGCATCAATTTACCCAGTAAAAAAAGCTGTGGAAGGCAAGGAAAAAACCTTCATTCACCTAGAAACAACTGAAGAACTCATAGCTTCGCATTGACTCTGAAGTTTTTTAATTAAGGTAAAAAGTTGCATAGATTCCCTTTATCAGAAAAGCGTGGTGACCATGAAAAAATGTAAT
This sequence comes from Bostrychus sinensis, assembly GCA_020698575.1. Classification (NCBI taxonomy): domain Eukaryota; kingdom Metazoa; phylum Chordata; class Actinopteri; order Gobiiformes; family Eleotridae; genus Bostrychus; species Bostrychus sinensis. Next base: position 36,250,817 of record CM036248.1, read on the forward strand.
GTACGGATTTTTCGAAAGGTCTATGGGAATAATGAATGGGAATTTTACTTCCGGAACCGGGCGTGGCCTGTCACTGTTGAGGTTTATTTGGTGGGTATTAGAAGGATTTCTGGGAAAATAGGTGTGGCTGAGGTGGAGTTGAGGTGAAGGTGCGAGAGAAAGAAGTTGAGGCGTGGCCTTGCTCCAGAACCTAAGTTAACATATTAACTTAATAAAGGGAAACCCCCCTGTTATAAGTGTCAAAATAAAAATTAACTTTATTTGGTGTTTGTTTCCTAAGTTCCAACCCTATAACAAATGCAGAATGTGTGGTTGGGGAATGTATTCATCTATGTTGCGATAATGGCATGCAATAGCAGAAAATGTCCTCGAAAATCATTACATGAAAAGAGTGCGAACCCTGGTCTGTATTGCGTCTCCTACTCCGTGACATTAAAATAGGCCATGTGTTAGTCCGCGGCACTATAGGTGCTATATTTTCTGATTGGTTAGTGCGCTGACTCCAGACAGAAGGTTGCGGCGCGATCTGGTTTTATTAAGAGAAATGGCTATTTTGCAAACAGCAACAAAGCTAAGCACATTTTCTACAACATGGGACGGTTTAAGAAAGGTTTTTTAAAAAAGGAGGATATCTGGTGTGAATCTGGAGGAAAGGAGTTACTTGTCATTTATTTTTGAAAATACGGCTTTGCCTGAGGCAAGACAAATTGGTCCAAATTGGCACGCCGTGTTTTCAAGAAAAAAAAAAAAACAGCAAAATAAAAGGAGAAATGGTTGAGGATTGTGTGGAATGAAAACAGACGAGACATCAGGACCCTGGTTCTTAGAGGTAAAATGCAATATAAGATGATAATTCTTTCAAATGTTGCCTAATTGATATGGCCTGCCTTATAAAATAACCTATAGCCTAGCTATGTGTTTTCCGCGTGGCGCTAATTAGCAAAGTAGCTCTCTCGAAAAAAAATGCTTTTCAGATTTTGTATTTTTGATCTAATCAACCTGCCTGGAAAATCCAGACTGATATGTCTGTGTTATTCTACAGAGAAATATCAGTCTGGTCACCACGCCGTCCGCAGTGGTTTACTCAAATCCAAACCGTACCGTGCATTTTGATTGGTTTATTTAAGTCACGTGTTCTTCGCAAGCAGTGTCACTCGTACGCGTCTCCTCACCGACAACAATAAAGATGGCGCTCCGAGGAGCCGAGAGTTTGTTTCATTCAGCGGTATGGTACGGTAATGTTGAAATAACTCCCTCGTTCCTCTCTCGTGGCTTCACTACTCCGTTTGATTACTTTCTCACTTTGTCGCTTTGTTAACGTCACGTCCGCCATTTTCTGATTGGCTAACTCCGCTGTCTGTTAATTCGGGTTTGCTCCGCCCTAGAAATCGAATTGATTCTAAGGCGACCAGACTCATCCGCTGGTACAGCGGTGAGTCTGGAATTTCTAGGCAACTAATCAACAACCTAAATTTACAACCTAAAGAAGCAGATTTTTGTTACAACTCAGGCAAGGAACCCAAAGGTAGACACAGATGAGAAGGTTGAGTTTTTATTAACAAGAGATTTGCAGGTCAAAAAACTGGTCTTTTCCCCAGGAGCAGGTGTAAGCGGAGCCGACGAGAAGGACAGATGACTGGAGCATGGAGAATCTGGAGCAAAACAGGAGATAAGAAAATGCAATAATCCAGGTAAGTATGTACAGAGAATTTCTTGGAGCAGGAACGTAGCACTAACAGAAGTGAGTATTACGATCTGGCAGGGTGGAACTGGCTGGAGTGGCCTTTGTATCTGTCTTGATTGGAGTGACTTCAGCTGGTGAGTCTGCCAGAGCTCCAGCACACCTGTCTTCACTCCAGAAACATTAGGGGGAGGGGCAGGAGGCAGCCACTCAGGGAGTGGCAGAAGAAGAGGGCTGGACAGCTTGTGGAGCTGCTGTGACAATTTTACTTTATTTTATTTTAGTTCTACTTTTACGTTAAACCAAATCATAAATTATGCTACTTTCTTATTATGATTAGGAGGCTGATGTTTGGCCTGCTCTCAAATTACTTAAATTGATAATAGGGTGTTATTATAACAGCTTTCTTAATAGTATAGCTATTATAATAGGCTAATTATTATTATTCTATTTATTTATTATTAGACTATTAGGCTATATCCTATATATTTAGACTAATAGAATGCCCGCTGGCTTCACTCCCATGCGCACCCAGAGCAAAATACAGTCCCTGCTTCGCCTGAGCCCCGCTGCGGGCTTCATGACATCCACACCCCGCTTGAATGGACCACCATTATGGCTGCACTCTCGCACGCACCTCGCAGCAGAGGCTGCACTGAAGGCTAATTCAGTCGCAGAAATGATCCAAAGGTCGGCATCTCTCTCGTCCGCGCTCCGGTCTAGAGATCCTACCTACATGTCCGCCTCTAAATAATTAGGCATACATCTGCATTGATTTAATAACCCTGCTGCCTCATTTTTTTATTTTTAAACAGCTTCTGTTAAATAGGGAGCTTTATTTCATTTAAAATGGTCTATTGAATTAATTACCAAATACAAAAATAAAAAATAAAAAAATCAAACAAATAGGATATTTGTTTTTTTCATTTTCAATTTAAAAACAATATAGTCCAATTGAATGAACGGTACATGGACCAACCATCATTACCCTAGCCTACCTAAACCATAGCCTACGTTTCAGACATAGACAGACATGGAGAGAGAGAGCGAGAGAGAGACAGACATAGAGACATAGAGAATTATTAACAATTAACAGACGTTTTTCCCATCATAGTAAACTTTTGGTTTTTCAGTAAAGACTTTTTTTCTCTGCCCACTAGGCTCACCTGTGTCAGTCATCTCACCTGCCTCCGCTGCCTCCCTCGCCAGCCTCCGCAGCCTCCCTCGCCAGCCTCCGCAGCCTCCCTCGCCAGCCTCCCTCGCCAGCCTCCGCAGCCTCACCTGCCTCCGCAGCCTCACCTGCCTCCGCTGCCTCACCTGCCTCCGCAGCCTCCCTCGCCAGCCTCCGCAGCCTCACCAGCCTCCGCAGCCCCCGCAGCCTCACCTGCGGCAACAGGCTTAGCTGTCCCACTTGCACACACTTCAGTCCAAAAATTTCCAAAGTGTACTACAGGCTCAAAAGTTTTCACATGCTATAGACAAAAAAGAATGGAACAAAATTAAACCTAGAGCAGGTGGAAAAAAGCTTAGAAGTCCATGGACCAGTTATCTTTATAATGCCTTCAAGAAAAATAAATCCATGCTGCCCATTAGTATTTATCTATCAGCATGTCAAGCAATCTGGCAGTAGGACGAGGAAATCCCCTACTTCCATGCATCTGCAAAATGCAAGGTTGAAGACTGCAAGGCAGTCTATCACTTCACCCGAAATACACCCAACCCCCCCAAAAAATAAAAAAGTAGCTTTTAAGGGCCATTGATGTGGTGATGTAATGCACAGCAAGAGAGAAAAAAATCAGACATGTGACTTATACCTGACGAAGGTCCATAGCTTGGTGAAAATGGGGGGGGGGCAGCAACTTATATTATAAAATGTTGCAGAGCACTCCACAAGAAGAGCTCATGGCTGGGAACATCACCACTAGCCTAACTAAAAATGTTCTAACGCAGATATCCTATGAGATGAGAAAAAGCAAGCGCATTCACGATGACACCATGCTGGAGCTTATACTCGACAGAGGGGCAGCTATCCATCTTCAAAAGGATACTTACAAATAATCCAACTTGATCCGCTCAGTCTGCATGCCTATACAGATACAGGTGTTAACATCTGGCTGAGCATCTGAAGAAAAAACAGTGTCTCTGTATTTAGATGCAACTGGGGGGGGGGGGGGGGGGGTTAAAATGTGCCTGGTCAAAAAAAAAAAAAGGGGGGTGCTGTACTATGCACTTGTCCTACCAGGGATGGGTAAGGACAAGCCCCCGCTACCAGTCGCTGAGCTCATAACCAACACACACACCATTCCATCGATACAGCATTGGTTAATGCAGTTTAAAAGAAAACTGTCATTGTGAACATCAAAACGAGTTCATCAGGTTGAAATGGATTACAGCTGGGCATTAATAAATGGCATCCTACTCGCCTTCAATAGTGAAAACGTGCTCAGTTACCTGTTACGAGCATTTGAAGTGGAAAGAAGACTATACCAAATTTACTGTCCTTCATCTGTGCTCCGCACACATTATAAAAGCAGTAAGAAATGCTATTGGCCATCAGTGCAAAAACAAAGATGCTTGTGAGTTAATTACTTATTACTTTGCTGTTCTCCTAAACACCAGCACAATGAAAGAGCCACCCTTGTGTTTTACCACGTGTGTGGTGCTTCTCTCCAAACAATATAATGATCTGGCAAAAATAGCAAAGAGGTCCTGGACCACTACATCTCCCAAAAGCAGACTGAAGACACCATGGTAAGTGGCAGCAAGGACACCCAGGAGGACACACATCACACAACAGACATCACATGTGTTATGAAGCGGTCACCTTTCACCCATAAATTTTCTCTTCTGAGAGACCAAGGAGAAATTGACATTCTTTCAGAGTGTGACACAGAAATGCTGAATGTGTACTGGTGTCCAGCAGTGACTGCCATGTTTCTAAGCACTTACATGCCAATTTACCCTTTGTGGAGTGGAGTAATGCTAGGGGATCTTAAAAGGCAGACACAGGCACCCGCACAGACTTCAAGCAAGACACGTGACACAAACTGTCATGTCGAGCTGTGGTTCAGAATTGTTAAACACTCTATACTACAAAAGAAAAAACACCTGAGGCCTGCAGAATTCATCAGCGCAGTGTTTTCCAGCCTCCAGGGTAGATATATTGAACACATTCATGAATACAATCTACCTTTAAAAATTTTAGGGGAGAAGGCAGATGTAGGAAGACTTCACGCTGAACCCTTGTTGACCTCTAATGGAGCTCCACAGGTGTTCCTGCTCGGAGTCAGGAGTCTGACTCTTATCACACCGAAGGACTTAAGCAAAGGCATATATCTATCCATACGAACTGCATGACTGGACTTTACTGACCTACTGCAATAAATATGCCAGAAGGGGGTCCCCTCTCTTCTCTGATATGGACCAGAAACCTGGTACGGGACGGTACTATCGGTTTAGGGCCCAGATAAATCACTCCCTTTGTTTAAATCGAAACTGTGTACGTTTGAGGAGAAACGTACAGACACTCTGCCATCTAGTATTCAAGACGGACTGTGGTCACTACTCATTATTCACTCCAATAAAAGTATGTATATTAAGGTTCTCATGCAACAGCCATCTGTTCAGGAGACTGACTTCATGCATATACATGTTTCTTCACAGGACATTAACATTATGATCCTCTGTGCAAACTGTTGAATTTATCATGTTTAATATTGGTTGAACATGTGTTTATTTCTTGTCATGTCATCAGTCTGTGTGGTATCATCATGATAGTCTTATTTAGTATAAACGTAAAGTTACTCAAATATCTGGTGTAATTGAAGTGGAGTGTTAAAATGATTAGCCATGTAAGGTGTTCGGTTGGGTAAAGTGATATCTGACGCCTTAACGCGAAAGACCTCCCCCAGAGACGGCGAAAGTAAAACCCTCGCTTTCTCTTTGTTCGCTCTCTTACGCGCTAAAACTCTAAACCTTTTTCATGCTCTCGTGTGTTCTTACGCTTTTCTTTTCGTCGACGAATTTTTATTTTCTCTTTTGCTACTTATACTTTCGTTTTTGTATTGGTGTCCTACAAGACACTAGTTAACTTTCGTTTTGCAAGTAGTCTCGTTTATAGCGTACTTTGAAACTTCGCACGGCAAACTTCGTCCCAGTCTTCAATATAACCGCTGAATTGACCATAGCGGTTTTCTCAGAAGTCCATCTTTAAGTTTTATAAGCTGCAGTGAAAGCTGGTTTCAAGCTTTCACCTATATGGACTGCTGCTGTACTTAAGGCTTGACGCTGCCTCTCTGCCGAGCCACGGCAATAACTCAAAGCGGCATCCACGACCGCTGTGTACATCACTGACGCTGATATCCGGACGAGCTTCAGAGGACGAAACCAGGACGGAGTAGTAACTGGACCGGCCAGCCAGCGACACTTCGTGAACCTGCAACCCAGCGCAGCGGACCCCAGCCCGACAGCCGGTGGCCTGCTGAGCCCGTGGTCCTCGTCATCCTGACCTCCGCTCGATCCTCCACAGTAAGCGCAGTGTATATGACATCTATTGAGTTCGGCGTCAAACTCCTTAAGTGCCCTAATTCTAGCGTTTATCTTTCTGTGTCCCCATAATCTCACGTAAATCCCATTGCCATAATACTCCACTACAATTAATTAGATATTCTGCAATAATCCATTTACAACGTTTCATAAAGTTATCTAGCCCTAGGTCCCGTTTTTCATTATATTGTTTGCGCATTCTAATAATAAACCCATACTTAATTCACTCTACGTTGAGTTTGGTGGTCTTTATCTGTTATCAAAGTCACTACTGGTTAACCTCTTTTCCCTCAGGGACATAAGCTGTTGTGGTTAAACTCCAGACCTGATTATTTGTCACCTATCAGGTATAGTTCGTTAAGCTAAACATCTGTGTCCTAAAAGCATAATTAATAAATGTATGCTACACAGAACTAAAAAGGCCTAAAGAAGATCACCAAGACGGTTGGCAGAGGCGAAGTGACTTGGTGGCCACCCCAGCACGCAAGTCTAAATATTTCAACCCACCACCCCAAAAGCCCCCAAAGACAGAAGAACAAGAGGAGGGCCAATCTGACAAACTGGTAAACATAAATCAAATGGTTGGGTTTGTTCAAGTATTAAACTGGGTTTAGATTTTATTTAAACTATAAACCTAAATCAGTTTCTATACTTTGTGTATTCCTGGGTCAGTCCACATTTTAGTTGTTTAGTAAAATATAATTTTGAGGGGCTATACTTATTGTCCTTTCAAAAGCACACCCCAATCTCTAAAGTTACTTTGATGCTGTTCTGTTGCTGTTTTCCTCACACAAACATACCTCTCTCCATGGTATCTGTCTTTGTCAAATATACTGTAGTTGACATGATTCTGTATTTGATTTGTCCAGTCAGGAATGTATTTAATTTAAAGTCAGTGTTAACATTTTATTTGTACAATCCCTTTTACAGGTATCTTCACTGTGGAAGAAAAAGTCAACTGAATAATAATAATTTCTGTCAACTGTGACTTCACAGTTGGGAAGAACAATACTTACTTAATTACTTACTTACAATACTGTGGCACAATGACTTCAGATCCCTTCGCCCACACCAGTGGCTCAGTGGAGAGGTGCATATTGTAAATTATATTTGTTATACTATTTCTATCTGTACACACTCAAAATACCACAAACATTGCTTATTGTAGATTATGGAGTGCATAATGCATATGGCAGCTCAAAAATGTTGTGTGATGGATAAGGTATTCCTTATGGACCACTACACAGCGGGGAAAATTGTAGAAGGCGACCAAACCCAGATGTCTAATCACACTTTGTCAAAGGTAAGGTTATCTGTCTGTCTGTGTCTCCCTCTCTGTCTGTTTGTTACTCTCTCTCTCTGTCTCATCTATCTATATCTATAAATATAGACCTTTTTACAGCGCTCTCATAGCTGCCATTTAGTGCGCACCTGAATGTGACTGTTGTGTTAACATTGACCTAAAGGCACTATATCCAGATCAAAAGCTCCTTTAGGTAAATGCAAACAGAGACTGTGTGAAAAAGCCTTAAGACAACAACATGTAAAGACCAACCAGTGACTTCAGCCATATGTATTTAAAATAGCCCAGTGTTGCCAGTAAGAATGTTGTAGTTCTTAAAATTCACATTACATATCGGGAACTCGGAAATACTGATGTTGCCCTTTATATTTTCGAGCTCTGTGGCACTCAAAATGATACATAGATGGAAAATACACAACACAGATGGTGTATTGTCAAATTGAAGCACCTTTTTCTCACTTTGTTAACAAAGTGTTTTAATTGTAGCCAATTTGATAACTCAGAGCCCAGCCATTCCGTCCGGTTTTACGAGAAAAATTTCCCACCCCAGTTTGTGTTTAAGGTTGTTTCCAAGAATTGGAAGTGGGAATTCCTGAGTTTCCGAGACATTGTGAATGCAGCAATAGAACCTGGTGTTTGCACCTTCTGTAACAAAGTAGTTACAACAGTCCAAAGTTTTAAATTCAATTTTATTTTTATAGCCCTATATTACAACAAAGTTGCCTCAGAAAACTTCACAAAATACAATGTAAGCAAGCAATAAGCAAGGACAATATGACAATATGTCAGGACAGACAGGCTATAGATGTGTCCAGCACTGATGGATTAAGTCCTTATGCTATGAGAGTTCAGTGTGTGTGTACGGATGCAGCAGATTTAGGGGGAATTCAAGCAGTTTTTAGGGGGGGCAGATGAATGATGTGAGGTATGAATTTAGCAGAAGATAAATGAGGTGAGGTACGAATGCAGTGAGGGCATCATGAAGCTGGTAAGACGGGAGGAGATGCACACAGAGGCGGCCAGCTAAGGTCAACACTGGGACATCTAATAGCGAGCCAGGCATCTGAAGATGGGAGGTCTGGGAGAGGTCCACCATCAGTGAGGATGGAGCCATAGGGGGGGCTAGCTGAGGTCATTACCTGGACATCTACCAGCAAGCAATGCACCTGAAACAATATCCACTTACCCAAGAGGGAGCGGGACAGAGGAACAACATGTGGATAGCAATGAACTAAATGTATCAGGATCAGACATAATCAGACCTATTTAGGGACTATAACTATGTACATAGAAATATAAATAGCAATATCTGTAGAAGAAAAGGCAGATGGGCTTGTCACACACAATATCAACCCGTTCATGCAGACTCTAGAATGATCTATAAAAGTATTTTACTCTGTTCTTTTATCTTTACCAGCATTTGTGCAGCTACTACTGCCAGCTCCATTTATTAACTCCTAACTCCTTGTGAGTTGATTCTCATTTTTAATCATTATTCTAAAGGCCCACAATTTTAGGATAGTAGTCTTTTATCTAGCAAAAATAAACATGAAACTTCTGTAATCTAAAAATTATAAGTTATAACTATCTAATCTTTTTTGTTTTGTTTTTATATTCTTTTATATTATATTTTATGTTCTGTAGGTGAGGCTGGACAAGTATGAAGCACTTATTTAATTTGTTAATATTAACCAGAACCACTGGAATTTGCTGGTGAGTATATACATGTTTCTGACCACTCATAGCACACATAATGTATTCAGTATTACTCAATACTTATCCTATACCTACAGTACGTATATCCAGGACCAGGAAAAGTGTTTATGTTGGACCCACAACCCGGCGCTTCAGAGCTTAAGGCTTCCAGAAATGCTGCTTTGCAAATAGAGTAAATCTTTAAGAAATATTTAATGCAGTATGTAATTGTGTTAAGATTCGAATGTTTTAAAGTTTTTTTCTTTCAGGAAATATCTGTCATTAAGACAGAAGAAGCATGGCTATAAATGTTGGAGCTCAACCAAGTGGACAGGGGCAGTGATGAACAGGATGGATGTAGCTGTGGGATAATAGTTTTAATGGTAAATAAACATTTGAACATAACCTGCCTAAAGTCACTTTTTGAGAAAACCAGTATTTTAATTCCCCAGAAATGGGGAGAGGGGCTAAAAAGTTATAAATATGCGTATTACATCATTGGTTATAGTTATTACATGTGTGTGTTGCACATGAGAGAGAGAGGGTGGAGAGGGGGGCTAATATTAAAAAAAGCAGTTGTAAATATGTGTATTACATTATTGGTTACAGTCATTACATTATCAAAGACGTTTTTTAATGCATGGCGAATAATGTAATGTATTATGTTATTGGCTGGTCATTCCTTTGGTTTTATTACATTTAAAATGGCTAAAATTATTACATTATTGCCCATAATAACATTATTGGCCGTTATCGGTTTCAGGAATCAAATAGTTTATACTGGCATTCACTTTTACACCATTTTTAAAAAAAAAATTATGTTTAATAATACTGTTACTGCACAATGTAGTCCAAAACAGGAAACATTTACATATTAAATAGGGGGAGATGGTGGCAGAGCGGTTAGTGCTATTACCTCCCAGCAAGAATATTGAGTCAATTTAAATTGCGTCTAGTGAATGAATGCGAGTGGTTGTCTGTCTGATGTTTTCAGGCCTATAAACTGCCAATTCTCTACGGGATAGGCTCAAGTCACTTGCAACCCCTAACAAGGAAAAGCAGAAAAGGATGACTACATTACATGCAGTCATCCTACACCTGACGTTCTGTATTGAGCCAACGATTCTATTCATAATCACTATGAAAATCCCTTTGAATTCAGCATCCATGGAAGCCACTGGGGTCATGTGACTGTGGATCACAAACCTTCCATCTGTAGTCTAGTAGAACTTCTCAGTAAGGTTTAAGGAACCGTAAACTAGAAAGTACCACGTTCATCTCCTCCTTCAGTCCCATCCACACCGCTGCTGCTGCTGAGCACCTATGACCTCATGTGCGCTCGACCTCTGCGCGATAGCTCCGCGCTGCTGCTCCTGCTGCTCTGTGAGTACGCCCTCCGCGCTGCTGCTCCTGCTGCTCTGTGAGTACGCCCTCCGCGCTGCTCCTCCTGCCGCTCTGTGAGTACGCCCTCCGCGCTGCTCCTCCTGCCGCTCTGTGAGTACGCCCTCCGCGCTGCTCCTCCTGCCGCTCTGTGAGTACGCCCTCCGCGCTGCTCCTCCTGCCGCTCTGTGAGTACGCCCTCCGTGCTGCGCCTCCACGCGACTTTGTGAGTGCGCCGCACCTCCGCATCGCACCTCCTTGTCGCTTTGTCTGTGGCTCAACCCGACCTCCGGCGCGCATTACTGGTGCGCCGCTGAGTGAACTGCTCTGCTCGGAACAGGGGACGGCCCGCAGACGGCGGTAAGTGCAGCAAAAGGCAGTTTTAAAGGAAAATCTCGGCTATAATTGACAAAAGTTGCAGAAAATTTGCGGAGTTTGGACAAAATTGCAGGGTCGCGCTGAATTCGCGGGGTTTGCTTGATTTTGCGTTAATAGTTGCGATCGCAACATCGCGAAATCCTGGAGGGACTGATTAGGGATGCGATGGTTCACTTTGCCTATTGTTTGGTTCATACCACGTTTTTGTGTTCAGTTTTGGTTCGCTTTTGAAACTTTTTGAATATTAGAAAAACTGAATAAAAAGTAATATCTCAGTCTTGAATATAGATAAATGACAAATAGACCTTAGTTATACATAACTAAAATTGACATTTACACCTTTTTAATTCACTACGAACTGAATTACTTTTCTTTCAGTACCAAAAAGGCTAAAAACTTCATGATCTAGTAGTCTCTTTTGTAAGATTAGAAATAATATGGACCATGTAAAAGTAGGCTAATTTTAAAGGTTGAGAGGTGAAAGTGAAAGGAAAAGAAACTGTGCTGAAACACTGGTTTAAAGATGTATGAACCGTGGACGACAAACCATATGGTTCATTTTAAAACTTAGAATTGCATCTCTAGTGGGTATCCCTTCTCTATACATGTCTAAACTTCAACTACTCCAAATATGAAAACACTTTATCTTTTAAAGATCTATGAGAGAAACTGTGAATTTTTACAGATAAATTGATGAGCAAATTATTTAATTACAGCCCTACAACTCAGAACTATTGTCTCAAAAATATAGTTTTTCTCAGTAGCTTTATATTCCTTAGGCCCTGATCTTAAATTTACAACAGTTTATGTGCATTTCTAAATATAATTCATACAAATGTCACAATGTATTAAGTATCCAAGTTAGTATTTGGTCAGTTAACCTGTCAGAGCTACCAAAATTTTAAGCTTTTGTGTCATTGTTTATGAATATGACATCCACAAGCTTTAACATTTTGTCAGTTTATGTATCAGCAAAAAAAAACACAAAAAAAAAACACAAAAAATAAAAAACGATAGCTAATGTGGCTGAACACCACTGTCATTCACTTTATCAGATCTTACTGGAAAAATGAGGAACAGGACTCAAATAATTGATCTTGTAATTTACTGATACGCCATGTTGTTGAAAGAATTCTTTAGTAGGACAGTTACTGTACTATATAGTCCAAAAAAAAAAAAAAAAAAATACAAGGTTGACCTTTTGCAGTTAACGGTCACAGTGGCAGAACCGTTAGTGCTCTTACCTCCCAGCAAGAAGATCAATGATTAATACAGTCATATGTTAGCACAACTGCTCATTCTAAATTGCCCTCAGTGAATGAATGTGAGAGTGAATAGTTGTCTGTCTGTGTGTGCTATGTCGACTTGTCAATCCTACAACTAACTGGCCATTGTCTAGGGTGTAGCTCACCTAAGGCCCACAGTTACTGGGATATGCTCCAGTCACCCGTGACCCCTTTAAAAAAAAGGAGGAATGATGAAAGAATTACAGTAATTTTGTAAGTCTACCTACACATTACATTTCAACAAACCTAAGATTCTATTGAACATCACTATGAATATCTTCAGCAACTGAGAATGTAAGAAACAGCTGACAATTGTACAAACTCAGTTGCAAAAATGGACCGAAGCATTCAGTCATTGTGAAATAAATTGTCAATCAACATCTTTTTAGAGTTGCAAAGGTAACTAAGTATTGTAACATTAAACAAGTAGTTTTAAAAATTTAAGTTCTGATCTGAGAAATGTGCCAAAGCGACTGAGAAAAGTGTTCCCTATCTGAATTTTGATACTATTTCACAAGCTGTAGTTTCCTGCATTCCTGCTATGTGAAACTAGGAGACCAGACTGAATGTTAACCGTACAATAAATCAAAGCATTAAATATTTCAATGTTTGGTTGTTTTTTGCCAGTGCTGGATGAGGACAACTGCTGTACCATGTGTGCCGCTTTTAAGCCACCAATTCAAAAACCACCAATCGAAAACCTAAGGGCTGGGTAAATCAAAGAATATTACTTTCTCTCACTCTTCTCTCTCTCTATGTGTGTGTGTGTGTGTGTGTGTGTGTGTGTGTGTATGTATGTATATGTGTGTATATATATATATATATATATATATATATATATATATATATATATATATATATATATATATATATATATGTGTATATATATATATATATATATATATATATATGTATATATATATATATATATATGTGTGTGTAAAACAATCCAAAAGTCGGATATGCCTAAGTTTTAATGACTAGTACATATTGTAATAACAAGTAAACTTTTACTTATGAAGTAATAATAAAATTCTTTCTCATCTACAGATCCAATGCGATACATGTGACAGGTGGTATCACTGCGTATGCATTGGTATGACTAACCAGCAGTTTCGAAAGGCTAAAAAGGAAGACTGGTTTTGTGATTTGTGTTTGGGAATGTCATGGGAATGTCATGACAACCAATAAAACCCACAGCGGGACTGCCCCACTCTAGGCTTCACTTTGCAATGTTCTGTATCTGAATCTTCCCGATTGTTCTGTTCATGCTGAATTATTCTGCAGTGGTTTGGAGTCAGTGGGTCACATGATCTAAAAGCTATTGAAGAAAAATGCCTTTTTTGTGCCATAAAAATGTAATTAAATGTTCATTTAAATTAATGAAATGGTCTAATTAAAACACTGTCATATAAGCATGTATGTCCTTTTCAGTGTTGTTTGGTTGGTTGTTTGTTTTTTTACTTTGCAACATAAAACATGAGCTAATTCTGAATTTGTTATATAGCTTTTATTTGTAATTTAATAGTTTTTTTTTTTTTACTCTTATGTACTCATTCACAGGTCTTTCTTTTCTCATTTAATCGAGACAATGCACATTAATGAATGATCACATACATCTGTACAGACTATAAATGGGCCAGATTGTAGTACAGTTGTTCATTTCCATCTGATGTTCCGAGGCAATGTGGGGGCGAAGTGTCTTGCCCAGGGACACAACAACAATATGTGCTTCAGATGAGATTCAAACCATCGACCCTCCGGTTGCTGGGCGACTGCTTAACACCCTACACCACTATCGCCTTTTTTATGTGTGCGTGTCTGCGTGTGAAGTAATTTGTTGATGGTCCCTAAGTATCAACCAGCAGAACTGCTGACAGTTCTAGTGAGCATTAGCCGTGCCCCTTGCTTCTTGTTCGGCTCCAACACGAAACAAACTCTCCATGTGAGCGAATGTGTCGAATATCCTCCAACTGACTTTACCGCGGTCAATTACCCAGCTACAATATTTGGAAAATGTAACGTATGTGTGTCCTGAGTTGGACACTATGGCCCTGAGTCGGACACACTCACCTTTTGCTATTTTTCGGTCTTCTAACAGATGTTTGTAAAGACATTAACTGGCTAACAGTAGATAAATAAACTCCACATATTGCTCTACCTCTGTGGTAATTTTTGTGTATTTATGCTAAGTGTTTGTAAAATAATCATGATATGAAAATAATTTTGATTTTTGATTTTTTTATTTGATGAAATTTGAAATTTGCAGGGAATGCTCAGGTCACACTCGGGCAACGTTCTTTCAGTGATCTTAATGTTTTTGTAGCTAACTTTGTCCGTCTTGTGATTTTCTGATTAACGTTAGCTTAGCCCACAATCTTATCTTGAAAGACGGAAACAAGGTACCGGATGTGAAAATTTGTTAAACGTAAATATCCCAGCCTTAAATTAGAGCCAATCACAAGCAAAAAATCCAACAAATAAGGCCAAAACGGCAGAAAGGTGAGCCTGTCCGATATTGGAACTTTCGTGTGTCCGACTCAGGGCCATAGCACTGCCGAGCTTAAACCTCGGGCGATAGCGCTCTTTCATACGGCCACAATAAAATATTTGTAAAAGAAACTATCCAACCAATATATCGTTATAAGTGTAAGAAAATATACTTTTATTTTATACAAATTGCATTAATGAAGATATTAAATGAGCGATTTTATGACTTGTTGAAGATAAAAAAAGTGATAGAATTTTAGCCAAAAGTGTCGGACTCTGGACACACATACGTTATGCTTTTAAATGAACAGGATTGTAGGCTGTCTACTGCTCGTTCTCAGAGTCTCAGAGTACACACTCATATGAGCACGGCTGAGCGACAAAACATTCACAGACCTCCAAGATTTACAGCTTCATGTTTACAGAGGAGGTAAGAAAAGTTAGCAGTATATTTGACTTGTGCTGTCACAGCAGTGAAGCAAACTCTTGAGACATGAAAGGAGAATGACTAGTCTTGTTAGATAATGTTTGACAACTGCATGTTTTATAATGCATTGTTCAAGAAAATACAGCAGTTAGAACAAACTTTGCTCATTATCTCGACTGCATGTAATGTTTGTCAAAAATGCTAACATTAGCTCACCAGCTAACTAGGCTAACTAGTAATTAACGTAGCTTTCACCGATGCCCCGTAGTGTTTACCAGGCTTAGCAGGATAACGGCTAAAATTTGTTGTATCAGGCAGGTAGAGGTGTCACTATTACAGTTATTTTACCCTGTCTTAATAATATATAACATAATAAAACTAAACTCTGGCACTGGCTGACTTCTTATTTATGATAAAGAAAAAAATATGGTAAAGCAAATTAAATATGACTGAGTGAGGACATTTGGCTTGTTTCTGGGTACCATTACTGTACATTATTTCTAACTTGATCTTGAATTAGGGTGAGACTACATAAATCTAACCTCGCTGTATCATTTCAGCTTTCCATTGTTTATTACTCTACAGGAGCTGTCAGTGAGGAGGACAGACTGAAGGGGGCTCAGCTGACGGGACTGCAGAGCTGCAGGTTGGTCATGATGGTCATATACTGTATCTACAAATTATGACACCTAAATCTACATATGTAGTCTAAGCAATGTTTGTTGCTCCATTTTCAGGCGGTTACAACAGCTGTCCCTGGAGGAGAGGGGTTCCAACAAATCAAAACCAGGAGCAGCCGAACCAAACAGGGGTCTTCCAGCTTGATGCACCTGTCTCAACAGCTCAACTCCTTCCACTTCATGAGAGCTAAGACCCTGGGGCAGTTAACCCAGAGAATCAGTATTTACCACCAGGTCACTCTCTGGCAGCATGGACACCTGGGTGCTGGGATTCACATTTTGATACATAGCTATTATGTCTGGCTAATTATAAATACCCTGACTCTTTTGGAAATAATGTTGTGTGCAAAGGAGCCTCCTTCTGAGTGAATTAGAAAATCTGTAAATTTGTTTTTGATGTGGATATTGCTGCAGCCTTTAGGTGACCGCCTCCAGAAAACATCAATGTTATTTTAATGCTAAGGGTTTTATTGTAGAAAACTAGATATATTTATGCAGTGTGTATATACAGATATAAAGATATACAAAACCTTTCCTTCACATACTTACAATAAACTACTGCTTTAAATGAAATGATTAGGCTACTGTTTGTTTTCAGAGCAAGAGCTGGTTCATAGCGACTTGTCCACTCGCCTAATTAGTCTAATTTAACTAAACAATAGATGTGTCTCCATGACAACCCAAAGCAAGGAGGGGCTTTTAAACTACAGCGCTGCTTCATTTCAGTGTCCTCTCTGTCCTGCTGAGGTAGCTGCAACACGACAACACATGAGCCTGAATGGTCTTTTCTCGTGTTCCCGCGATTATTGCGCGCTTCTCACAGCCAGGGCCTGACGAACCCCATGCGCTCCTCTGCTCTGGGTGCTCAGAGCGAGTGCGTAAATGCGTCAATCAAAGCGGAGGGAGAATGACAGCAGCTGCGTGACGAGAAGCGCTGTGTAATCAAGAAAACTTTGTAAGTGGCAAAGGGAAAGTAAAAAGGCGTACACTGGTGGCAGGGCAGCCTCAGAGAAATCTCCACAAGTGGTGCAAATGTGGCTACTGGAGGTGGATTCATTACTTCATGAAATCTACTCGCATTTGTCAACCCCTGCTAACAAAACATTCTTTAAAAAGTACCATATTTTTACTCTCACCAAAAGTCAAGAAACTCCACATCCATTCAGCCACCTTCTCTTGAGTACAGTCTGTGACAGTGCGCTGCAGGACTATGTAGCATATACAGATATATATGACTAGAGACAAGGATTAAATATGTTTAATTACAACGGTCAGCCCTGCACTGAAATGCAAGTTAAAACACTTAAAACCCTCAGGAGGGAAAGGTTAACCAGCAGGGACTTATCATAGATAAAGACCACCAAGCTCAACTTAAATTAGATTAAATATTAAGTTTATTAACAAATTAGGCAAAGTAGTATACTGAAAGGCATAGGTAGATATTGAAAGAATGTAATTTTGAAAGAACTGTTATGCAGAATTGCATACTATTACTGATACTAATTTTAGTGGAGTAAAGTTATGGTATTACTTTTTAAATTATTGGAGATTTTAGGGAATAAAGGTGGATATGAGACTCTAATGGTACGTTCACACTGGATGCGAATCAGGCGTCAGGCGCGAGTGATTACCATGTTAAGTCTATGGAAAGCCGCGTTACAAGCGTCCTGCGGCGCGAATGATGCGACGCGAATCAAGTGAATTGCGCGAATAGCGTGGCGCGAATGACGCGAATTGAGCGTTTGAGTCCCGCGAATAGGCGAAGACGCGAATCGTCGGATGACGCGAACAACGCAGATTCACATCCAACGCTCTGGTCGCGGAAGTTGAAAAATTTGAACTTCTGCGAACATTCGCGGTGCGTTAACCAATCAGGGACCTGCTGTAGCAATGACGTGGTTACGTACGACGTAACAGGAGGAGATCCCTGCCTCGGAGATCCAGCAAAACAATCATCGAGGCTGAGAGTGAACCCGGAGATAAAAGCTACAGCCTACAGCAGCTCTTCTACTTTTATGAAGACAGGAAACAAAAACAGCCCTGATAAAAAAAATATGGCTGTTTAGGCTTTGTGTGAGTGTGGTTATAGCTGTTATCTGTGATACGAGCCTGTGACAGAGGCTCACTCTGATCATCGTGACATCAAGAACACACAAATAAATACAATTAAATATAAAGGGGGGTTAACTTTACCAAAATAGCCTATTGAGATGTGCTGTTATATTAGCAGTTATTGCACTCTCCAGAACAACAGAAAATACAGAGCTGGAGGACTAGACTAGACCCCAAACCACTAGAGAGAGCTAATGTACAAGAAATAACCCCAGACTGTCTCAGCTCTGTCTCTGGGGTTAATGCTGCTGTACAGCAGCAGTGTCCTGGGGAGAGGTCCTCGTAGACACAGGTGACCAAACTGAGACAGGCTCATTTGGGAGTAGCCCTAGCGGCCATGCCCCTCATTTGACGCGAGTGAATTCAAAATGGTCACGCGTCCAACTAGACGCGAATGACGTGAATTTGACGCCTGATTCGCGCCCGGTGTGAACGTACCATAAGACTATCGACGCCAACTCTGTCACACACACTGCACTGTACATGGAGCAGGAGGGACATAGGATGATGACAAAAATCCAGCCTCTGGGTTCAGTCAGGGCTCGCAATGTTGGTCCTTGTCCTTTTGGATCCGCGGGGTGTCAGGCTGGTCTTCTCGGTCCAAGCCGCGGTTCGTAGGTTTGGTTCTCCGAAAGTTGTCCTGTTAGGTTGAACAGCGTTCGTGATTCCACTTACAGGAGAGTTAATAATAATAATAATACATTTTATTTATAAAAGTGCTTTTCATGACTCAAAGACACTGTACAAGGGTAAAAAAGAGAAACAAACAACAAAACAAGCAAACAAATATTAAACTTTAAACTTAAAAAGCAGTTCTGAAAAGGTGGGTATTGAGATGGTTTTTGAAGGTGGGGAGGTCAGTGCAGTCACGGATGGGTTGTGGGAGTGAATTCCAGAGGGTGGGGGCAGCGACGGAGAAGGCTCTGTCACCCCAGGTTCGGAGTTTCGGAGTTCAGCTGTTGTTCAGCGTAAGGCAGCGTCAAAGTCTCAGAGTATGGCAAATGTCCTTTTAATGCCAAAAATTTAACATTTTCGCTGTATTGCACACTGTTCTTTATACGTTTTATTTATTTGTTTGCTCTAAGTCACATCTCCTCTGACCCTCTCTCTCTGATCACGCTGCTCCGTCTGCTCCGTCCCAGGCCCCTCCCATCCCTGCTGCCTTTTCCTCATACTCAGAGCTCTATCCACCTGCTCCATTCTCGTGTGTCTGGTCATCAAACTAAGTTATAGAAAGTAAATATATCTGTCTTTTGGATGTTTTTTGTGTGAAAGATCAAACATCCTACCTGAAAAACGCCCCGTGTTCACACCGATCGAGCCTTACCACATGTGCATATTTAATTACATGTATTACCTGCGAATCAGTTTTTGAACACCTAATGGTTAATAACTTTGTGATTCTTGTGCCTATAAACATTAATGACTGTCTTAAATCTTAAAGTCTCCTCTGTCAGTATAAGTTAGTTGCAGGTCTTTATAAATTGAACTATTTTTATTCCATCTGAGCAAAGATGAGAACCCTTTCTCTTCTGGCTGTGGGGCCTATAATAAATTTATAGTGATTTGGAGTAACACACACCAAGACTGATTGCCTGGAAAATCCAGACTGATATGTCTCTGTATTATTATACAGAGACATATCAGTCAGGTCACCAAGCCATCCGCAGTGGTTTACTCAAATCCCAACCGTACCGTGCATTTTGATTCGCTTATTTAAGTCACGTGTTCTTCGCGAGCAGCGTCCGCAACAACAACAATCAAGGTGGCGCACTGAGGAGCCGAGTTTGTTTCATTCAGCGGTAAATTCCGTTTTAAATGACCAAAAACATATTGAGTCATTAAAACCACAGCAGCTTGCAGCAGTAGAAGCCTTTATATATATATAAAAAAAATGTTTTCGCGTTGCTTACTTTCTTGTCGCTTTGTTAACGTCATGTCCGCCATTTTCTGATTGGCTAACTCCGCTGCCCGTTTGCTCCGCGCTAGAAATCGAATTGATTCTATGGCGACCAGACTCATCCACTGATACAGCGGTGAGTCTGGAATTTCCAGGCAACAAGACTGAATCATCAGCAGGTAAAATGACTGAGAATAAAATTGTTTATGACAGTAATGTTACACATACATGGACAATTCCTTGCCCTGCAACAGAGTCAAAACACACAAATGTGCGTCAAAATTTGCATCCATATAAATCCATATTTTTTCAGTACTCCATGTCACCATGGCTGGATATCTGTATTGGTAAGGACAGGGTAATGTGTTAAGCAGGGACGTGCGGTCAGGGGAGGCAGGGGAGGAGTCTAAAATAAACAAATAATGATTAAAGGGTTCCAAGGGTGGCTGGCAGGGGTGCCCAGGAAAAATTCTTGCATAAAGGCCTGTTCTGTTGTATACATTATTTTAGATTTTATGTTTTGCTGTATTATTTACAATGCCGGGGCTCTGAATATGTTTATTATTATTTAATAAAGTTGATTCAAAATATACCAACAAAGTCCTTCTATTTTCTAAGAGCCCCCTCCGCAAGAGTAGTTTCTGCTTCTGTCTGTGATGCAGCTGACCTCTGTATTCCCAGCATGTCCCACTCCCAACATAAGTCAGGTTGTAAAAAACCAAAGGGAAACAGAAGAAAGGGAAAGGCAAGGGTGGCAGTATGTCACCCAGTTTTTCCAAAAGAAAGGTCTGTATTAACAGTTGTTTGAAATAACGGTGAAAAGGGTGGAGTTTCTGGGCTAATTATAGGCTAGCCAACTTTGGTTCGCTGTTTGCCTTTAAAAATTATATGAAACAATGAAAGTATTGTATATGAAAGTATATGAAATATTAATGCTGTGCCAGTAAGTAGCTTAAACAGCCTAGCAGAATAAGTTAGTTTTTTAGTTAGCCTATTTTACCACTTCACATAACCTTTTGTTAAATAGTGTTAAACTTCATCAATACAGAATCAGCTTCAGCCCCGTCTTCCAGCAAGGGCTGGCTCCTCAGGGGTACCTGCCGCGGCAGCTGCCACTACCAGGGGTACCTGCCGCGGCAGCTGCCACTACTAGGGGTACCTGCCGCGGCAGCTGCCACTACCAGGGGTACCTGCTGCGGCAGCTGCTGCTTATAGATAACAGGTTTTAAGTCATAATTAGACAGAATTACAGACACATGTAAATCAATTTTGATATTTGGATATTTCAATGGTCCACTGTTAATTCACATATTTATGCATGTATAATGCATATTTATTTATGTTTATATTTGTACTGTTTGCAATATGAAATAAAATCATATATATATAGATAAGTATGAAATAAAGTTTTCTGTTTTTTTAATTTTAACCTATGCTAGGGTTGATTTATGGAAATGGATGAATTAATGAGAAGTATTACATTTACAATTAATGTTTTTTTCTTTTTTATTACATCTTACAACTTGCCAGCTTTCCAGCATTTTGAATGGTGTCTCAACTGTACTCTGGTACAGTCTCAACTGTACTCCATATGTGTGCTATATGGGTACACTTGAGACAAAAATGAACCTTTTGTTTTTGATTAATAGAAATATAAAGAACTTGGGGATATCATTTCTTGGTTATATTTTAGTTCACAAAGAAAAGATATATTATGCAAAAATAGCTTATTTTCAGTGTCTTTTGAGTGTATAATTTTAGTGTTGAAATGGGAAAAGCAAAAAACTGACTCAGCTGTACTCAGTCCACCCTACTACCACTACAACCGCAAATACCCCTACTAGTAGTACTGCTACTGCTAGTAGTACTGCTACTACTAGTAGTACTGCTAGTACTGCTACTACTAGTAGTACTGCTACTACTAGTAGTACTGCTAGTACTGCTACTACTAGTGCTGATACACTCACTACTTATTCTACAACTACTACTGCCGCTCATGGAAGTACTTGCCAGTGCAGCAAGTAGGGGCAACTGCGTTTGGGTACCTGCCGGCAGTCCATCACTGTTGGATGTCTGCAGAGTGGCACTGACCGGAGTCACGTGACCATTGTTCCTGTGTGCAAGGCGAGAGAAAGGTATAAAGTCCTAATTCACTGTCCAGCAGAGCCAGAAATCCTCGAAACATTAAAAATTATTTAAAAGGCTTGGATGAGAGGTGAAACATCTTCAATATTAAAAATCAAGTCCAACTGACCCTTATAGTTTTTTTTTTTTCTTGATCAAGGATACTACTTCCATAGACATCAGTACAGAGGTGTGAAATGGCCAGATCACGCAACAATACAAAGGGGTGGAAACAGTGAATACAGGGGGGTGGGGGGCAGGACTACAGAATAAACCAGCAAAAGTTAAACCAGGCCTACCAGGGACTTTAAGCGGCAGGATATGGATCTATTCCAAAGAGATGGGTCTTTATATGGAGTAGGCTATGGTAAATAAATTGAGTATCTTACATAAAGTAGTCTAATGCTTTTATTGCATTGCAATAGTATTGTAGCGTATGTAACAACACGATAAGATTTGTTCCATTGATGATTGTGTAGTGGCAACTTTGCAACTGAATAAATCGGACAAAAAATAAAATTATATTTCAAGTCTCTTTTTTTTTTTTTTTTTTGATATTTTGATATACATTCACAGGCCAAAGCCTACAATGAAAAATAATGTAGCCTAGTGGTGTAATGTAATGTAATGAAATGCCGCTTTTTATAGGCTATCACGTGATATCACGTTGTATTAAGAGTGGTTGTCAAATTGTGACTACACATCACACAAAAACATTTGCAAAAATAAACAGGCTGTACGAATTTGAACTTAAGATGACCTAACTATTGGCTATAGCCGACGGATCCTATTGGCTGGCATTTACTTCTGACTGTTACTTGACCTTTTGAACCTGGCAAACCCTGGAGGTGTCAAGGGGCATAAGTACTGACACAAAGCGCACATTGGCTACTAATTTGATTGTACAGCAACAACGGAGGTGAACTTGTAAGGTAAATGAGTAGTTGATTTATTATATATTATTTAGGTCCTTGTAGGCTATTTTTCCTTTTGTTAGGCCAATTTAGGCCTAACTTTGCCTTATTTGCTGTGCAAGCACATAACTGTTAGTGTAACAAAAATGGCTATATAGAATGACAACGCTAACCTTAATTTAGCTATGAAGTCTGCCAACATGCCATTGTCAGCTTCTTTTTGTTCATAGCACAGTACATTTGAACCATTATACAGGTTGTTTGTGTTTATTAACCATTGCTATTTGACTTTTTATTAGGCTATGTTATTTATTGTCTTACTGCTCTGTTTAACTTAATTTGCTGAATAATGGCAAGACGTGTAGACTTGTTCTGTTTTCTGAAAGTGGTTTCTTAAATGTTGGATAATGCTAATGTTACGATATAACAGATACAGTTTGCAATTATGCAATTTCCCCACTGAGGGACTAATAAAGGATTTCTTATTCTTATTTTGTATTCTTATTCAGTAATCAACTTCTGGCACTGTTTTGGCAAATTGCACAATGACTTTAAATGCCATGTGTTGACACGTTTAAAGAGGGGAAAAAAATGCGTTTGTTGACTGTCCTTTTCTTTTCACAGGATATCTTCATAGATGCCATAATCAACGCCACTTGTTTATAAAGATGGAGGGTAAGTTCAACCTAATCAAAAGAAGGGGGATGGGTGTCAAATTTTCCAGTAAGCAAAGGCCACAAGCCGGAGCTGAGGAGCATCTAGGAAGTGTTAATTTGATTGTGCAGTTAAAACAGCTTAAGTTTAAAAAATCATGTATTGAACAGTCTACTTTTTAAAAATTGATTGCGTTCCTTTATGTTTTTGAGGTCAGAACAAACTGTGTGTGTATAGTAAACACGTTTTCCTTATCTAGAATAGTTTTTTAGTTTGTTTTTTTTATTTGATAAACAAAAAGTTCTCAAAGACAATACAAAGCAGTCTTAGTTGTTTTAAGTGAATCAAAAATTAGCTACACAGTACACTGTACTATATGCACCATATATGCATCCATTGCTGGCTTCCTATTGTTACTGTGTTGACTGCGTTGTTCCTGTCAAATATTGTGCAATAAAAATGAATGAAAATAATGTTATTTTTTCTTACAGCTTCACATCAAGTGTTCTCAGATGTAGCAGAGTTATTTGCAAGAACTGGTCCTCAATGTGACTTCTGCCACTCAAAGGAACTTGCAAACAAATGCCATCTTCAAAAAAAGCACCTTAAAGAAGCCATTTACTTCTCTCAAAATAAACAAGGTACTACAAAGAACAGAAAATATTGATGCATGAACTGATTGTAAAAATATTGTTTAATTGTTGTTATAAATTCTCTTCAGAAAAATTTGTGGTTGCATGCTACTGTCATGAAAAAGGAGGATCCAGAAGCCATTACCACTGTCCAGAGTGTAAATATAAAATATTTACACGATCGAGCACTTTTATAGAACATTTAAAGGCAAAACATGGTAGGTGCTGGCTCTTCTTAACATATTTTAATTTGGATTAATCCAATTGATACTGCATAAAATGGCCTCAATGTATGTAAGTGACTATAACTTAAAACTATCAGTTATGACATATGATTTTTATAACTCTTAAAACCAGTACATGAAATATTACAGTATATGCATTGTGTTTTATTAAAAGTAAAAATGTATTATGTTTTGACAGGTACTTCAACAGACAAAAAACATGGTAAGTTTACAACCTACACAGCCAACAATTCAGTTCTTTTAATGCTCATTGTAAATTCTGCTGACAGTGTCTGTTTTTGACTATTTCAATATGAAATGTGTGCAGCTTAAAGAGTAACTAAACCCCAAAACAACTTTTTTTTGCTGATAAACTGTCTAAATGGGGCTCTAACGGTGCTGTCTTCTTGTAACTGTGAAATTTTTGGCATTTTCATATAAACTTGTTTAATTCGACAATCTTTGGTCTAAAACCATCTTAGTGCTGCGCTCTTGTGGTTGAAGTGTGGCTATTACAGGTTAATTTTCCTATTTGCCGAAGGCGGTACATCTTGGTTTTTGCCTACGTCACAGGCCGCGGCTCTGGTATAAAACCATCTCACAGACACACGGCCCCATGGCGAGTCAGGAGTTGGAATTGCGAGCA
Organism: Bostrychus sinensis; assembly: GCA_020698575.1. Classification (NCBI taxonomy): domain Eukaryota; kingdom Metazoa; phylum Chordata; class Actinopteri; order Gobiiformes; family Eleotridae; genus Bostrychus; species Bostrychus sinensis. Next base: position 36,275,888 of record CM036248.1, read on the forward strand.
TTGCGAGCATTATCGATAGCGTTTATTCAGGTTAGCATTTTATTACAGGTAGCACTTTAGCACTTAGATTAGTTAGCATAGCTGTTTAATCTAATTTCTTAAATTATTTAGCCATAGTTATTAGATTTAATGTTAGTGTTGTTATAGATTAGTTAGTATCACTGTAGGTTAGCATTTAGCATTAGCTTGTTAGTTAGTACTTAGTTTTTCATTCTAGAATATTCTGTGTTTTATATTGTGTTTTGTGTGTCAGGATGGTACGTAGGTGTAGCGTTGTAGGTTGTCGTAGTTCTACTGGGTTACATAGGTTTCCAGAGGACTTAGAGATTAGGCGCCAGTGGTTGCGCGCACTTGGATTTGGAAACGGAGAGCTCCCGCCTAGTGCTGGAGTTTGCAACCAACATTTTACTCGGGATTCCTTCTCCAACCTCACCGAGTTTGAAATGGGTTTCATAAAGCAGCTTCGTCTGAAGAGCACCGCTGTACCAACAGTAGCTCTTCATGGACCTGTGCTCCCGACCCAGCAGCATCACCAGGGGACTCGCTGTTTGAAGGTTAGTGCATCACTCGTGCTGCATATTTCATAGTTTATTATACAACTATGTGACGTGTTTTGTCCAGCGTTGGCAATGTGTCTATGGTGTGATTAAACAAAGTTTACATTAGCTTTAACCTGACCTGATTTTCTTGCGCCCCGTGCACAACGTAGTATATATAAATAGTCTCGGCAGTAAAGTTTCTACAACGCATTTGCGTAGTGTACCAGTCTTATGTGACTCGTGTAGGGCAGTGTCATAGGTTCTTCTTTTGTGGCGTTGTCCTCTTGTATTGTATTGTTGTATGGATGGTGTGTTAGCTTTCTATTCGCCTACCTTGAAAATAGGCGCCAGTGGTTGCGCGCCTATGGCGTGTAAAGGCGCAAACTCCGGTGTTGTGTTAATTGTAAACATTTTTAATGAGGGATTCCTTCTCCCACATTGTGGACTGTGTGCTCAGAGCTAGACACAATCCCCAGGTTGAATATTATATATGCATAATTTATCAAAAAGACACGCACATCCAACCAGCTGGATTGTGTGCTGGATAAAGGGTAAATATGAAAAAATTATGCGTATGAAAGAATGTGAAAGAACTACATTTAACGTCACATGGTGAACGACTATTAAAAATAACTGGTGGGCAGCAGCATTGTTGTGCAGATATTTTTTGAATAGTATGCATAACAAATGTTTCATTATTAATCATATTATTAATTATCATTTATTTTCCAGCCTAAATTAACCAGAGAAATTGGCTGCCAGACTGATCCAGTCATCAGAAAATTTGATGGTGTCCAGGCCAACCTGAAGTCTACCAGGAGAAGCAAAGGTGAATTTCAACTTGAGCTCTCTTGTATTTTAATGCAGTTTTTTTGTGCGTTTGTAAAACTGATATATATATATATATATATATATATATATATATATATATTTTTTTTTTATTTTTTTTTTAACAGCCACCCAAGCACGAGCTGCATTTTTCAGAGTGTCCCAGGGCTAGCTCAACACCAGTGAAAAGAAAAAGATCCGAGGTGTTAGCTGATGACTCTGATGGAAGTGAGTTCACAGTAAACTGTTCAAGGTGAGATAAATATAATTTTGAACTTGATTTACAATAATTTAAAGATTTTTATGATATCTTGTATTTCTTCTTTATTGCTATGTAGCTCCTTCAATGAAATCCCTTCCCACGAAGTGACGAAGTACATTGTTTATGAAGAACAGTTGCTTGAGCTTTTTCGGAGGTGTCCTGTTTGCACCCGGAGTTGTGTTGTTGTTAAAACAACCATTGGGACACTCCTCTGTGTCCAACAGCAGTGCAGTCACTGTGAATACACCAATGAGTGGTCCAGTCAGCCATTGGTGAATAACATCCCAGCGGGCAACCTTCAGCTCTGTGCTGCTGTCCTTTTCACTGGCTCATCCTTTCGTCAGATATCCAAGGTGAGAGACAGTTATGCTTCTCAATTATGTTTATATCTGTCAGGTGTGTAACATTTGTTTTTGTTTTTTTAGTTCTTGGAGGCCTTCCACATTCAGGGGATCTCTGAACAGTGCTTCCACAGGCATCAAGCCAGGTTTCTCATCCCCACCATTAACTGGCAGTGGAAGGTAGAGCAGGATGAGCTCATCAAAGCGGCTACTGCTCGTGGGCCTTTGACACTTGGTGGGGACATGAGAGCAGATTCACCTGGTATTAATTTTTATTACTACAAGTGATTTAGTTACTAGTATAGTTTGTATATTTTATATTTTGTATTGTCTGTTTGTTAGGATGATACAGTATGTAGTTGTAGTGTTTTAAGTTCTGTTTTTTAGGGGACTTGTAGATTAGGCAGACAGCCTTCAGTATAAGAAAGCTAAACAGTATTTCACCCATTTGTAGGTCACTGTGCAAAATATGGGAGCTACACCATGATGGACCTTGCTGCTAACAGAATAGTAGACATCCAACTCGTCCAGGTAAAAAAAAACATAACTATCAAGACATGGCATATAGTGTGCTTTGCATCATTTTTTTTTTTTTTTTGTGTTGGCAGAGCAATGAAGTTGGAAACAGTGTCCGGATGGAGAAGGAGGGTTTTGAAAGGAGTCTGGCTCTACTTGAGAAAAAAAGTCTGACAGTGCAGTCCATTGTGACAGACAGACACACAGAAGTCCAGAGGTTTCTGAGGGAGCAAAAGAAGGACATCACTCACTTCTTTGATCCGTGGCATATGGGAAAAGGTAAGTCTATGGGTCAATGATGTGTATTTAATATTTATTAGGCCTGCAAGATTAATCGCAATCAAATTGATATCTCAATTTTAATGGTTGCAATTTGCAAGTCACAAAGGCTTCAATTTATTTTAGGCAATGTAATATATCTGCACAAAACACAATATATGGTCAAAAACCTGCTTCCCTTGTAGGCCTAGCCTCTATAAACATGTTCTGAAAGGCATGTGATTATTGTGGAAGTTTAACAGTTAATATTTTAGTCTATAATAAAGTGTTAATGCTTCCAGGCAGGTTTAAAATGTGCTGTGAACTGATTGAATCTTGGCTTTAAAAACAATATTGCAAGTCTAATTGCAATTTTCAAAATCTTATAGCTCTATTATTTATCGTGTTTTATAATATATATTTTTTTTTATGTCACTAGGAATTGGTAAAAAAATGGGCTGCACTGGGCAAGATCAGGGGGCTGCAAGATGTGGGCCAGTGGAGAAAGAGTGTGGTGAAGTCACCTGTACTGGTCTGCATCCACCTCTGCATCAGGGGAAGAGGCTGTGGCAAAGTGGAGTGTATGGAGATGTATAAGAGTATATACAGTATATGACATAGAAATCTAATCTCTGATCACAATATCTCTGTTATAATCAAATCTATAATTGAGTGGTATTCTGCCATCTCATACATTAACCAGTTATAGTTCTATCTGAAACCCTTGACAATTTGTGTTTAAATTACATCTCTCTACTTTTAGGAACAGCAGCATGTGAAAAGCTCACAGCTCTTTTGTTGGCTCCACGTCTACTAAAAGACATAGAGAAGATAAGCCCGGAGTATCATACGTCATCCCTGGAAGCTTTTCATAGTTTGATTTTGAAGTTTGCCCCCAAAAATGTGGTGTTTTCTTTTAAAGGAATGTTGTGCAGGTAGATGTAAAAAATAAAATCTTATAAGTATTCCAAATATTGCGTTTACTGCAATAAATGTAATAAAATCAAAACCTTAAAAAGCTTTTTTGATTATAGTTTGCATTAATTATCACAAGGACATACATCTAATTATTTTTCTTATTTCTTTTTAGACTACAGCTTGCTGCACTGCACTATAATGAGAATGCACGCAGGTCCCAAGCAGTTACAGCCACAGGAGAGCTGAGATACTCAATACAGTATCCCAAATACAAGCACGGCCATTACACTGTGAGACCGCTCAAGACCAAACCGACCTCAAGTATGTCATATTTGATTTTGATATTTGTATTAAATGAAGGATAAGCTTTGTTTTAAAATATTTTTTTGTTGATTAAAGGATACATTGAAAATTTGATGGGTCTGCTTTTTGGCCACGTGGTGGAAGACCCACAGCCATACCAGGACTCAGAGCAAGTTCCTGTTCCCCAGACGCTCTGCTCAGAGTTTGTCAGACCAGACAAAAATGAGGCCGTGAGCAGACACAGGTCACGATTCTTCAAGAACACATGAGGTGAGACCACATCAGAATAATGAATTAGAATTATTTTCTGCGTGAAGTACCAGTATATTTATTTGATATATGTGTGGTGTTTTTGCGTTGATTTGTTACTTTTAGCTTTACAGTAGTATTTCACATTAGAGTTTTATAACAGTACTCCTTTCCAAGATGACCACTGTATGTATTATTGTAGGGTATAGGTAGGTCTGAGGAATAGTAAATATGAAAGACAAAGAAACAGTAAATCCACACATTTTCAAAATAAAAAGTGTTCTTTCAGCCATATTAGTAGTTCATATTTTCAACAAGGAGGTGGGAGATTTATTGATCGTGGAATCGTTGAGCCCAAAAGCAATTAGCAATTTTAAAAGAATTATGTGTTTTTGCACAAATAATGCATAGGTTTAAAGTATGTTTACCTGCACAGTACACAATGGTCATATCAATACTAAACCAGGTCAAAATCTGAACTGAACCATGATTACTTTTTTTTATTTTTTATTATACTTTATTGATATATATTGATTCTCTGCAATTTGACCCATCTCTCAGTGCCCTCAAACCTGTCAGGAGCAGTGGGCTGCCGCAGCGCCTGGGGAACCTTCTCCAGATCTTGAGCCAGGATCCTGATCAGGAGCATCTGGCTGGAGGTTTTAGCCTGTTGTGCATGTTTTGAGGTTGATGGGGGAAACCGGAGCACCCGGAGGAAACCCACCCAGACACAGGGAGAACATGCAAACTCCACACAGAAAGGCTCCACATGGTCCGGGAATCAAACCAGTAATGCTAACCACTAAGCCACCGTGCCACTAAAATGTTTTAAATCAGCACTATCCCAGGTAAACACTAAACACAACCCGAACTTAGACTAGACTTCACAATTGTGTTTCTCAGTTTTTGAATTGCATAGACCAAAGATGTCTAATATCCTTAGTTGTCCACAATGGGTTTTTTTTCTCTTTTTCAGACTGACCTGCATTGATGCAACAGATAAAGAACTTTTCGTCTACCTGCAATTTATTTTTATTTATACTTGTATAAATAGATTCTTTGAACTGGAACTAATTTGTTCTTTACCTACTAGGGCTGCACAATTAATCGGAATTTAACACAAATCACAATTTTATCACATTCAGCAAATCGCAAAGGCTGCAATTTTATAGTCAACAGACCCTTTCTGTTTTTAAACAGAAAGTACTAAATTCTAGAATGGAGGCAAGACCATAATAAATCTTTAATGGAAAAATTTGCATTAGCCACAAACTATTGCAAAGTAAGATGATTTTGACAAATGACAATCACTCTGCTACATGTAGGTAATGTCAGAGCCTGGTTAGGAAAGGTTAGTGCAAGTACCTCACATTGTATATTTATTTAATGTGCACATTAGTTTACAGTTAGACTTTTGGCTGGTGGTCAAATTTATTTATTCAACATATCAATAGAATATGTTATATATGTTCAGCGGTCTCTGTCCTGGTCCTCAAATAAACTTCTGCTTCCTCCAGTGTCTCTGGCCTCTTATGATACTGCAGGACATCACATAAATCACTATAATTATTCTGCTTGTTAAACATTGTTTGTACAATAACTGTTACCTATGAACATTAAAAGTCCAGGGGAGGAAGGAATCCTCTGTAAGGACCATCCTCTGGGAACTCCTGCCTTATTCTGGTGACCATGCAGGATGGTATCACCCCTCTCACATGCTGGCCCAGATATCCCCAGCACCACCTAACCACATTGCGGTATGCAAGATGTCTGTAACAGCTGAAATAGAGGTAGTACATTTGTGTGTTGTTTACTACAGTGTATCATACAGATTTTATTGGCTCTTTCTGAAACTAACCTGTTCAACATTGTTTCTTGCATCTCACCAAAGAGCTGCAAGTAAGTACCATATACAGCCTGCAGCACATACGGGTTTAGTGCCACAGGCTCAAACCCTGGGTGGTCAGTTACGCAGGTGACCACACCCACCTGTTTACATCTGTGCATTACCTATAACATAAGGAGCAATTATCTCATAACTCAATGTCATTTACAGTACTTTACTTACAGTAAAATCTCATGCTTTCGCAAATATGGTTGACATTATTATGGCACTTATGTTTGTTGGTCATCTAAAACTGGAGTGGGTTGTGCGAGGTGGGTCAACCTAGACAAACTTCAAATGAAGAATGGGGACAACATCTGGATGTATCTTTTGGTTTGGAAGTGTGAAATATTCAGGCTATTTACAATAGTGAGGAATAGAAAAAGTAGTGTTGAGATGATAGGGACTGCTGTTCATAAATGATAACATTGCAAAATGTTTAGACATGATTATACCAGTATATTTACAGTAATTTAGACCAAGTTTAGTCTTCGTTTATTCCTGGTTAATACCCGGTATGATTTAGTCTCTGATATAACTCAATGTGTCATGGAAATCCTAAATACATTTTGAAAAAAAGTGTTACTTGGTGTAAAAGATTTGACAGGTCTTTACTATTATTCTACCTTAGATGTCTCTCTACAACAAACGTTCTCTATGGGAGACAGAGAGGAGACAGAGAGCTGCAATGACCGCAGGTGCACCTGTTGAGGCAGAATCGTATTATGCTTTATAGCGTTGAATTAATATGCTTTACTAAACATTGTTTCATCTACATATAAAGTTACACTTTCTGAGAAGTTTGTTAGTTACGACTTTGACCGATAGCCTATATTAGCATTGATGCCGCTAACATCACTTTACCATTCAGAAACAGGACCTATTCTGCCCTGCAGTGCATCGGCTACGCTGGCTTCGGGCATTGCTGAGGCAGCGTCTTGAGCCAGCGGCTCGAACCGATACGGCTCAGGCCCGCTGGGCTCCACAAAGCCTCCCTCAACCTCTGGCGAAGGAGGTGGAGAAAAATCCTCCACCTCAAAAGACAGATCTGTAACAAAGCTACCGTCACTCTGGTCACTCTCCATGTTTCAAATTATGCTAGCTGTCACTGGCACTGTCAGTAGCACTGACCACACCCCCACCTCACCCCCCGCTCATCCCCCCACACTTGGCCGTACCCCTCTGGGTCTGTCGGCCCTGCCCATTTTTGTGGAATTTTTGAAAATTTGTCTGGGGGCGGGGTTAGCCTCTTACAGGGGGGTTAGCTCCACTTTAAGAATACTTTGCTGCTAAACTACTTTATGTTTTTCAAGATCTGTGTAACTTCTTTATTCCCTGTTATTCACAGCAGAGGTAATTCAATCTAAAAGAAAAGCAATCACCGCCCCAGCAGTTGACTCAGATGATGGAACAAAACAGGCCAAAAAACAAAAACTGCAGTGTCCACACTGCACTTCAGTTTTAAGTGCACCAAAAAACCTCAAGAGGCACATCAAAGAGGTCCATAGTATCGAAGTGGAACCAATGGTTTGCATTGACCTCATAAATGGCATTTATGCAATGCCTAAATTTCAGCACAGTCCAATTTACCCAATTCATGTGGTAAAATCAACAAATATTGACTGTGAATTGACTGTGAGGTAGAAGAATGCAGGCAATTTATGCAGATTGCCTGGTCTTCTGGAAATCCTGGAAAAGAGTGCATCCATTTAGAAAGGACCACAAATGCACGACCATACACAAAGCCTGCAGCACTTTCAACAGACTCATTACAAAGCATGTTGGACAAAGGTCTAATGTCCTCTGAATTGGGTGAAAAATGTGAGCTCTAAAACAAAACTGCAAATACCTGTGGAGTGAACAGTGTTCACCCCATTGTTTTTGAAGAGCAGGAACACACCCCAAGATGGCACTTTTTTTTCTGTATATACAGATGAAACGGACAACTGGTGTCAGTTTAAGAGAACACGTGTTACATTTGACTCTATGGTGGGGCAGTGGAACTGTCAGTGTCGTGGCAAGGGAAAATCACATCGTTGCATCCACCGCATGATGGCTGTTCTGCCTTTCAGGCATTTTGGTTCATTTTGGCGGAGGGACTCTTGTTTTGACACGCACGCTTTTATTTTGATAGTTGATGACTACGGTGGGAACGGAAGTGCAAGTAGAACGTAAAATACACAGGCTGGTAAAGAGGGATGAAACACGGATAATTTACGTAGTGTAACTCCTGAAGAAGCAACGCCTGTATGTATAATTATCTGTTAGTAGAGTCATTTCATGTGTGTGTATGTACTTAAAACAATCTTATGAAGCTAAAGAGTTAATACGGTAACGTTACCTTAGCTGCGTTGTTGAAGCTAGCCTAATTTAATGCACGTAGTCAGGACTATGTTGCCGCTCGTTAACGTTGACTCATGTTAAGCTAATATTTCATTCTGTTGCTGTTTACCAGTTAAAATATGCCACCTCTTAATGGTAATTTTATTACATGTTATTAGCCTGGTGACTGTTACTCAGTATTTGCAGCTGTTCTAAGCCTCCTAATCAAAGTATACATTTACTGTGATGTTACATATTAATAAGGAGAGAGAGCTAATTTCAGGTTTTCTCTTTATTTTTGCAGTTTCACTCTGTATTCAAAGCGATGTCAGGGGTGTAAAATAAAGCCACAAACTAAACTGAGGACACGTCTTGCATCATTGAGTCAGAGTTTAGCTCACTGTCTAGTTGAAACTTCTACGTCTCAGCGAGGACAGTACAGTGAAAAGGCGGGATAATTCTACACCTAAGTTACAAAAGCGGATAAAAATGGAACAAGCAAAGTCAGACAACGCATCAGTGCGTACAAGAACTACAAAGAGCTCCCTCTTCTCCACGTCCAGCGCAGCAATACGAGCGCGAGCCAAAGCGGAAGCCGCAAAGGCGCGGGCTTTGTGTGCTGAAAAGGAAGCACAACTTAAAGTGGACAGGGCTGCGAAAGAAGCAGAGCTACAATTAGGAAAAGCAAAGTTGGAAGCTGAATTGAATGCATTGGCATTCCAAAGAGAGGCAGCTGCAGCCATTGCACAAGCGGTAGCATTGGAAGCAGCTGAAGAACAGGAATCAGTAAAGTCAGATTCATCTGCTCATGAACTCTTACAAAAGGACATTGTAACACGAACTCAGAAGTACGTTCAGACACAAGCAGAGCTTCAGTCACAACAAAGTCAGGCTGCTGCACATGCCACAGTACCCGGTACCATATTCCCAGATGAGAGCTTTGTTACATGGCATGTACCATCACAAAAGGACCTTAAAGCAGAAAACAAAGACAGTGACAAGCATAACAACTCACAAAGCAAGGCGTTTGCTGACTATCACAATAATTATGGAAACAATAATCACACAACCATTTTTAATGGACAAAATGGACTCCAGCCAAAACCTGAGCCAACTCATTGCTTCTATGGCCCTTCACTAAATGCAACAGCGCCATCGTATGTTGCTCGAGGTGTCGCAACCCCCAACAGTGTAGCGCCTGAAACAGAACACCTGGCACGATACCTGGCTCGCCGTGACTTAGTGAGTACAAGTCTCTACCAATTTGATGACAGACCTGAAAGTTATCGTGCCTGGCAGTCATCATTCAATAACGCCACTTCAGACATAGGACTTACAGCTACAGAAATGTTAGATCTGCTGGTTAAGTGGCTCGGGCCAGAGTCTGTTAAGCATGTTAAAAGGATCCGCGCCGTTCATGCTGGAAGCCCAGCTATGGCTCTGCAAAAGGCCTCGACACGCCTCCAGGAGTGTTATGCCGCACCTGAAGTGGCCGAGAAGGCTCTGTTTAAAAGACTTGATGAATTCCCTAAAATATCTGCCAAAGATTATGGGAAGCTGAGAGACTTAGGTGATCTACTCATGGAGCTCCAAGGCGCTAAAGAAGAGGGCTACCTAAAAGGACTGACGTACCTCGACACTGCCAGGGGGATAGGGCCCATAATAGAAAAACTTCCCTTTGGACTCCAAGAGAGATGGCTCTCGGTTGGCTCAAAATTCAAAGAAGAAAACAATGGACATTTCCCCCCATTTGACTACTTAACCAGTTTCATTTGTCAAGAAGCACATAGGAGAACTGATCCGAGTTTTATTTTGCCACGTGTTAGCGAGAGATCATATGAGGCAGCCTCAAGGAATTATGGGAATAAAATATCCGTTCACAAAACTGATATCTCTACAGGTGGAGGACCACCTGCAAAGAAACCTGACGGACCAGAGAAAAATTGTCCCATCCACAACAAACCACATCCAATAAGGAACTGCAGAGCATTCAGAGTAAAAGGCATTGAGGAACGGAAAGCTATCCTTAAAGAAAACGGGATCTGTTTTAAATGCTGCAGCTCAACTAGTCATTTGGCAAAAGACTGTAAAGTGCCCGTAAAGTGCTCCGAGTGTGACAGCAGTCGACACGACAGTGCCATGCATCTAGGTCCACCACCTCAATTCTATACTAGATCCACTACCCCAGCAAACAACGGCGGGGAGGAAGAACACACTGTCGCCAGTGTAGCAGTGAACTCACAATGCACTCAAGTGTGTGGCCCAGGGCAGACGGGTAGATCCTGCTCAAAGATCTGTCTGGTTCGAGTGTTTCATCAAGATCAACGCGAGAAAGCAACTAACATCTACGCAATCCTAGACGATCAAAGTAATCGTTCACTGGTCCGTTCAGACTTCTTTGAACTATTTAACATAAAGAGCAAGCTGTTCCCCTACAAATTAAAGACCTGTGCTGGGCCTATCGAAACATCTGGCCGAAAAGCGGAAGGTTTCCAGATTGAGTCTCTTGACGGAAAAATCGTCCTCTCACTCCCACCGCTAATTGAGTGCAATGAAATACTAAATGACAGGTCTGAAATCCCTACACCTGATGCAGCCCGCAATCATCCTCACCTGAGAAAAGTAGCACAATACATTCCGGAGCTCGACCCCAATGCAGAAATCCTCATCCTACTGGGAAGAGACATATTGAGAGTCCACAAGGTCCGTCAACAAGTGAATGGACCCCATAATGCTCTGTTCGCACAGAGACTGGACTTGGGATGGGTCCTGATTGGAGACGTGTGTCTTGGAAACGCACATAAACCAACAGTAAACACATACAAGACAAATGTGTTAGCAAATGGCCGTCCTTCTATCTGCACGCCCTGCAACAGCTCCATTAGGCTGATAGAGAATGCCTACCAAGGCGGGAAGCAAATGAGCAAACCTGGCAAAGCGTCATTAGAAATTCTAGGACAAGATGTCTTCATTGAAACAGGTTCTGATAACAAACCGGGCCCATCCATCGAGGACACCATCTTCTTGGAGATTATGGACAGAGAAATGTTCAGGGACAAGTCAAACCATTGGGTCGCACCCCTCCCCTTCAGAGCTCAGCGACAACAGCTGTCTAACAATCGTGAGTATGCGCTGTCTCGCCTCAATTCTCTGCAAAAGACATTACGAAGAAAACCAAAGGTTAGAGATCAGTTTCTTGAATTTATGGATAAAATCTTTCAGAACAAACATGCAGAGGTGGCCCCACCGTTAAAAGGAAAAGAGGAGTGCTGGTATCTGCCAACCTTTGGAGTCTTTCATCCACAGAAACCAGATAACATACGTGTGGTCTTTGACTCCAGTGCAAAGTACTCCGGGATGTCTCTAAACGATGTACTTCTCAAAGGCCCGGACCTCAATAATTCCCTCATAGGGGTTTTGATCCGCTTTCGGAAGGAGCAGGTTGCAGTGCTTGCTGATATACAGCAGATGTTCCACTGCTTCCTTGTTCACAGAGACGACAGGAACTACCTGAGATTTTTGTGGTACAGAGATAACGACATGTCCAAAGACATCATCGACTATAGAATGAGGGTCCACGTGTTCGGGAACAGCCCGTCCCCATCTGTGGCCATCTATGGACTCAGGAGAGCCATTCAGGAAAGTGCACACAAATATGGAGCAGACACAGTAGAGTTCGTTGAACGCCATTTTTATGTAGACGATGGCCTCATTAGTGTGCCCACAGATGCCGAAGCCATTAGTCTCCTGCGGAGAACCCAAGCCTCCCTCAGTGAATCGAACCTAAGGCTGCACAAGTTTGCTTCAAACAGAGATATTGTCTTGCAATCATTTACACCAGACGACCGAGCAGCCCTGAAAGACGTGGACCTCAGTGGTGAAACTACACCAGTGCAACGCAGTTTAGGTCTGCTTTGGGTGACCACAACCGACACCTTCGCGTTCAAAGTATCAGAAGACAGGAAGCATTTCACTCGCAGGGGCGTTCTATCTACAGTGAACAGCGTCTTTGATCCCTTAGGCATACTCGCACCAGTAACCATCGAAGGCAAAAGCCTCTTAAGGGAGTTTAGCACAGATAAGTGCGACTGGGACTCCCCTCTTCCCGAAGGAAAGCTCAAAGTATGGGAGGCTTGGAGAGAATCTCTGCATGACTTGAACAAGCTGCGCATCCCACGTGCATACACCACAACTTCACTCCCCAAGGCCAAACACAAGGAGCTTTGCGTGTTTTCCGACGCATCCACCAAAGCCATTGGAGTGGTAGCGTACCTCAGGACTATTCAACCAGAAGGACAAGTGGATGTAGGATTCGTTCTGGGAAAGGCTAAACTAGCTCCACTCTCCCAACCCACCATCCCTCGGTTGGAATTGTGTGGTGCAGTACTGGCCGTAGAGGTCGCTGATCTCATTCAAGACGAACTGGACCTGAACCTGGACTCTGTTAAGTTCTACTGCGATAGCAAGGTCGTGCTTGGATATATTCACAATCAGACTAAACGCTTCCATGTCTATGTTCACAATCGTGTTCGCCGAATTCATCAGTCCACGAGTCCAGAGCAGTGGTTCTACGTCAGTTCAGAAGACAATCCGGCAGACTATGCGTCCAGGTCAGTTCCCGCATCTCAATTAACGCAAACAACATGGTTCTCAGGACCAGCTTTTTTGTACAAACCAGGCCCTTGCCATGAGAACACAAAACACACATATGAACTTGTAAACCCAGAATCAGACACAGAGATACAGTCTGAAGTGAGCAGTTACCTGACACAGAGTCAAGAGATGGGACTTAATGCCACACGATTCCAACGCTTTTCATCCATGCACTCACTCACCAGGGCAGTCGCAACACTCATCCACATAGTCAAAACTTACAAACATGACAAATGTAACAAGTGTAGAGGCTGGCATCACTGTAAGCTTCCACGGACCCCTGATGAGTTGTGTCAGGCTAGATTCATCATTACTAAAACAGCCCAGGAAGAGTTTTACTCTAGTGAAATCACGGGTCTCTCACGCACACCATCTGTGACCAAAAACAGCACACTTCAGAAGCTTAACCCTGTTCTTAAAGAAGACCTGATTTGTGTTGGTGGCAGACTAAAGCATGCAGACTTGAGCACAGCAGAGAAGAACCCAATCATCTTGCCAAAGAACAGTCACGTTTCTCTGCTGTTAGTGAGACAATACCATGAACAGGTAAAACATCAAGGCCGCCACTTTACTGAAGGGGCCCTCAGAGCAGCGGGCTATTGGGTCATAGGTGGAAAGCGGCTCATTGCTTCGGTTTTAAACAAGTGTGTAGTATGTCGTCAGTTGCGCCGCAAGGCAGAAAGACAGCTCATGGCTGACTTGCCACCAGAACGTTTACACATATCCCCACCCTTTACGTTCGTTGGAGTGGACGTGTTCGGACCCTGGCCAGTTGTTTCCAGACGCACCAGAGGTGGCCAAGCCCAAAGCAAACGGTGGGCTATGCTATTCTGCTGCATAAGTTCACGGGCCGTGCACATCGAGATTGTTGCCTCTTTGGATACTTCCAGCTGTATTAATGCACTAAGGCGTTTTTTTGCAATACGTGGACCTGTCAAGCAGATAAGATCGGACTGTGGTACTAATTTTGTGGCAGCTGCAAAGGAACTGGGATTGAGTCATAAAAACCCAGACGTCACTGTGCAGAGGTTCCTAAGTGAACATAACTGTTCATGGGTGTTTAATCCACCCCACGCATCCCATATGGGGGGGTCATGGGAACGGTTAATAGAACTGTCAAGAAGGATCCTAGACACTATCCTGCTCAAAGACAACATTCAGCTCACACACGACGTCTTATGCACTCTGATGATGGAAGTGGTTGCAGTCATCAATGCTAGACCTCTCGTCCCAGTCTCTAACGACCCAGAGTCGCCTTCCATATTGTCTCCTGCCATGATTCTCACCCAGAAAGTGGGAGTCTCTCCACCCCAAGGAGAATTCACAATCAAGGACCTCTACAGCAAACAGTGGAGACAGGTGCAGGCCCTCGCGAACGAGTTTTGGCGCCGCTGGCGTGAAGAGTATCTTCCCACTTTGCAAACTCGAAGGAAATGGTCTGAAACAAGTAGGGATCTAAAAGAAGGGGACGTCGTACTCCTAAAAGACAGTCAAGCTGCACGCAACAAATGGCCACTGGCAAGGATAACTGCTGTCTTTCCAGGGAGAGATGGCAGAGTAAGGGAAGTTCAGCTTAAGGTGTCAGATCAAGGTTGTTTAAAGACTTTTCAAAGACCTATTTCAGAAGTGGTTCTTCTTCTGCCTAAGGACTGATTGAGAATGTTTGGAGATGGTTTAGTGACCTAATAAGGTCAGGCGGGGAGTGTTCTGCCTTTCAGGCATTTTGGTTCATTTTGGCGGAGGGACTCTTGTTTTGACACGCACGCTTTTATTTTGATAGTTGATGACTACGGTGGGAACGGAAGTGCAAGTAGAACGTAAAATACACAGGCTGGTAAAGAGGGATGAAACACGGATAATTTACGTAGTGTAACTCCTGAAGAAGCAACGCCTGTATGTATAATTATCTGTTAGTAGAGTCATTTCATGTGTGTGTATGTACTTAAAACAATCTTATGAAGCTAAAGAGTTAATACGGTAACGTTACCTTAGCTGCGTTGTTGAAGCTAGCCTAATTTAATGCACGTAGTCAGGACTATGTTGCCGCTCGTTAACGTTGACTCATGTTAAGCTAATATTTCATTCTGTTGCTGTTTACCAGTTAAAATATGCCACCTCTTAATGGTAATTTTATTACATGTTATTAGCCTGGTGACTGTTACTCAGTATTTGCAGCTGTTCTAAGCCTCCTAATCAAAGTATACATTTACTGTGATGTTACATATTAATAAGGAGAGAGAGCTAATTTCAGGTTTTCTCTTTATTTTTGCAGTTTCACTCTGTATTCAAAGCGATGTCAGGGGTGTAAAATAAAGCCACAAACTAAACTGAGGACACGTCTTGCATCATTGAGTCAGAGTTTAGCTCACTGTCTAGTTGAAACTTCTACGTCTCAGCGAGGACAGTACAATGGCAATGTGGTGAATTTTCCAAGAAAGTCCAAACACATTAATGGTCACATCTGACATTAAAGTCGAGGACATTGACGATTTGGAAACCCATATCATTGAGTCAAACATACCGATAGAGTCTCCTACAACATTCAATTAATGACGGACTACATTTTAAGACATAAGCGCATACCATGTTTACAAGATTTATCCCACACATTAAGGACCCAGGAAGAAAAACCACCATCTTGTTTTATTCCATCTGAAGACACTTGCCCCTACTGTCCAGGCCCAACTCCACCAGCACTTAACCCCCCCCCCCCATCCCCAAAGTGATTACAACTCAGGCTCTGGTATATGGGATTAACAATGTGCATAAAGGTAACTTATTCACAATAATGCTGAGCATGATACAACATTAAATAAGCATTTGAAAATCTGAGATTGCATTTTTTACAGGTGTTTCTGTTGCAATTAAAGAGTGTCCTACTTGTTTCAATTATGCAAGATTTCAAGAGTATTCGTCTGGATTTCATAACTTTAACAACAGAGTGTTTCTCACACTGCCTTTATGTCAGCTTTTATTGTCTGGACTGGCTGTAAATAATTTATTCATGTCCAAAGTGTAATGTTTTGTTCATTAATGATGTAGTACATACAGTATGTCAAACAAAATTATGTTGTGTTCTAAATACAGAACAAGACAACCAGTGGGCGCATGTTAGGAACTCTCACGTTCTTCAATGACAACAAATACCACCACCAAACAGTTCGGAAAGCATTCCACCACTTCTTGTCTTTGACAAGTTTTAAATATGACTTCTGTTGTCATTGCTGTGGACATCACCCATCAGTAGTGATCGCAGATGCTAACTGGAAACTAGAATTTGATATTCCAGGTATATACAGGGTATACCCCATACTGTCTGTGTTATATACAACAGGTGTTTAACATTTGTACTGTAAAAAAACACTGTCAAGTTTCTCTGCAAAAGCTGTATTGTTGTTTTTTTATGCTTGCAGTTGGCACTTTTAGAAGGCCAGCTCCAGACACTATAACAGAAAAAGACCTGGAGATTGACATTGAAAAGGCATGGTCTGATCTGGACAAGTGTGTTGTAGCTGAAGGCCTTCTTTCAGGTGTGTAATATTTATATTACTGCTTATTACTGTTTAAGGCAAGACTGACGTGTATATATTTCTTAGGGACTATGGCGAACCCATACAGCACTTCAACACATCATTCTAATTTGGCACCTTGGATGGGAAGAAGTACCAGAGTCGGGGATATTCTTCCCAAAACAGACGTTTATAAAGCACTTAAAAAAAGACAAGGGGGCGTGAAAGTTCAGAGCAAAAACATCAACATCAACAAAAACACTATTCCTGATCTTGTTGAATCAAAGAAGGTATATATAAAGCCTTCAATAGCTTCACTATTGTAATAGCTATGTTATTTTTCTTTGCTAAAGGATTCACTGAAGTGTGTGTACCCACAATTAGATTTTTCTTGTTTAAAGCCTGCAAAAAAGGACCTCTAGGATGCTTGTCTGGCATTAGGGATGTCATCGGAAGGCTCACCGATCTAATCAACCGGCTCGAGGAGCTCCTCAACTTTAAAGATGTCTACCCCAAACTTTTTTTTAAGCTACAGAAAGCTGGTGGTAAGATCAATTTTGAACATTTAAACAGAGTTTATCTAATAACACTGGTGTTTTTATGTTTATATACAGTATTCTACTTTGTTCCCAGGTGGCCTTCTTCATTTTTCATGCATGCATGGGGTAGTTTACTCTGTAAACTTTCTCTTCTGGACGGAGTCTGCCAGAGACCATGCAGATGGGCTCTTACATACTTCCCAACCTGTTACATTTCTGATGTAGCAGGCCAGGTTGCAAAGCATGCAAACAACAAGACAAGACAACTTTTGTTCCAGCCACATGATGGTCGACTTTGTGAGCCAACTGATGACAACATTCAGCTTTCATCAGTAAAGAAACTCAGAGTCAACATGGACTGGATCCAGCATCTGCGATGTCCTTTACCGAGCGCTGACATTACAGACATACAGGTAGACAGAATGACAGCCAGACACCCAATCACACAAACAGTGACATGGTATGGTAACTCATTTTTGTTTTGTTTAACATGTTCCCTGTTACTGTTGTAATTTTTTGCTATTTTCTTATAAAGGCTAAAGTCCGGGCCTTGTTCTCTGGGGTGAGAAGGGACAGAGAAATCTTGACATATCTCACAAGAAGGTTTCCCCTTAAAATGAAAGATTTATACAGCGTTTGCCCTCCAGAGCTGTTGGGAGAGTCTTCCCTGGCAATGCCATGGCTGACTGATGATGGAAGTCCAGAGTACTGTATGTTATTCACATAAAAACAGAACTAATTATTACTATTATCATTTTCTGAATGTCCTACAAATAGGAAAAAGTAGCAACAATAAACTTCTTCTTCATCAGCTCCATCTTCCCATCACATTACTGTCAGTACATTTCCATCCCTATGTTTAATCACCCTAACCTGCTGCACATCCTCACCATCTGTATCTCTCTCAACCTCTCCCTTGTTACTGTTCAACCTGACATACAAGTCCTCATACACACTTTGTTTGGCCTTTGTCACCCCTAACTTCACCTCACACTGCACCTCCCAGTACCCCTGTCCTCTCTCTTCAGCAGTGGTGGAGGAAGTACTCAGTAAGTAAGTAAAAGTACAGATAAAGGAGCAAAAATTTACTCAAGTAAAATAAAAGTCATCATATGAAAATTTCTACTTAAGTAAAAGTATAAAAGTACTTACTTTCAAATGTACTTGTGAGTAAAAAAGTAAAAGTATTTCACACAGATTTAAGAACTAATAAATCTGTTAAATGTGAGCGATTTTTGCTAACGGTTAACAGTGCAACAGAGGAGACTTAATCTGTAGGTGAGATTTTTCTGAAGAGTACTACTTTACTGCATCTTTTATACTTCTGTACTATGTCTACAATGACGACACTAAAAAAACACATGATTTTCAACCAAACTAAAAATACATTTTACTTCAAACCAACTCATAGATGTAGTGGAGTACAAAGTACAGATCCTTGCTCTAAAATGTGCTCAAGTAAAAGTAAAAGTACCCATTGTTGTCATGGTCTCTGGCTGTTCTGTGTTTCTGTCTCCCCCTCCCTTGTGTCTGTTTGTTACCTCCTACCTGAGGCGTGGCTACTCCTGGCTGTAGAGCACACACCTGGCAGCAATTTACTATCAACTCCACTACAAGAGGAGCAGCTCTCCAGCCACTGCTCGCCAGTTTGTTGAACTATTAACACTGTTAGTGATACTCTTGGCTTTTTGAACTTGCTTTGTATTTTTGCTAAACCTTTTTCCTTGTGTCCAGAGCCTGCCTGCCTGCCTGCTCGCCTGCCTGCCAGCCCAAATACTTACCTGCTTTTGTCTGAAGACGCCTCAACCCCTCAACATTACTTTGGGTTAATAAATTGTTTGAACCACTTACCAGTTTTGTTCTGCTTTTGGGTCCTATTTTAGAACCGTGACACTTGTAAAATTTTGAAGTAAATAAATACTTTCACTTCATTATATTCCACAGCTGAAACACTACTCCTCAGTCTTCTCATGTCCCACTTCTTCTAACCTCCTTCTCTGTGCACACTCCTGATCTTCTTCGTTCCACCACAAAGTCTCCATATCTACTTTCCTCCTTCCTTATGACACATCAATTTCTTTCCTTGCATTTTCCAGTCTTCCATCTGGAAGCACCTCCAGACCACCTAGCCTGTCAACATTTCCCTGAAAGTCACTCTACATTCTTTTGTTTTCAGCTTCCACCACTTGATCCTCTACTCTGCCTTTGCACTCTCCTCAACCATTACTTTGCAGTTGCTGATCTCACTCAAATTATGTTGGTAAAGAGAACATAGGTGATGAGGTAGGAGAGATAGGAGAATGACGTGTCTGTTGTCTGCACCCATCACCACACTCTCACCTCCAGGGAAACTCAGTATCACTTCATCTAATTCCCCAGAGGATGTCTCCTTTTCCTCAAGCTCACATCCTTCCTGTGGGGCATAACCACTAACAATATTCAAAATCATACCTTCAATTTCCAGTTTCAGAATCATCACCCTATTTGACATTCTTTACACCTCCAGAACATGTCCTTTTCAGGCTATGTCTTAGCATCTTCAATCTGAAGTGCTCCAATATATGTAGCAAAATTCTCAACTTATTCTGTGGTATCTACATATTCCAGGCTGTGAACCATCGAGTAGCACAACTGGCAGCAGAACATAAGGTGAAGTATTTTTTTATTTAGAAAAAATGATTTTTTTTTTTATATGTAGTGTGGATCACTTGCCACTTATGATTTTATTCTCTGGCATCGGGAGTGGACCAGGAATGGAACAATCAGTGCCAGTGTTGCAAAACACATTCCTGTAGGTCCTTACAAGGCATAATATAACGGCATGTTATGCTATGTTCTATATCTACATCTGCATATATATATATATATATATATATATATATATATATATATATATATATATATATATATATATATATATATATAATTTTTTTTTTTTTTAAGAAATGCCTTTAGGTTTTCTGGGGGACTTCAGGATTGGGTGCTTACATATCCTCCACAATGGAAGCAGCAGGATTCTGTTAATTGTGGAGTCCTTGTGTGTTCTGTGAGTTTCTTATTCTTAAAATATGTGCCATTTTATTTAGTGAATGTAGGCCTCTGTGTTAAAACCGTCACTTTTTATTATTTTCTAATAGGCTGCTGAAAATGAACTTCTGAAGCGCAGTGTCACAATGGAGGCTTTGACCCTCAGTCAATGCAGGACACTATGTCTCCACCATGCGAGTCAGATGATCAAAGCTCTATCTTCAAAGGTTAAGACTTTACAGTAATGTAAACCCGTTTTAAAATCTTGATTTAACTTTATGTTAAAAGATCCCTACATTACAGGACTTTCCTCCAACTGTAGAAGAGTCTTCACAAATGGAAGACGAAGAAAAGTGAATACTACAGGCAGAGGCAAAAGACAGATTCCAGCAGCAACTGTTTGGCCTGGAGGATAAAGGCATGTCTCTTCCAGCGAGCAACTGGAACTACTAGGTAAAACACTTTAATAAGATAGAAGATAATACATTTTTTAATGTACTGCAGATATTGATACAATTCCTTGCTTTCTGTTTGACAACAGAGTTTTCCACAAGGATTATTGCTATATTGATTGGGTGCAATGCCAAGCATGCCTACAGTGGATTCACTTTCAGTGTGTGGGGCTGAAAGGAAGAAAAGCACCTAGGGGTTTCACTTGTGGGTGTACCAGTACACCTGACATGTAAGGACTGAGTCATCTGTAGATCATGACTTATAGTCTTAGTTGCTGATGTTGTATGTTTTTTTCTGAAACAGAGACATTTTGCAGTCTGTTAAAGCAGCAGACATTTTGACCGATCAAGAAATTCTGGTAATAAAACTTTATCAAGCACCAACAACTACTAATTATTGTAAGATTTTTTTCTGATTGTCTTGTTATATTGCAGGATCTTGAAAGAGACCTTTGTGGTGGAGTTGTTCTTTCAAACAGGATGTACTTATGGAACAATAGAGGCTTTGACCCAGAGCTGCGTGGGTATTACAGGGAACATCACACTGTATTTGATGACAGAAAGGTAACGAATACTGTATTTCAATTTATGCACACTAGGTTATCTGTCACATACAGTCTGAGTATTTTGATACATAACTGCATTATTCGGCAGGATAAGTTGCATGACGCAAATGCTAAATAAAACGTGATAAATACATCTTGTGTTAACTTACTTTGACAGACAGATAAAGTAATAGGACGTCTGGAGAAGACTTTGTCTTTTTCTGGCAATGAAGCTGAGAAATCTCTGTATATCACAGAAGTAATTTTGCCAGAGGTAGGCCAGCGTGGGAAATAACAGTTGCATCTCAGACAGTTATGTTTACAGTTTCTTTATTTCTGACTTCTGTTAGGTTTTAGTACTATGGTTGCAGTCTATGAACATGAACCGCTACCAAGCAGAGTCACTTCTCGCGCAAAGGTACAGAACATTGTTTGTGAATGTAAAGGACAACTTCTTAAAATTTAAAAAACATTTTTATGGTTACTGATAATGACATTAAAGTGTGAACATCATTTATCACTCTGTTACAGGGCTACCCACCAGAAGTGTGACCCTGTGACAGAACAGGATTGTTTTATTATTTTGTATTCAGATGTGATCATTTGTCAGTGTAAAATTAGTTCCCAAATGTTACTGTTTTAATAAATTTGTACTGTATTTGTGGGCACAGTAAATTTGACAGATTATATTGATAATTTGTAATGGTAATTAGCCCTAAATCTTTTCCAAATTTGCTTGCACCAACCAATATCCAGAAAGAGGAAAGTAGTCTGCTGAGTGACATCAGGGCTGTTGCTGACTGGTGCAGCAAACAGCACTTTGAGGGACAAGTTGGACTTCCAGCTGTCCTCAACATGGATCCAGAAGAGGTTCAACACAGCCTAAGTGAACTTCACTCCTTTGAAGATGAATGGGATGAGGATTCACCTGCAGAACTGTTCACCTTTGTTTTTCAAAACAAAAAAGATTATGAAAAATTTCAAGACAAGGTCATTGATGTAAGATATTACAAGGTGACTAAAACCATCATCTACGTTACACCAGAGACAATCTGGGAGTGTGTTGTGTGACATTAAAATAAATAATGTGGTGTTTATGCTGTTTATTAAAATATAATGTAAACACTTAATGGTCATATTATATTCCATCCAAACTCACAACACTCAACTCGAGACCTACTTAACTAACAGGTGAACTACTTCTACAAGTGGCAGCTGCCACGGCAGGTACCTCTAGTCACGACGGTTGCAGCAATAGTAGGAGTAGCAATAGAAATAATAGTAGTACTCGTATTAGTAGAAGTAGCAGTATTAGTTGTGATAGTAGTATTAGTACTAGGAGTGTCAGTAGAAGCAGTAGTAATAGTAGTGGTAGTAGTAGTAGTGGTAGTAGTAATAGAAGCTGTATTAATAATACAGTAATATAATAATAGTAGCAGTTGCCGAAGTAGTAGTATTAGTAGTACTTGTATTTCTGGTAAATGTAGTAGTGGTAGTAGTAGTAGACCTACAAGTACTATAAGTACACGTACATGCGACAGCGGCCGCGGCATGTACTCCTGATTGTGGCAGCTGCCGCAGCAGGTCCCTCTATGAGCGGCAGCTGCCGCAGCAGGTACCCCTGGTAGTGGCAGCTGCCGCGGCAGGTACCCCTAGTAGTGGCAGCTGCCGCGGCAGGTCGCTCTAGTAGTGGCAGCTGCCACAAATTTGTGGCATCTCTGCTGGCAGCTGCCACAATTTGAGCCTGCTGTCTCTCCCGTCTTCTCCCCCCAGTCACCCTGCTCTTTCACTGTCAACTGAAGAAGATGAGCTCTTGAGTTAAAACTTGTGCTAAATGATAAGCATAATGAGAGTAGCCTACTATACATTTGTCTCTCGGGATTTTAATTTAAATATAATGCCAATAGCCACCATGACATTTCTACTAGGCCAGACCAACTAAACATAGGCAAAGACAATACAACTGACATGACTCACCGCTAGTCTCTGTTTACTGTGTGTCTATTGTATAGAAAAATGTAATGTTTTAACTGTTTTGCTTTTATGATTAAAGTCAATTACAACCACTTTAAATATTTTCCCTTTTCTTAGAGGCAGCTATTTAATTGGTCTTATAGCAAAGTATGAATGTTATTTAATTTTGCCCTGCTGTAAAACATCCATGTAAGATGTTTTTAAAGGTAAATGAGTGTTTTAATAAGCTATGTTAAACCTGGCCTAGAAAAAATGTTGGTGGGGGGCCCAGAATACCTGGCAGCACCCCTGTGCATGATGGTCCAAGAGGGATCATGGGACAGGCCACGAAGACAGAGATGGCCAACACCATGACATTAAAAACACTCTAGTGTTGAAATACCAGTGTAAAATATTAATACAGCAATCATGACACCGTACATGTGAATTATTCATTTCTGTTACAGTTGTGTTCATTTTCAATCTCTGTTGTTGCTGCTGTTTATTTTTAATTTAGTATAAATATATATTTTTTTGTCAATAATACTTTTTTTCTGGCTGTAGGATGAGTTAAAAAATAATGAAAGTTTTTCAAATATTAGGTGAACAAAAAAATATTACTTGTGATTTTGAGTTGGTTTTTAAGTTCTTTTTTTTTTTTTGCCAAATGAAGGACACCTTTCTGGGAAGGAAATGGACACTGGCAGGTGATGACGTAGATTTCTTCCAGCACTGAAATCAAGGCAAGGTACAAGGACCCTCAGGCTCTAAAACAAAAAGGGCGAAGGTTATATTTCTACACACCAGAGTGCAGTGAGTCGCACATTTGGGAAGAAGGTGACAGGAAGAGCATGCAACCAGAAGTGAGGAGCGGTAAGTAAGTAGTAATCACATCACTGTACATGACCTACAAATACATACACTCAGGGCTTGACATTTACCACTGTGGCTAGTCTTTGTCAGAAGTTACTAGCCAATTTATGTTTTTACTAGCCACAATTTAATCAGTGGAGTTTTTGTGTATATTTTATAGTATACACTAAACCTAAATAAAAGTAAAATTTGGTTTTATGCATTGACAGGGATTTATCAACTATAAAAATATCTCTGTGCATGTGGTGTCACATCTTTAAAAACATGGAATATTTTTTTAAATGACTCATTTTCTTTCTTTAATCATGATGAAAACTGTATAATAAATGGTGTGCAGTTGAGCAGAGCAACAGAAATTCAGGCCTAACCTCAGAAGTTAAGATATAGGCCTAGGTATGCATAAAATCCAACTGGCCAGAGTGGCAGTGGGTGTATTTGTGTCACTAGCCAAAATGAAAATCTACCTATACTTGGCTGGTTGGCTAGTTTTAGTGTCAGGCCATACACTACTGGTCAAGTTTCTTTTTTTAGTGTACAAATAATAGCTTCAAATGGAACAAAGGTAAATGAAGAATAGCCAGAGATTAGAATAAAAGAAAGGTTAACCAAAATTAAAAACTAAAAATAATGTACATTTCAGAATGATATAACAAGCCCTTTCTATGATGTAAAAAACATCCAACAGTCCAAGCTCTGCCAGATTAAGATTTAAGTTTAAAACATGGAGTGGCAGCACAGACTCCAGACTTAAACCTCATGGAGCTGGTTTGTGATAAACTGGACAGAAGAGAGAAGTCAAAGCAACAGACAGGTAGACATCCTAATGGTGGTCTAAAACTGACAAATCAATCAATAAATGAATGCTCTCACTGACAAATTATTTAAACAGGACAAGAAATGCTGAAATAAAAAATTATATTTTTTAAATGAACATGTAAGTTTTGGTTAAAATAGAGAAAGGCCTATAATTAGTCCTTTTCTGTATTTATTTATAAGTTTATTCATTTCTGCTTTCATTTATTTTTGCTTTATTTAATTATTTATTTTTTCCTCTTTTATTTAGTCCCACATTTATTTATTGAGTTCTGTCACCGAAATGCAAATAAAGGGGACATGTTAGACAAAAGCAATCAACAGTTATTCTGCAGAAATCTGCCTAACCTTAACCCTAACCCAGTCCATGCAGTGTTCAGGGGCAGAAATTAAAAAAAAAAATGAAAATAAATATTTAAATAAAGCAAAAATAAATTAAAGCACAAATGAATAAATGTAGAAATAAATACAGAAAGGGAATAATTATAGGCCTTTATTTATTTTAACTAAAACTTACATCTTCATTTAAAAAATAAATATTTTTATTTCAGCATTTCTGTTAATTACTGCATATGCCACCTGATGGCAGTAATGCCCAAGATAAGTAAAAGACTGACACAGGCAAATCAGTCCAGTCCTAAGCTCTAACCACTGAAAATACAATTAACCTGCACTTTTCCCATTTTATTTAATTTTGTCTGCACATTCTCTGTAACACTTTTGTGTTCAATCATTCGACCATTTATCTAAAGCAATAGAAATATTATATAAATATAGGTATTCATTAGCTATTGCTCTCTAGTAATACTCTGTATAACCTATTGTACTGAGGTTTAGGCCAATACGTATACAACTAACACAAAACCAATCTTTATTCTGCAAAAAAAAGAAAAGAAAAAAAAGGCCATAAGAATTATTTCCTATTCTGCTTGTAATGAACCAATCAATGCATTATTCTTGAACCTACAAACATTAAAATTCCATGATTTAGTGGACCTATACACTTTCAAAAAATATGTTTAAAAAAAAAAAAAAAACTTTTCCAGTTTCTTGTGCTGGTGGAAGTCAAAACCTTAGTTAGGTTGAATCATTTCAAATGGATATGAAATGTTTAATGCTAGGCAGCAGCACAGAGGAGGCCATACTGACAACAGGAGCCTGAAATAGTCTCTGATTAGGGTGGCTCTGAAGGCGGAGCTCAAACAAGAACTTCAGGAGAGAAAAGGTCCCAAGTGCTCAGGAAGTTTCTGTCAATTAGTTATTCTGTATTGAAGGTGCTCTTTAGTGCTCGAGAACAAAGAACTTGCAAAAGAGTAAAGAAAAAAACAAAGCACTCTTCATTCTCCTGAAGTTTTAAAAGCCTTTATTTCATGTGGCTATATGTTTACAAAATCTTTAGAAGCTTAGCCTGCTGGGTTTGATGCATAGCAACCAACAAACAGCCTTCTTCAGGGAGTCATTTCCAGCTCTCTCTTTCTCTGTGAATTATAGTGCTTTCAAGCCGTGTCGGGTTTATCATATATACAAGTTTCCGAGTTGAAAGAGCACATGAACACCCCACTGAGTCATTTGATCAAGTCAGGTAAATTGGAACTGTAGAAGCAACACCCACTGCCCGAGTTCTGACGTAGTGACCTGTCATTTGGGAGACTTTCATGAACCAAAGTAAAACATGGAATTATATTTTTTGAAAGTTGACAATATTATAGAAATTTCTGTTTTGTGCTGAACCAAACTTCATATTTAGCTAACTAAAAATTTTAACATGAGGGTACAGGTAACAACCAAATGTATTTGCCGTTCATAAGCAGAAGTCACAAACAGATAATGCGACTGCCCTCAGTTATGATATTTCCAGGTTCCCACCGTCCACTAAAAAGAATGTTAATGCACACGCATGTTGTGTAATCGAGTTCCACCTCAGAGAAGACTAACTACGAATTGTCCGACCTGCACTTGAAAGAAGCATTAATATCTTTTTGTTTTTTATGAACATGTAAAACTAACTTTGCTTCTGTTTCACAGACATCCTAAGCTCGCGAGCCTGGCTCATGCCTATGCCAGAACCCTGTCCCATCTGAACCAGGACACTCCTCGCTTGCTTCAGCCTAGGGAGGTGGTGATGGAGGTGGTGCCCAAGGTCATTCACGGCCTGTGGCTGCCTCCGCCAAGCGCCTCCTGTCTGAGCATGCCATCCAAAGAGCTGAGTGCTCCAGCCATTGGCCTGACACAGTCCGTCCTGGACCGGGTGTCCAAAACCCTCCCTGCCCTTCATGCTCCAGCAGGTCCACTTCACCCGCTCTGTACGGGACGAAATGGTCCAGAGAAGTGTGGACACAATTACTCAGATGTTTCCTGGAGACAGACTGGAGAGGAGACTGAGCTCCTTCTCCCTAGATCTTCTTAGATCCATCACCAGCGCCGCCGCAGAAGAAATCTGTGAACTGTTCCAGCCACAAACAGAACCTGATGAACATCCAGAGACAAGCGCAGTCCTGGAGTCTGCTTCTCCTCTGCCTCCAACCAAGGAACTGACAGAGGAGGCTGATGCTGAGGAACTCGCTCAGGAACCAGCTGAGGATGTGACCACTGTCCTGCCCGAGGAGTTGACCATTGTCCAGTCTGACACAGAATCTCCTGATCCTGCTACGGAGACACAGACCTCTACAGAGCTCCCTGCAGCTGCCTCTGGGTCCACCACTGATGTTGGTGTTCAGACCTCATCGCTGCCTTCCCCCAGCTCCACTGAGGGCTGCATCTTCTGCCGCTTCAGCAGATGGGTCAGGAACATCTACAACTACTTCCTCTCTGTGGAGGACACTCATGAGGAATGAACTATTTCTCATTCTTTTTTTCATGTATTCATTTATTGTTGTTGAATAAATTGTACACGTTTGTACAACATTTCAATGGAGAAGTTTGACTTTGTATAAGTATGGTGACCAAGTGCACGGCCATGTTAAACAGCCTCCTATAACAGCAGATATTATGCACAGTCTCTTTAATAATACTCCACTTCACACTGAAGTGGAGTATTATTAGTGCGCGTCGAGAAATAAGCGGGTATTTCGGCACTTAGGTATTTTTATGTCACTCGCTTCGGATTGTTCCATTCTTTTATTGCTTTATAAGAAAGGACCGATTGTGCAAATGCAATTTTTCTCTTTGGAATGGCACACCGCCCCCGGTGGAGGCCCGTGTGACTCTGGAAGTTGTAGCTGATGTGAACTGGATGAATTGTTTTAGAGGAGCAGGTGCAGTATTATTCGGGATTTTGTAAACCGTTCGGATAGAAGTGTATTTCTGTATATTATCAAAGTTTAATAGTGTGTACTTTTGAAAAATATGGCAACGGTGGCATTGGCGCGGTTTTCTGTCAAGAATTTTTAGGGCCTGCTCGTGTAGTGGTTCAAGTGGTTTTAGTGTAGATTTGATAGCTAGAAAGAAAAGCAAATGAGATTACTCGTTTATTTATTTATTTATTGTATTTTTATTCTTTATATTCACAACAACTTAGGTACATTAAACAGTCCAGGGTACGGTACATATTTTCAGGTCAAACGTGTTGTGTTTAGATCTGACAGACACTGAAACACTCAGCAAAGACTATGGCTCCGAGGCAGTTTACAGAGCAGAGTTCACCTTTTCCACGGCGAGCTCCGCGTCACACTCGACGGTTCTATGGAACAACATTATCACCTGAAGGCTTTGACGTTCCGTGTGCCCATATGCAATCTAGTACACTTGCAAGGATGGAATGCAACCCAGTCAAGTAAATCATAACAAAAGAATATCGTACAGATCACACCAAGTCTTCAGTCCGCAAGATCATAGCAATCGTGATAACATTGTTGCACTTGTATAGTGATATTATAGTCACTCAAAACGTATGAGTGTGTAGCCACTACTGTTTGCCGACAAATATCATCAATGCCGTTGTCAATGCATATTTCTCGCCACATCTGTCGTGTAGTCCGCTCAATTTCCATCTTGCAGTCATAGAGCCACAGTTTCCTCCAGACTTTGACGTTGTCCATGAGGATCAGCCTTTTCTTTGAAATCTTACTGTCCACCAGTGCCCAATAAAACATCTTTCCACTCGACAATGCTCTATATAAGTTAGACCCCAGAAAAACATAATGGTCTACAAATGAGCCATATATGGTCACATTCACTGGTTCGGGTTTGCACACACAACACAGCACACATACAAACTTCTTATCAAGTCCTCACACCAGACTCTATGTCCACGTCTGGGTCGTACGCATAGGGTAACGATGCGTGGTTTCCGAAATGGACATAAGTGATGCTCTTCCAGTGCGAATGAGCAGCATACACCTCTCTCTCGATTGTGTCTTGCAACTGCTATTGTACTTGTGTAAGGATATCTTTGAAACTAACATCATTAAAGAGACTTATAATAGAAACTTCTTTCTGTGTGATTCACGAGTCCTCCTTGAAAAATACTCAAGTCAGCGGTACTGTGTGTGTCTGTAATATAATGCCCGATGATAGCCTGTTATGGATCGCGGTACACGATAACACAGTGGAACTCATGATAGCCTTTATGGTGAATTGTGATACGATCCAGAAACCGTTGTAAAGTTGTAAAACAGCTTTTACATGACCACAGAGTGTCATTCGAAGGTAGGTGATGTTAGCTAACGCGTTGTGTCTATTGTGAACAGTGCATCGTTTTCATGCGGTTGATCACTAGACGCATTGTGAATTTATTTTGATTTATTTTTTCTAATTATCAATTGTGGTTTATATAGATATGTTCCTGGGGTTGAATGAAAATATGCTCCACCCACGGAATCGTAAACTGGGGGAGGATTGTCAGCTTAGTAGCCTTTGGTCGTGTATTATGTCAGAAGCTAAGGGTCACAAAAGGAAACTTCTCCACATCTGAAGTTGGCCTAACGATTGCTACCTATCTCACGGCGCATCACATGGAGTGGCTTATTGCTAATGGTGCTTGGACTAATGGACTTGGTACAATAGATAAAGACAACTAAACTTCAACTTAAATTGACTAAAGTAGACCTGTATCTTCAAAAGAGATGGAGAAGGGTACAATATTTGGCCAATGAGTTTTGGACCCGATGGAGGAAAGAATATTTACTCAACTTACAATCAAGACAAAAATGGCAAGCACCTAGGAGAGATTTGAAGATCAATGATGTTGTTCTTCTACAATAAGATCTTGCACCACGCAATCAATGGAAACTAGCCAAAGTCACAGATGTCCACCCTGGGGCAGATAATAAAGTGAGAAAGGTTAGACTTTTGGTTAGTGAAAGCACACATGATAAACATGGTAAAATTACAACTAAGACAGTTTCACTTGAAAGACCTGTACACAAGGTAATTGTTTTGCTAGAAG
The DNA here is from genome assembly GCA_020698575.1 of Bostrychus sinensis. Classification (NCBI taxonomy): domain Eukaryota; kingdom Metazoa; phylum Chordata; class Actinopteri; order Gobiiformes; family Eleotridae; genus Bostrychus; species Bostrychus sinensis. The sequence continues at coordinate 36,306,059 of CM036248.1, forward strand.
CAGATTAAGGTTTTAGAGTTATGTTTCATGTTCAGACAAATGTGTCAGTTTGAGTTTGACTTATGGAAATCCTACATTGAGAACTGTGTGATTTGGTGGGAGTGTAACTGTCACATTTCTATTGTGTTCTACTGTATATGTAGCCCATTTGTTTCATTGTGTGTATTTTAAGTTTCACCAGAGAGGGCGCTGTAGTGTTGAAATGTGTTTGTGTGCGCTGCTAAAGTAAGGTAATTGGAAGAAGCGGATCGAAGAAAGGGCATGATTTGCAGACACACTGACAAGTAAAAAAGAAGAAAATAAGTGCAAGAAAGAGAAGAGAAACACACATAATTCCTTTTAAATAAGCACACAGCCAACGAGGTATGTAGAGTTTGTTTTTAAGTTTACAAGTGTTTATATTCATCATTTGTCCTTATTTTCTGTTAGCTAATTGTTGTATTCGTCTTTGCTTTTCTTTAGTTTTCACGGTGGATTTATGTTGATTTGTCAAGTGTAAATAAATTCATCAGTTAGAGAAAACCACTTGTGTCTCGAGTGCTTAAAAGGAGTTACAGTGAAAACTCGGACTGTTCATCAGCGCGAGTGGAGAGAGCACGACGAGGCGGCGTCATCAAAGGACCAGCGGTCTTGTCGGGGCATGAACAGGACGTGCACGAAGCGGAGCTGTAACAAGGGACATTTGAGCCGTGAGCGCGCACGCAGGGATGTAAAAAGTACGCAGTTTGAGGAGCAACACTTCAAGTTAAGGCCAGAAGATGCTTGGGCACTCATAAGTCAGGAGTTAGTCTAAGTAAAAGGGCAAATTTAAAGGTTGGCTAAGCAAACTGTTAATGAACGTCCTCGGCAAACTCAGGCTTCTCTGTTCATAAGGTGACAGCTACCCCAAGTTTACAAATTAAATAACTACTACTACTACTAGAAGAATACTTATTACGGAAATTCATATTGTGTTTAGAGATTAAAAGAGACAATATTCACTGCTCAAGTTAAAGTAATCTTAATGATAAAACATTAAAATGCTTGAACCAAGTAAGCCCCCAGCTCAAATTGAGCCTCGAGTAGACTCCCAAGTTGAGCCAGAAGTTACAGGCCCTAGTGACCAACAAGAAGTAGTGCCACAACCAAGGCGAAGTCAAAGAGTCAAAACACTCACAGAGAAAGGAAAGGAAATGCAGGATGAGAGAATTAAAGGACTCCAGCAGAGATTCAACTACATTTATGAAAAATGGAGAACACGTGTCAAAGCATCAAGCAACCTCTATCACAATCAGAGCCCTTAACTGAGGACCTGCTTAATGATGTTATAGGTGATGTCACAGGCCTTTGTGCAGATGTCCAGAAAGTCTATGACGAGCTACGTCAACTCGCCCCACCTGAGCAAGAAACACGTCGCAAGGTAGATCTATGTGTAGAGATCTCAAAATTCATTGTAACCAGAGCTACAAGTCGTATGGATGGAAATGTTGTGGAAAAAGAGCAAGATTGGCCGGAGGCAGGCTCCTTATTTGAGTCAATTTCCAGTAAGTCAAGCTATCTTTCTACCTCAAAGCGCATTTCTGAACATTCCAATAGATCCGCTGTAAAACACCAAGAAGCTGCAGCAGAAGCAGCCGCAAGCCAAGCTGTTCTAAAGGTATTAAAAGAACAAGAAAGGGAACAGTTAGAGATTGAAAGACTTGAAGTTGAAGTTAGGAAAAAGGCAGTGGAGCAAGAAGCTTTAGTAAAAAAGCTTCGCTTAGAGAGAGAAGCAGAGGAAATTAGACTGAGAATGCAGAGAGAAGATGATGAAGCAAAGTTCAAAGTCCAGCAAGAGGAAGAGTATTCAGCTTTACAAAGAACACTTGATGAAAAGAAAAGAAAGTTACAGCACTTGGAAAAGGTAAAAGATCTTCGTGCAGCACAAGCAAGAATGCAGGTGTATGATCAAATGAGCCTAACCGAGTAGCACAAACCTGACACTACAAGGATAATGACAGAAAGCAAAGCCTATGGACATGTAAGTTTTCCACCCATGCATGAGCACAACATACCACAAGCTGCAACCACTTGTTCAAACGATGGTACAGCAGACCTTGTTAAAGCCTTAGCAAGTGCACTAAATGCTAGTCGTATTCCTGTTCCGGAACCTGCAGTTTTTAGTGGAGATCCATTAAAATACAGTGACTGGAAACTTTCATTTCAAACACTTATTGACCAAAAGAACATTCCGAACGATGAGAAAATATTCTACCTTCGGAGATATGTGAGTGGACAAGCTAAGAGCGCACTTGATGGATACTTTCTGCTTGGAACTGAATCTGCCTATGTTGCCGCATGGGAAATTCTCGATGAAAGGTACGGAAATCCATTCACAATTGCAAAGGCTTACAGAGACAAGCTGCAAGCATGGCCCAAAATGACCTCAAAGGACAGTTTTGAGTTGAGAGACTTTGCTGATTTCTTACGTAGTTGTGAAGCTGCTATGGTCTTCATTAAGTCGTTAGAGATCTTAAATGACTCCAATGAGAACAGAAAAATTCTTTCCAAACTACCAGACTGGCTGACTGCCAGCTGGAATCGAAAGGTGATCGAAATTGAAGAACAAACTAATCAGTTTCCTACCTTTAGCCAGTTTGTTGCATTTCTAACAAGAGAAGCTAAGATTGCCTGCAACCCTGTTACATCGCTGCAGTCGCTGAAGCAAGGTGAACCAGACAAATCAGACAAACTAAAAACTACAAGACAAAGACAAATTGGAGCTAAAACACTGGCTACAAGTTCACATGAAAATATACCTTTGACATGTATATTCTGTAAAAAACCCAAGCATACTCTATACAAATGCAGGAGTTTTCTAGACAAAGCTGTGTCAGACAGAGTCAAGTTTATCCAGACAGAAAAACTGTGTTTTGGTTGTCTCAAACCTGGTCACCACTCTAAAAACTGTACCAACCGTAATGTTTGTGAGAAGTGCAGTAGAAAGCATCCTACCTGTCTACATGAAGATCGTGTTAAAGAAGAACAAAAACAGCCACCAGATAAGCCAAATCTGAGCAACGAAAGACCTAATCAAAACAATCAAGCTCAAGACCAACAAGCAACAGTCACTGCTACAACAAACAGAGTCATACATCAAGAAGGTAACACACAAACAGCCGCAATCATTCCTGTTTGGCTTTCATCTTCAACACAACCCACACACGAAATCCTCATATATGCTCTATTGGACTCTCAAAGTGATACAACTTTTGTTCTCAGTGAAGTAGCAGAATCCCTAGACACAGACAAAGAACCAGTCAAACTAGAACTGTCTACTATGACTTCCAAGACCACAGTCATTCAGTCTCACAGACTACAAGATCTTCGAGTTCGTGGCTTTTACTCGAGCAACACAATTACTCTGCCTACTACATTCACTCGAGAGTTTATTCCAGCCAACAAAGCTCACATTCCAACAAATGAGACAGCTAAGGCTTGGCCACATTTAGAGCACTTACAAACAGAAATCGCTCCCTTGCAAGATTGTGAAGTAGGATTGTTAATTGGATACAACTGCTCACAAGCTCTCCTTCCAAGAGAAATAGTGTCAGGCAAAGAAGATGAGCCTTATGCTCAGCGCACTGACCTTGGATGGAGTATTGTCGGTCAAAGTAATCCTTGTCTGAGCTATGGAGATGCAATTGGGATCAGTCATCATATCATTGTAAGGAAAGTCATTCCAGATCTTAAGCCATCTGTTAAGCTACAGAATGAGGTCCACTACATAAACAGGGCAAAGGTAAAAGAGATCACTCCTTCAGACATTACTAGAGCACTAGAATTAGATTTTTCTGAAAGGGCTATTGACGACAATCTTGTGTCTCAAGAAGATTTGAGGTTCCTCACAAAACTCAGAGAGAACATTAAACAAAATGAAAGTGGTCACTATGAAATGCCATTACCATTTCGTGACGGCAGACCCAAGCTACCAGACAACAAAATATGTGCAATGCATCGTTTGAAATGTCTAGAAAAGAGACTAAGAAAGGATAAAACATACTACAATGACTACACAAACTTTATGAACGACATAATATCACGAGGTGATGCAGAAAAGGTTCCCGATGGAGAGTTAGTACATAGTCCTGCTTGGTATATCCCACACCATGGGGTCTATCACCCGCACAAACCAGGAAAAATCAGAGAAGTATTTGATGGTTCTGCTAAGTACCAAGATACATCCCTTAATGACCATCTGTTAGCCGGTCCTGACCTGACAAACACATTGGTAGGCGTTCTTTGTCGTTTTCGCAAGGGTGTAGTCGCATTCATGTGTGATATCGAGCGAATGTTCCACCAATTCCATGTTGCAAGAGAAGATCAGGATTATTTAAGGTTTCTTTGGTGGGAGAAGGGAAACCTAGATGCTACACCATCAGTTTACAGGATGAAGGTCCATCTTTTTGGAGCGGCGTCTTCGCCCGACTGCGCAAACTTTGGCCTGAAACACCTTGCAGCTTAAGGACAAGGTCAGTTTAAAGACAATGCCATACGTTTCATTCAAAGAAACTTTTATGTTGATGACGGCTTGGCAAGCGTTGCAACAGAGAGCGAAGCAGTTCAACTTGTCAAAGACTCAAGAGAACTATGCTCCACAGGAAAGTTAAGACTTCACAAATTTGTGTCTAATAGTGAAAGAGTGATGACAACTATTCCAGAAGCTGAGCGTGCAACAGTTAAGGACCTTGATATGTCTCTAAGTTTGCCACGTATAGAGAGAGCCCTCGGAGTAGAATGGTGCATCACATCTGACACATTCAAGTTCAGAGTTCAAGTAAGGGCTAACCTGCTAACAAGAAGAGGTGTACTTTCCACTGTAGCCTTTATTTACGATCCTTTAGGTTTCATCGCACCATTTGTCCTTTTAGGCAAGCAAATTCTCCAGCAAATGTGCAGAGACAAGGTTGATTGGGATCAAGAACTTCCAGAGCATCTAAAACCCCAGTGGGAGTCCTGGATTAAAGACCTTTCAAATTTAGCCAATGTACAAATCCAAAGATGTTTCATTCCCTCAGATTTTGGACAAGTCAAAAGCTACGAGCTTCACCATTTTGCAGACGCCAGCGTCAGTGGATATGGCGAATGTACTTATCTACGAGTCATTAACCAATCAGATCAAGTCCACTGTTGTTTAGTAATGGCAAAATCAAGAGTCACACCTTCTAGTGTTATGACTATCCCTCGTCTCGAGCTTTCGGCAGCAGTTGTTGCTGTTAGAGTTAGTGATCTACTCAGAACCGAGTTGGAAATCCAAGACCTACAAGAGTTTTTCTGGACAGACTCTACAGTCGTTCTTGGCTACATAAATAATGACGCTCGAAGATTTCAAGTGTTCGTAGCCAATCGCATACAAAGAATCAAGTCAAGCACAACACCAGAACAATGGGCTTATGTTGCATCAGAACAAAATCCTGCGGACTACGCTTCTCGAGGTTTAACTGCCAAACAACTTAAGTCCTCCAATTGGTTCAAAGGTCCAACATTTCTCTGGCAGAGAAAACTACCTGATAGAGATGTCAAGGTGGGAGAGATTAAGGAAAATGATCCAGAACTTCGTAAGGCTTTTGTATGCAGCACTAATGTAAGACAAGAACAATCCATTCTCGACAGATTTTATAAGTTTTCCGATTGGTCCAGGTTAATAAGAGGCCTGGCAATATTGAGAAGAAAGGTCAAAGAATATAAGGGTGAGACACAAAAGACCAAAGGGAATACAAGTTTAGAAGAGAGAAAAGAAGCTGAACTGTTTGTCATTAAGCTTGTTCAAGAAAAAGCGTTTTCAGAAGAGATAAAGAGTCTGAAATCAAAGAAAACAGTTTCCAAGACTAAAGATCGTAAGCTGTACAAATTAAGTCTATATCTGGACAAAGAAGGAATCCTCAGAGTTGGAGGACGCTTATGTCAAGCTGTGCTACACCCACATGTGAAGCATCCAGCTATACTACCTAAAGACAGTCATATCTCAACTTTGCTTATCAGACATTTTCACGCCAAGGTTCAACATCAAGGTCGTGGAATGACAATCAATGAACTGCTAGCCAATGGATGGTAGATCCTAGGATGTAGCAGTGCAGTCTCATCTCACATCTTCAAATGTGTTATGTGTAGAAAGTACAGAAGGAGAACAGAGAATCAAAGAATGGGAGATTTACCAGTAGACCGGACGGAACCGACTCCACCCTTCACCTACGTCGGTATGGACTGTTTCGGACCGATTTATGTTAAAGATGGACGTAAAGAGCTTAAGAGATATGGACTCATACTAACCTGTTTATGTTCACGAGCCATACATATTGAAGTAATAGATGATTTAAGTACAGATGCATTTATCAATGCCCTGCAAGCGTTTATTGCTATTAGAGGAAATGTCCGTCAGCTAAGATGTGACAGAGGAACCAATTTTGTTGGTGCCCAAAGAGAGTTTGCAGATCTCATCAAGGATATGGATCAGGAAAGAATCAAGGTACTCGAATGTGAATTTCTCATGAATCCTCCATCAGCAAGCCACATGGGCGGAGTGTGGGAAAGACAGATAAGGACCATCCGTAATGTTCTTTCTGCCATCCTTGACCAATCAGTGAAGAGACTTGACAGTACATCATTAAGAACTTTCTTGTACGAAGTTATGGCGATCATAAATAGTAGGCCACTCTCAGCCGAACATCTGAATGACCCATCCGGGCCAGAACCGTTAACGCCTAATCACATTCTTACTATGAAGTCAACCATTGTTCAACCGCCACCTGGTCAGTTTATGAAACAAGACCTGTATCTTCAAAAGAGATGGAGAAGGGTACAATATTTGGCCAATGAGTTTTGGACCCGATGGAGGAAAGAATATTTACTCAACTTACAATCAAGACAAAAATGGCAAGCACCTAGGAGAGATTTGAAGATCAATGATGTTGTTCTTCTACAATAAGATCTTGCACCACGCAATCAATGGAAACTAGCCAAAGTCACAGATGTCCACCCTGGGGCAGATAATAAAGTGAGAAAGGTTAGACTTTTGGTTAGTGAAAGCACACATGATAAACATGGTAAAATTACAACTAAGACAGTTTCACTTGAAAGACCTGTACACAAGGTAATTGTTTTGCTAGAAGCAGATTAAGGTTTTAGAGTTATGTTTCATGTTCAGACAAATGTGTCAGTTTGAGTTTGACTTATGGAAATCCTACATTGAGAACTGTGTGATTTGGTGGGAGTGTAACTGTCACATTTCTATTGTGTTCATCTACTGTATATGTAGCCCATTTGTTTCATTGTGTGTATTTTAAGTTTCACCAGAGAGGGCGCTGTAGTGTTGAAATGTGTTTGTGTGCGCTGCTAAAGTAAGGTAATTGGAAGAAGCGGATCGAAGAAAGGGCATGATTTGCAGACACACTGACAAGTAAAAAAGAAGAAAATAAGTGCAAGAAAGAGAAGAGAAACACACATAATTCCTTTTAAATAAGCACACAGCCAACGAAGTATGTAGAGTTTGTTTTTAAGTTTACAAGTGTTTATATTCGTCATTTGTCCTTATTTTCTGTTAGCTAATTGTTGTATTCGTCTTTGCTTTTCTTTAGTTTTCACGGTGGATTTATGTTGATTTGTCAAGTGTAAATAAATTCATCAGTTAGAGGAAACCACTTGTGTCTCGAGTGCTTAAAAGGAGTTACAATATTTATTAACAAAATTAGGCAAAACAGTATATTCAAAGGCACATGGGTCTAAGTCAAGCCCAGCACGCTACGCTTTTAAAGATTTTATAAACATATAGCCACATGAAATAAAAACTTTTAAAACTTCAGGTGAATGAAGAGTGCCTTGGTTTTTTCTTTACTTTTTTGCAAGAACTTCAGGGGTCCTGGGAGAAAGAAAGACCACCCCACTACACAGAGATACAAGTAAATGTAGAGATAGCTGATACAGTCCTGAGTCTGGATTACAGTACTTCATCTGTGTAAAGCTGGCTGCCTCTGACCACAGTAAGTGCTCGTAAACCTTTCTGACCCATAATAAAAGCCTGACCAGAATCCAGCCTCGTCTGTAGATGGCAAATTGTGTCTAAACATGGAAAATTGGCAGTAGCCCTCTGCCACAAGTCTGAGTAACAGGATATTACTGTAGAGGACTGTTGCATTGTGGGAGATGTGTCTCCTTGTTACACAGTTTACCCAGCGGAGCCTTCAGAGAGTGGAGCACCATCCTGTGGAGTTTATACAGTGGGGCAAAAAAGTATTTAGTCAGCCACCAATTGTGCAAGTTCTCCCACTTAAAAAGATGAGAGAGGCCTGTAATTTTCATCATAGGTATATCTCAACTATGAGAGACAAAATGAGAAAAAAAATCCAGAAAATCACATTGTCTGATTTTTAAAGAATTTATTTGCAAATTATGGTGGAAAATAAGTATTTGGTCACCTACAAACAAGCAAGATTTGTGTCTCTCACAGAGCTGTAACTTCTTCTGTAAGAGGCTCCTCTGTCCTCCACTCGTTACCTGTATTAATGGCACCTGTTTGAACTGGTTATCTATATAAAAGACACCTGTCCACAACCTCAAACAGTCCCACTCCAAACTCCACTATGGCCAAGACCAAAGAGCTGTCAAAGGACACCACAAACAAAATTGTAGACCTGCACCAGGCTGGGAAGACTGAATCTGCAATAGGTAAGCAGCTTGGTGTGAAGAAATCAACTGTGGGAGCAATTATTAGGAAATGGAAGACATACAAGACCACTGATAATCTCCCTCGATCTGGGGCTCCCCACAAGATCTCACCCCGTGGGGTCAAAATGATCACAAGAACGGTGAGCAAAAATCCCAGAACCACACGGGGGAATCTAGTGAATGACCTGCAGAGAGCTGGGACCAAAGTAACAAAGGCTACCATCAGTAACACACTACGCCGCCAGGGACTCAAATCCTGCAGTGCCAGACGTGTCCCCCTGCTAAAGCCAGTACATGTGCAGGCCCGTCTGAAGTTTGCTACAGAGCATTTGGATGATCCAGAAGAGGATTGGGAGAATGTCATATGGTCAGATGGTACCAAAATAGAACTTTTTGGTAAAAACTCTACTCGTCGTGTTTGGAGGAGAAAGAATGCTGAGTTGCATCCAAAGAACACCATACCTACTGTAAAGCATGGGGGTGGGAACATCATGCTTTGGGGCTGTTTTTCAGCAAAGGGACCAGGACGACTGATCCGTGTAAAGGAAAGAATTTGAGTGAAAACCTCCTTCCATCAGCAAGGGCATTGAAGATGAAACGCGGCTGGGTCTTTCAGCAGGACAATGATCCCAAACACACTGCTCGGGTAACAAAGGAGTGGCTTCGTAAGAAGCATTTCAAGGTCCTGGTCTCCAGATCTCAACCCCATAGAAAATCTTTGGAGGGAGTTGAAAGTCCGTGTTGCCCAGCGACAGCCCCAAAACATCACTGCTCTAGAGGAGCTCTGCATGGAGGAATGGGCCAAAATACCAGCAACAGTTTGTGAAAACCTTGTGAAGACTTACAGAAAACGTTTGACCTCTGTCATTGCCAACAAAGGGTATATAACAAAGTATTGAGATGAACTTTTGTTATTGACCAAATACTTATTTTCCACCATAATTTGCAAATAAATTCTTTAAAAATCAGACAGTGATTTTCTGGATTTTTTTTCTCATTTTGTCTCTCATAGTTGAGATATACCTATGATGAAATTTACAGGCCTCTCTCATCTTTTTAGTGGGAGAACTTGCACAATTGGTGGCTGACTAAATACTTTTTTGCCCCACTGTAATTCAGTTGGTGCTATACCAGGCCTTTTGTTTCTGAGCTTGTATTAACTCTTTCAGTGCCAGAATTTTCTCAAAAAGCCCCATTGCCTGTATTTTTGGTTATTTTCAACAACTTATCTGTCCCACAGAAAATGTTTTGCTATAGGTTTATTTCAAGTTTAAATACCAAAAGAAAGTCTGTTCTTTTATAAAACAATAATATATATATATATATATATATATATATATATATATATATATATATATATATAATATAAAAAAATTGTCCTCTCGCCCTCCGTGGGCGGTTTCATCCATCCAAGCTCGGGTCCTCTACCAGAGGCCTGGGAGCTTGAGGGTTCTGCGCAGTGTCTTTGCTGTTCCTAGGACTGCGCTCTTCTGGACTGAGATGTCTGATGTTTTTCCTGGGATCTGCTGTAGCCACTCTTCCAGTTTGGGGGTTACTGCCCCAAGTGCTCCGATGACCACGGGCACCACTGTTGCCTTCACTTTCCAGGCCTTCTCAAGTTCTTCTTTGAGGCCTTGGTACTTCTCCAGTTTCTCGTGTTCCTTTTTCCTGATGTTACAATCGCTTGGTATTGCGATGTCAACCACAACGGCTTTCCTCTGCTGTTTGTCCATCACCACAATGTCCGGTTGGTTCGCCACTACCATTTTGTCTGTCTGGATCTGGAAGTCCCACAGGATCTTAGCTCGGTCATTCTCTATCACCTTTGGAGGTGTTTCCCATCTTGACCTCGGGACTTCCAGACTGTACTCTGCACAGATGTTCCTGTACACTATACCAGCCACTTGGTTATGACGCCCCATGTATGCTTTCCCTGCCAGCATCTTACAGCCTGCAGTTATGTGTTGGATTGTCTCAGGGGCCTCTTTGCACAGTCTGCACCTGGGGTCTATATATATATATATATATATATATATATATATATATATATATATATATATATATATATATATATATATATATATTTTATCAATGGTTGCAGGATGGTAGTTTTCACCAAAAACATATGGATTTTTAGACAAAGGTGAGGAAAAATGCATTTTTGTAAAGCTTTTTTGCAAAAGTTATTTCTAAGTATTTTGTCATTTAAGACTAAATAATAAATAATATTAAGAATACAAAACAGACACATTTTTTTAGCCACTGGAGCACTCCATTTTTTCATTTTTTCACTGTTTGTGGTCTCCCTCCTCATCCTCCCAGGGTTCTGGCGCAGTTTTTGTTATCCTCTTTATTTGAAATGTTGAGGGTCTGGTCTGGGACCTCCTCACATGTAATCCTTTTGGGGGCATATTTTCGGCTTGCTAACTCAAGCTAAGATCATGTCCTGTCTGCTCCTCACCTGGGTCAAGTTGCCCTGTGCAAAATGTTGCATTCTGTCCTGTTGTCAGAAGCTTCTTCTTTGCTTGATTTTGATGTAGCTAGTACTGTACTAAGTGCACAACAACTCCCTGTATCCAGTACCAATGAAAACATGTAAAGCTCTAAGTACTTGTGATTGGAGGTCCAAGAGTTAAGATATTTAAGCCAGGTATAGTTTGCTTGATTTCTCTCAGAAGTGCATGAACCTCACTGAAGAAACTCTCAGAGCTATGCCTGATGTGAAGGGACAGTGCTTTCACAGCTGCTGGATTTGGTCCCATTAAAACAAACTCATGTCCAGTTTGCTAGTTAGTGCGGTGTGTTTAAGCTGGTGTAAAAGCGATCAAGTAAACATTGGTGCGGACTACTGAACGGTACTGAGACTCACCTTTTGGGGTGGTCTCGATATACTTCTGAACTGACCCCAGAGCGGTGAGAACACAAACCAGCTTTGATTCGGCCCAACTTCCTACTGAATTGTAAAATTGTACCGATCAAGCTTCTGTATAGGGCTGTAGTTGACCAAAGCAATGCGCAGTACAGAGATTAATTGACAGAAATTTACCAAATGATATGTGGGGGACTTTACCAGGGTCTCACACAAACAAGTGACTTTAATTAAGTGGATTAATTAGGTGATCAAACAATTAGAAAAAATGACTGTAAAATATATTGTTATCCAAAAATCATCTATGCTATATTAAATAAAATGAAAAGTAAAAGCTATCAAGGAATAAATTAGACCAGCTTTATTGATGCAAAGAGTTCATGCAACTAATCGACCAATAAAGTTTTAGTCAACCAAGACCTCACTGACTGATTATTGACCAAACGACCAGAAGTTGTCAGCCCTACTTCCATAGTGCTGTCAAAAATCAACTCTTTAACTAAACAACACTTGTAAATATCTTGATTTGGGGAAATATGTCCATCTGAGGTTAAGGAGGATAGTGTACCTCCTCCACATGACAAAAATGTTGCTCAGTGGAAGATGAGCACAGGTATAACTCCTGATCAGCCATAGTCAGTGCACATAGAGGATACTCAGGTCTATATCTGGAGCTTGTTGAACCAGAGTCTGTCTCTTTTCCTTCTCCAGCACTCGGCAAGACCCTCACTAAAACTACATCAGGGATAATTCCAGAGATCATTCACTACTTTATTAATGATTATAGAAGGAAAGACTTATTGTTGGCTCTGGAACCTCTCCCATTAGAGCCACCTTACACTAAAATCCATCCCACTGACCAGTTATCACCGTGTATTTAAATGTGGCGGTCTGTGTGTGATGCTTTGATTCTCAGATGACTTCAGTATTGTTCAACTTTCCTCAGGCCCAGGACAGTATGTTACAGTATGTCTGTGTCTATTTGTTCTGCTAGAAATCAAACTGTAACGGAATCAAAGTCTCTGTGCATTTAGATTACAATGTGCCCATGTGATTTGCATTTACCTTCTAGTTTTTGTACACTATTTACTGTACTATCTTTTGTACTTTATAATAATGAATCATGCTGACATTGGGCCATCTTAACTGCAGCCTCTGCTCATTTTTATTCTGTGTGTATTGTTATCTTGTCTTGTTTTATCTGCAGCCTACAGAGACAGCAGTTTAGTTATTCAAACCTGGCCTTGCTCAGAAAAAGCTCCTTATGACAATTTATTGAGCGATTTCATTCAAACAGAAGCAGCATAAACAATAACAACATCTCTGACAGAATGTACCATTACATACTTTACAAAGGGAATTGTTACTACATTATATTTGTATTCAGTCTGTGTTTTTCCATTGTGTAGCGTAAGTGCAACTTCCATTGTTTCGTCTTTCTGATTCACTTCAGTCACTTTAAGGTACGTCCTGCACATAATTACAGCCATTAGAGCAAAAGAGGGGAGACATTTAGAAAGAAAAGAGGACACTTTTGAAGAATGGCCCACATCTCCCATGTGCAGAATAAACAACATCATTTTTAGATGTGCATTGTCCCATTCTGCCACTTATTTTCACATGTTCATTGTCAAGGACGTCTGTTAAAGCCTTAAGTGTGGAAGATAACAGCGACTTGTTAAAGGAAAATATAGACTCCTTCATTTACACCCACTTTGAATGTTCTCTGCGACTAATAAAAGAACATAGTTAAAGGCCCTCTTGTGTCAGAATCACTCTTGTTGATGTTTTGTTTGATGCTAAGTTCAAATGCAGTAGGAAAAAAGGGACTTTGCTCCTGAATGAATAGTTTTATCAGAAAATACAAAGTTAATCGTTGTCCCACACTCATCCCAACTATTACTTGGCAGACAATTTAAAAAAGAAAAGAAAATAAGTCTGGCAAGGCTAATTCAGTGTTAGTTCTATATTAAATGTACTGTATTATGTGATTCACAGTGGCAGAGTGGTTAGCGCTCTCAGTAAGGAGGTTGTGGTTTGATCCTCGAGCCTGGCTGACTACAGTCTGCCTGTCCTCCTGTGTTACAGTGGGTTCTCTCTGGGTACTCCGTCAGCATCCAAAGACACATGTGTGCGGAGAATATACACTGCTCAAAAAAATAAAGGGAACACTAAAATAACACGTCCTAGATCTGAATGAATGAAATGATTTATTAAATACTTTGTTCTTTACATAGTTGAATGTGCTGACAACAAAATCACAAAAATTATCAATGGAAATCAAATTTATTAACCCATGGAGGTCTGGATTTGGAGTCACACTCAAAATTAAAGTGGAAAAACACACTACAGGCTGATCCAACTTTGATGGCCATCAACATTTGTTGGCCATACCGCCTTGTGGATGCCCGAATCCCGTCAGACCTCGGAAGCTAAGCAGGGTCAGTACCTGGATGGGAGACCGCTGGGGAACACCAGGAAGCCGGTGTGAATGTGAGTGAGTGAGTGGGGACTACGGATGGAAATTAGCTCTGAGCTATAATCCGGTGTATTTACGGCACTAGCTGCTGTTCATTAATACACGCTGTCCCATATAAATAAAAAAAAATAAAAAAATAAATGTAATGTCCCTAAAACAAGTCAAAATGAGGCTCAGTAGTGTGTGTGGCCTCCTCGCCTGTATGACCTCCCTACAACACCTGGGCATACTCCTGATGAGGTGGTGGATGGTCTCCTGAGGGATCTCCTCCCAGACCTGGACTAAAGCATCTGCCAACTCCTGGACAGTCTGTGGTGCAACGTGGCGTTGGTGGATGGAGTGAGACATGAAGTCCCAGATGTGCTCAATTGGATTCAGGTCTGGGGAACGGGCGGCCAGTCCATAGCATCAATGCCTTTGTTTTGCAGGAACTGCTGACACACTCCAGCCACATGAGGTCTAGCATTGTCTTGCATTAGGAGGAACCCAGGGCCAACTGCACCAGCATATGGTCTCACAAGGGTCTGAGGATCTCATCAAACCGGTCATGCTGGAGGATGTTGCAGGCAGCAGAACATTCTCCACGGCGTCTCCAGACTCTGTCACGTCTGTCACATGTGCTCAGTGTGAACCTGCTTTCATCTGTGGCGCCCTGTGCTCCCCCATCTGTGGACGTCGGGCCCTCATACCACCCTCATGGAGTCTGTTTCTGACCGTTTGAGCAGACACATGCACATTTGTGGCCTGCTGGAGGTCATTTTGCAGGGCTCTGGCAGTGCTCCTCCTGTTCCTCCTTGCACAAAGGAGGAGGTAGCGGTCCTGCTGCTGGGTTGTTGCCCTCCTACAGCCTCCTCCACGTCTCCTGATGTACTGGCCTGTCTCCTGGTAGCGCCTCCATGCTCTGGACACTATGCTGACAGACACAGCAAACCTTCTTGCCACAGCTCGCATTGATGTGCCATCCTGGATGAGCTGCACTACCTGAGCCACTTGTGTGGGTTGTAGACTCCGTCTCATCCTACCACTAGAGTGAAAGCACCGCCTGCATCCAAAAGTGACCAAAACATTAGCCAGAAAGCATAGGAACTGAGAAGTGGTCTGTGGTCACCTCCTGCAGAACCACTCCTTTATTGGGGGAGTCTTGCTAATTGCCTAAAATTTCCGCCTGTTGTCTGTTCCATTTGCACAACAGCAGTGAAACTGATGTCAATCAGTGTTGCTTCCTAAGTGGACACAGTTTGATTTCACAGAAGTGTGATTGACTTGGAGTTACACTGTGTTGTTTAAGTGTTCCCTTTATTTTTTTTAGCAGTGTATTAATCTAGGTTGCTTGTCATTGTGTGTCTCTGTGTCAGATTTGTGGCCAGAGTGCACTCAGCCTTAGACTCATAGTTGCTGGGATAGGCTCCAACCACCCAGAATTCCAAAAACAGGGCTACCAACTCTCACCCATTCGCCGTGAGACTCATGCATTTAAGTGCTTTCACACACTCTCACACCACACGTTGAAGAGACAAACGGTCATCATCAAATCCATTCCACTTACTCATTAGGAAAATACTTTGGGTCTGATCTTCCACTTGGCGCAAAGATGGAGGTGACATTGACGCAGCTTTCTGTGCCTGTGTTCAGAATGTCTCCACCAGGGCCTGGGGCCACCACCACAGGGCATCAGTCTACAATAAAGGGGAGGACTGGTCTAAAGCCAGGTGTGGTGTGGGGGAGATGGGCATGGAGCTGGTGTCATCAAAGCACTCATACAGCAATAAACATTATTGGAGTCTAACAAAGTGCTTTCACAGAACATAAAGTCACAATAATAATAATAATAATAATATAACAATAATAATAATAATAATAATAATAATAATAATAATGATAAATGTCTTTTTAACAGCGTGGGAGAGACGAGGAAGGGATATTTCCAGCTTCTCCACGTGCTCTGCTGTATATATATATATATATATATATATATATATATATATATATATATATATATATATATATATATATATATATATATATATATATATATATATATCTTAAAGTTTGGAGGCATATAAATGCTGGATGTGGGATGTGGCACCTAAACAAAATTCCCATCTATAATCTTGTTTATAATAACTAGCCCTCATCTGATAATTATTTTCATGTTTTTCCTCACACTATAATCAGCTTAAACACCTATAATAATGCACTAGAAGACAGGAATTATGGTCTGACTCCCCTATTGCATATAAAGCAGTCATCTATGCTTTTCTCTCACCTGTGGGCTCATTACAGAGAATCATTTGTATACCAAATGCCAAATTCAGCATCTTTTGGGATTTCTCAGCTATTGGGAAAATATGTAGGTTAACCAAAGTGAGTGAAAATTATGAACAAAGTGTCCTTTGTGAAGGTTAGGGCAACAGTCCTCCAGAATCTCTGCACATGTCCCTGTTCAGAAACACATTACATTAACAGTGACATTAAATGGTATAGAAATGTTTCGCCATGTATACAGAAAAATGTTGGTTGACCCCTCAAAATCTCACTCCAAGGTTTTCTGAAAAGTTGGCAGCCCTGCAAACAGGAATAAGCAGAAGAGGAAGAATATATGAATGAATAAAACTATTATGTTATTATTGTTCTGTGCAACCTATGAATTTTGCCTCTGAGCATAAAAAGCGCGAACCCAGCCAGCCCATAATTAAAAGCCTGCTACAGCCTGTATTTAAATGAGCAAGCAACGGCTCGTGTAGCCTCAGTGGCCTTGGTTATGGCAGAGTCTCCAGGTCCTCTCAGTGAGTGCACAGATGAGAAGAGTTTCACATGGCTTTAAACCTCTTATCTCCTGACACTCAGTGAAAGAAGCTAAAGACTAACTCTGTTTCTCATCTACAACCCAAACTCCAAAAATGGAGGGATGTTATTAAAATGTGTATAAAATGAAAACTAAAAAAATTTCAAATCACATGAGCCAATATTTGATTTACTATAGAACATAGATAACATAACAAATGTTTAAACTGAGAAGTGTTACACCTTTATGCACAAAATGAGCTCATTTCAAATTTGATGCCTGCTACAGGTCTCACAAAAGTTGGGACAGGGGCAACAAATGGGTGAAAAAGCAAGAGCATTTTAAAGAACATTTGAAGGTTGCTAGATGCTAAAGAACATTTTGCAACTAATGAAGTTAATTAGGTCTGTAACATGATTAGCTACAAAAGGGATGTCTAGAGAAGTAAAGATGTGCAGAGGCTCTCCAATCTGTGAAAGAGTAAAGAGTAAAAACATTACATAGCATAGCATCATCAAAATATTTAGAGAAACTGGAGAAATCTCTGTGCATTGGACAAGGCCCCAGACCTTCATTTAGAGCCCGTGATCTTTGGGCCAACATATGCTGTAAAACCCAGCTGCCCTTCAGCTGGAAACCTTTACCAGGCAAGAATCAGGGGTGGTTCTAGACCACTTTTAACTGGGGGCCACACTCGGGCAATTCTTTTTGCCGGGAGGTACATGAGACAATTTGATGTAAACCGACTGGGACTTATTTTAAAAATAATAGTTAGAAATAACTCTGATATCATTTTTGTAACATGATAATGCTTTTATAATGCTAGAATAACTCTTGAAACAAATTACAATATAATGTCTGAGTTGACATTTAGGACAGTTCAGGGGATGGCCACTAGGGGGCACAGGCTCACAGTTACAGGAGCACTGGCCACCCCCTAGAACTGCAGAATGGGACCAAATTCCAACACCAAAATTCCAGAAACTGAGATGCTAACCTATGGTAAACAAGCCTCTGTCCCAACTACTGTGAGACCTGTAGCAGGCATCAAATTTGAAATGAGCTCATTTTGTGCATTTTGTCAAATTACTCACTGTAAACATCTGTTATAGTATCTATGTTCTATTGTGAATAAAATATTGGCTCATGTGATTTGAAAGTCTTCTAGTTTAAATTTTATTCAAATTGTAAAAACTTCCCAACATTTCAGGAATTTGGGTTGTACAAAGACACTGTACAAAAGCCTCTTCACAGAGTAGGATTCTGGGGAAAGATACTCCTCAGCTTCAGCAAAAAAGACTTCTGTGGTTTATCCAGAGCCACATTATCAAGCTGGAGTTAAACTGACAAATGAACATGCATTTGTTTAACCTCTTTCACTGGAGCCAGCCTCAAACATCTGTTCCTACCTGGAGCATTTGGACGTCATGGTAACAGGCCGACACATATTATCCCTGTGGTGATATGAATGACATTTTAGAGTTAACACAAGGCCTGCTGTGTCCCGCTGTGCAATGTCAGAGACCTGGAGGTGGATTTGTCAAAGCCATTACTGCTTTAAGCTCATTTAGCCTTTATTATTGTGAGCACATGTCAGTCAATACAGCAGCAGGTCACTTCAACTACAAAAGCAGGAGAAAGTGTTGTAAATCTGTATGGTAATGAAACATTGTGCTGATTAACACAAAGCAATCTTGTCTTCATTAAGACACAAGCTATAATTTGACATGAGTTCAGACGTTCAGACGTTAGCCCACAGTTTAACCCCTTGTGGTTAAATACTCAGATTTAAAACCGCTGCTCACTTTTAGATTTTAGATCCAGCTCTTATCACAGCCTGTGTGTTACTTTCTAATTTTATCACCACTCATCCCACTGTGAGGCATATTTATGTAAATATTTATGCCCTGTGGTTATGAGCTGCTTTTCTTTGTCATTTTACAGAGTTACTTGCTCAAAGTTGTTGCTTCCTCGGAGTCCCGGACTAGATCTGAACTGAACTGTGTCATCTCCTTTCCTAAAAGTCTCTTTGCTGAAATAGACTTAGTGATACTGTGTCTTTCTAAGAGCCAGTGCAATCTGCTGCAGTAATGTTTTTCTGTTCACGTGTTGATAATAACAGTCATTTATCTATAAGAACACATTTACGATGGATGTACAATATGAAAACTACCACTGACCACCTCACTGAACTGATCACACCACATGAAAACCACCAGACTGCTCCAGTCCACAAATTCTCACCACCTTCACCCCAAGGACTAAACTCCACAGCTGTGGAATGCCCTTCCTGAGCACCTGAGGGCGCCACAGACTGTGGAGTCTTTTAAAAAGTGCCTTCAAACCTTTCTATTTAAAATAACTTTTACTCCCTAAATGTTAATAATAATAATGCATTAGTCCTTATATAGCGCTTTTCTATACACTCAAAGTCTCTTTACAATTTGGTGCATTATTCCTTCACTCCTCAGTCACACTCGGTGGTGGTGAGCTACTTCTGTGGCCACAGCTGCCCTGGGGCAGACTGAAAGAAGTGTGGCTGCCATTGTGCACCTACTTGCCCACTAACACAAAGGTTGGTGGTCACAGCCCCACTACCGGCATTGCTGTCATTGTGTCCTTGGGCAAGACACATGAATGTGTCAGTGTGACTGTGTTTCGTGGTAGTCGTTAGGGATGGGCATCAAAACCCAGTTCTACCCGAGAACCGGTTCTAATTTTTCCAATCCATTGGAATTGTATGCCTCCGCCGTTAACGATCCCTCTTATCGATGCAGCTGCATTTGTGTGAGCAGGTTTTGTTCCGAGACCCACCCTGCTCCCGAGCAGCGCCTCTAAGCTTTTTACTTTCACTTCGCTGCAAAAGCCATCTTCGATGAGTAGCCTACAAAGTGCAGCGCTCATCGTGCAGTGCATGCCGTTCTCCTCGCTCTAATTAATGCACACGGGCTCACGCGACATGGCAGCGTGGAGGTGGAGACGCACTGGAGCCTGGCGCGCTCGCATCCCACTGCGTGGACACACCAGAGTGAAGCCAGAGTGCTGCAGACGTAGGGCTTAATGTTCACACACTGTGACAGCAGGAGCTCATTCCCTGTACATAAGAAATACAGTATGGAAGGGAGCAAGCATTGAATGTTATTTTCAGTCGCAGAGGCAGCAGTCTAAGCAAAGACTTCCCTCTCCACAGACCTCCTCCACCTCCAGCTCTACCAGGGGGACCCCAAGGCATTCCCAGGCCAGCTGGGAGACACAGTCCCTCCAGCGTGTCCTAGGTCTTCCCCAGGGCCTCCTCCTGGTGGGACATGCCCAGAACACCTCCCCAGGGAGATGTCCAGGAAGCATCCGAAACGGATGCCCGAGCCACCTCAACTGACTCCTCTCGATGTGGAGGAGCAGCGGCTCTACTCCAAGCTCCTCCCAGGTGACAGAGCTCCTCACCCTATCTCTAAGGGGAGCGCCCAGCCACCCTGCGGAGGAAACTCATTTTGGCCGCTTGTATCCGGGATCTTGTCCTTACGGTCATGACCCAAAGCTCATGACCATAGGTGAGAGTAGGAACGTAGATCGACCGGTAAACCTTATTCACCACGACAGACCGATACAACGACCGCATTACTGCAGACGCTGCACCGATCCGCCTGTCGATCTCACGCTCCATCCTTCCCTCACTCGTGAACAAGACCCCGAGATACTTAAACTCCTCCACTTGAGGCAGGAACTCTCCTCCAACCTGGAGAGGGCAAGCCACCCTTTTCCGGTCGAGAACCATGGCCTCGGACTTGGAGGTGCTGAGTCTCATCCCGGCCGCTTCACACTCATCTGCAAACCGCCCCAGTGCACACTGAAGGTCCTGGTTTGATGAAGCCAACAGGACAACATCATCTGCAAAAAGCAGAGATGAAATCCTGTGGTTCCCAAACCTGACACCCTCCGGCCCCTGGCTGCACCTAGAAATTCTGTCCATGAAAATAATGAACAGAACCGGTGACAAAGGGCAGCCCTGCCGGAGTCCAACATGCACTGGGAACAGGTCTGACTTACAACCGGAAATGCGGACCAAGCTCACGCTCTGGTCATACCGGACCAGAGACCTGGACAGCTCTTAGCAAAGGGCCCCGGACCCCATACTCCCAGAGCACCCCCCACAGGACACTACAATGGACACGGTCGAACGCTTTCTCCAAATCCACAAAACACATGTGGACTGGATGGGTGAACTCCCATGAACCCTCAAGCACCCGATAGAGGGTATAGAGCTGGTCCACTGTTCCACGGCCAGGACGAAAACCTGCATTGTTCCTCCTGAATCCGAGGTTCGACTATCAGCCGAATTCTCCTCTCCAGTACCCTGGAATAGACTTTCCCGGGGGAGGCTGAGGAGTGTGATCCTCCTGTAGTTGGAACACACCCTCTGGTCCCCATTCTTAAAAAGAGGGACCACCACCCCGGTCTGCCAGTCCAGAGGCACTGTCCCCGACCCAACCTTACCTTACCACTCTGCCATAGTTTTTTCTGCTCTTTGTTTTTTCCTCTGGTCTGGGCAGTCTGAGGAGGTTTTGTGTCAGACCTAGTGAACACAATCAGTCATTACACCACTTCAACAGAAGATCACTCAAGTAAATACATAATCCTTGGTTGAATGTTCTTTGGAAAGCCACTGTTTTCATATTATGCCTCTGTTCTTTTAAAACAACTGCAGCATTCACAAGAGTCTTTTTCCTCTCCAAATGTTTGTTGACTTCTGGGACTGTGGATGTGTCCTTGCTCTGACTTCACTCCTGTGTAGAGGTATCTGTTCTCCAGATATCACCACGAGGATGCTGACGACAGTGTCCCGGCCCCTGCCTGTGCACACAATCCTTGTTGTCTGTTTGTGCTTATTTTCCTGTAATTGCTCAGGTGCCTGAGCTGTGGGCCGTCCTAAACCAGTGTGGAGCTTCAGGGTCCAAGTCCTTCTGCCTATGTAAGGACACGCCTTCAGCCAGCGCTGTCTCCTGTCATCATCTCACCACCAGCACCAGCACCAACACTGCCTCATTGTCAACCCATCTTCAGTTATCATCTTTTCAAATGAGTTTACAATACAATTGTATCTTTGCTGGCTTTTTCTGGAGTCGTGTCCACTCTTTGTGATGTTCTTGAGTCCCAGAGTGCAATTCTGATGTAAGAAACTCTTATTTACAGTTGTCAGTCTGTCTGAAGTCACATTAACATGGTCTGTATCCCATGTTAGACCAGCAGAGTGCAGCTTTGTGTGTGATGTAACTGACTCAAGTGATGGCACCAATTATTACTCAGCAGAGCTGGAGAGTGGAAGTAAGAGACAAGTCAAAAACCTAAATGTGGCATGAAGGAAGCTCACCTCCTCTGGTCGAGTCCTCTGGATGAGTTGAGTTTATTATAGCTAATTCTAATTTATCATAATATGATTTTCTTATTTTGTGATTAATGTGCAGCACCTCTTTAGTATTTTCTTCTACATAAAAGCAAAGCTGTGTTTTCTGTAAAGGAAAATCAAAGCTTCAGTTCCTACACTTTACCCCATCACTGCATCATCAACCAATGATTCAAACAGTTCAAGGTTTTGTCATTTGTACACAAACTGAACATAGGGATTGTAGTAGAAAAAACTCAATTTATAGCAGTACAAATAAAACAGACACACACCCTTAATACATCTGTAAAGAAACAATAAATGCACACGTTCAAGTGTCAAAGAAAGGGCACCAGTGTCTGCTGAATGTGTGACAGAGGCAGACATCATCGGGAGGAGGAAAGCAAAAAGTGTTGTAAAAAGGTGTCAGGCTGAAGTCATGTGTGGTCCTGAGTAGTGAGTGTTCTGGTGATGTCAGTCTTTAAAGATTTTTGTTGGAGCTGCTCCGTGTACTGACAGAGTCCAGTGATCCTCTCTGTGACTCTGATGACTGTGGAGAGCTTTCCTCTCAGTCTGTGGCTGTTTTCAAACCACTGTAAGTCCTCTGTAGGGCAGCAGCGTCTGTGGCCCAGTTCTGATACAGGACAAGGAACTTGAGGCAAAGGTTCATAAGTTATAAGTCCTAATGTTTGTGATCATTGTATTTAAAGAGAAAGACATGGTTTAATAAAATATATGTTTATTAAAAATGCAACAATTACTCTTGACAAAATGCCTGTGATACCAATGTAAAATTCTGATGGTAATTTGAGGTTCAGCTGTTGATTCAGTAGTAAATGTGAATGTCTTATTGAGTTTAACTCTTCTCTCATCTCTAGTCCTCAGATCTGCAGATGTTATTTATAACTCAATAGAGAGCTGACTTTATAGAAACCATAGCATTGATCTTACATCAGTTAACTGATGTAGTGTGGGTGTGTTCATACAGGACAGGTGGTGCTACACAGAGGTCCTTACTTAGGCAGTAAGCTGAGCTACAAAAACAATGTTAAGAAGCAGAATCTCAGTAGAAGGGAAAACAGCTGCTGTGGTGAACCCTAAACAAGCACACAATCATTCACAATGTATTTATTTTCTATTGATAACAAAAACACTTAAACAAACATAAGATTTGAGGAAAGGATGCCTGCATCCGTTTATCTTAAAGAGGATTCATGTTCAGTCTGTTCAGTCTCTCACATGTAAATAATGTCCTTGTGTTGCTCTGTTTGACTGTCCCAGAACAGTCTTAAAAGTCTACAGGCTCTTTATTCCCTGAAAGCCGCAGAAGTTCCAGCGTTTCTCTAAAGTGGCCCCCATTCCAGTCAGCTCCAGTCTGAAAGTGCAGGGCAGTCGAGAGAGCAGAGCCTCCACTTCACTGTAGTTAATCTGTGAACACGCAAAGACACACAACACATACTTTTAGACTGGTGCACAGACCCAACATACACCCTGAATACAGGTTTTATTGTGTTCTTATTAATCTATATTCACAGAAGACTAGTTCAGACTTCTGTATGCTTTGCCTCATCTCTGTTTGATTCCTGTTCACTTAAGTACCATCTTGTACCAACTGTAATAAATACAAAAAAATAGAAGTGAGTTTGTACATGTAAACTCAGTTGGCTGTTTGTAGAGAGGAACATAAGACAAAATCAGAGTCAGTTGTCCACAGATGTGTGTCAGGAGATGAGACTGCTGCTGATAACAAACTTTTGTTGGGCCAACTTCAAGAATATTCAGGACACATTTAACAGCAGACCTTGAAATTGTAGGAGTTCCATATAGTGTGCGGTTTATATTTCTGTATAATGACTTTTAAATGAGAGTCAGGACATCTGCCTTTTTTTTTGCTGAAAGAAAAGGCAAACTAAAATGGCCTTTACTGTCAGAGTTACCATTTAAAAGTTGCCATTTTAAAAGCTTCTTGTAAATGTCAGAGAAAAGCCATAATCTGTCCAAAATGGCTCCACAGAAAGATGGGGATAAATTGCTGTGCTTGGTGACACAGAGGAAACTAACAGTGTCTGAGAATTCATGGAGGTGTTTGGGGTCAAACTTTTAATACGTTTCAGTGTCAGGAGAAATCAGAAATGGCCAGGCACGACCAGCTAGGGCCTAAGGTTCAGAACAGAGAGGTGAGGAGAAGCAGCACCATAAATATCCAACTGAAGGCAAAAGAGAAAAAAAAATAGTTCCTTCTTAATACATGTACATTGCACGAAGTTTTGAGCGGAATATCAATACATCTTTTAAGCCTGTGAAGTGTTACTTTTCACATTAAGAGACAGTACAGTATCAGCATTTGTCTGCTGGAGCAGAGCAGTTTTCACATTGGACAGTAATGAACAGCTTCAACAAGATTCTTCACATTTCTCAGAGTAAAAACACACTAACTGTCTGTCATCTTTTAAACTGCATCACCTGAAAACACACTCAGGCGTGACATTAACTTTATTGCTCATTTCCCACTGTGGCTAGTGTGTGTTAGTGTACTGTGCTAATGTGTTTTCAAAAGTTACTCGTCACTGATCATATTCACTGGACACACACTATATTTGTTAATGAAATGTGATATGTTTTATATAAAAATAAATAAATAAAATAAAATAAAGCCATGACCATGTTGTTTAAAGTTAGTTGAAGATGTAAATGATCATTGTACCAACACAGGTCAGGATATAACATCTCAGAGATTTCAGCTTGAGCAATATTTGTCCTACTCTTTTATAAAGAGAGAAGAGAGATGTGCTAAATTGGACTCATATTAATCTACATCTTTTAAAACATTGCATTATTTAATTTTAAATTACATAATGTTGCTTTATCAGTAAGAGCAGGTTTGCTGCGGTTTATCTAAAACACTGGTAATATGAATAAATTTTAGCTACAAACAGGACTCTGTGTCTCCGAGACAACTCTGTCCTCAAAATGTCTGTGAAGACTCTCACTCATCCACGGGAATTGCATTGCAACAAAAGGTTCAAAGGCAGTCATCTGGACTTGATTTCTAAAGTTGAAAACGTTTCACCTCTTATCCAAGAGGCTTTCTCAATTCTGAAATTGAACTGGTGAGAGCTGGTTTATATTCTCCTAGGAAGGAGGAGTTTATACCTGAAACAAACTTCTATTGGTTCAGGAGACTATGAATAGCCTGAGTGGTTTCAGATTGTTAGGTGTCCTTTGTCCTCAGCTGGAGTGAGAGTCGTTAACCCTCCCCAGCCTGGTCAGCTCCAGATGTTAATGACCTGAGTGAAACTGGTTTGTTTTGTTTGGGTTTCAGGAGACTGTTGTAGACAGAAGGAAGGTTGTATCTGAGTCCACCATTTCTGTTTAAAGAAGGTTTATCTTTTTTGACAAAGTTTGCTTCTTTCACTTCTTGCTCAAACCATACTTTCTCTCTGGCTAAGATTTCGGACCTCACTGTCCTCAAAGGAGTGGTTTGTGGCCTTCAGGTGGAGGTGTACTGCAGATTCTGGTCCACTGGAGTTGGCCCTGCGGTGTTGGTATAACCGCTTGTGCAGAGGTTGTTTGGTTTCTCCAATGTACTGTTCATTACAGTTCTCACTGCAGTGGATGGAGTACACAACATTGCTCTGTTTGTAACTGGGAATTTTGTCCTTGGGATGAACCAGTTTTTGTCTGAGAGTATTAACAGGTTTGAAATAAACCAGGATGTTGTGTTGGCTAAAAATCCTTTTAACCCTCTAAGCGCCAAAGTTGCAGAATTGCGACAAGCAACGTTGCTAAAAATAACAGCCCCTACTTCCTATTAAAATGTTAAATCTTGTTTCTACTCTATTCCTCTAGGTGTCAGACAGTTAGTAATTTCTAGCCCAATAGAATCATATGTTGTTGTTCAAAATCTTTGAAAAAGACGTGCTCAAAGATGAGTGAGTCTCACGGGGAGTGGCGCGTCAGAGCGCCTCCGTGGAGTAGATTCCTCTACAGTTTTGAGAGAGGAAAAGGCGAAAGCAGCTAATAAAATGTACAACACTGATGAAGCAGTAGCTTTGATGACTGCTGACTCTGATTCTGAGGGAGAACATCTACTTTTTGAACCAAGTGAGAGTGAAGAGAGCCGCGAAAGTGAATGTGCGAGCGAGGAGTGGTTTCCTGGTGGCACTGCTGGAGCTATGCTCACAGTCACTGCACACGGTGTTTCCCTGTCACTCTGCCCACTGTAGGTGACAGAGGCAGGTCTGCACTTAGTTACTCTGACCCTGGGAGTGAACGTGAGCTCGGGAATAATGCAGTTTTGAGAGGGAGATGTGCACGCGGGGCTGTAGTTCGTCCTCCGACATTCTCCCGCAGAGGCGGGGCAGAACGGAGTCTCCTCAGCCGCAGTACTGAGAGTGAACTCGGGAACAGTGCGGTTTTGAGTGAAATAAATGTACACCAAGTACCCCCCGTTCATTCACGCACTTTTCCCCGCAGAAGAGGCAGAGGAGGGAGAAGGGAATGTTGGGGAGAGAGGCAGGTGTTGCAGAGGGCGCGGTGGGAGCAGCGTGGCTAACATAAACAACAACATTGATGAGGCTGGGATCACCTGAGAGAGGAGAAAGTATATCTGGAGTGGATACAGCAGTTTGATGAACCTGCTGGCCAGGCCATGACAGACTTTGCAATGTGTCCCCTATATGTTTACATTCTGCATTTCCATTTCCTCACATTTTACTAGTTATGGGACATTAGAGGTTATAGTTTACTAATGTTGGTTTAGAGTATACCTGGTTTCTACTCATTTATTAATTGGAGAAAAAGACAAAAAAAGTTTAAACATGTTCATCTTCTTGTATTTACTGAAAATAACAATTCGGCACGTCTGCCTGATAATGACGCCACAATATGCAAAATATATGCAGATTAGATGCCTATAATTACTACATTCATAAACTTTGGTTCATAACTGACATTTTTCTCATTTACAGTAAGATTCTATCTCCTCAGGCCACAGGTGCAGCAGGCACTGGATCCACTACAGTTCACCTACCAGGACCACATGGGGGTGGAGGACGCGGTTCTGTACATGCTTCACCAGACTCTCTCGTTTTTAGATGGGACTGGAGGGTATGTGAGGCTCATGTTCTTCGACTTCTCAAGTACCATCCATTAATACCATCCAGCCTCTGATCCTGAGAGCAAAGCTTGAAAAAATGGGTGTAGATCCTATTTTCATTACATAGATCTATAATTACTTGACAGAGCGGCCACAGTATGTCAGGCTGGGAAGTACGGTTTCTCAAACGGTGGTGACCAAGATCGGGGCTCCTCAGGGAACAGTATTATCCCCATTCCTATTCACCCTGTACACCGCTGACTTTGCATATGGGTCTTCGTCATGTCACATCCAGAAATGTTCTGATGACACCGCAATCGTGGCATGTGTGAAGGGGGGAGATGAGGGGGAATACCGGGAGGTCATCACCAATTTCACGCAGTGGAGTAAGGCAAATGGTCTAATTTTAAACATGTCAAAGACAAAGGAAGATGATAGTGGACTTTGGCAGGCAGAAGAACCCTTCTCATCTGCCTGTGTCAATAAACGGTGAGAACATTGAGGTGGTTCCATCATATAAATATCTGGGAGTACACCTCGACCACAAATTGGACTGGTCAGTACAGGCTAACGAAAGAAAGGTATAAGAAAGGTCAGAGCAGACTCTTCTTTCTCAGAAGGCTGAAAGCATTTGATGTCTGTAATGAGATGTTGTACCTTTTTTACCAGTCGGTTGTGGCTAGTGCTGTGTTCTTTGGTGTTGTCTGTTGGGGGAACAGCATCACTGTGAGGGACAGTAACCGGCTGGACAAGCTGGTCAGAAAATGTGTGTCTGTGCTGGGGGGAAAGGTGGACTCTGTAGGAACCTTGGTGGAAAGAAGGATGAGGAGTATGACACAGGCCGGTCTTAACAGCAGCAGTCATCCTCTGCATGAGACCTTGGCCGCTCAGAGAAGTAGCCGGAGTGAGGGGCTCCTCTCCCTATGCTGCAGGACGGAGAGGTTCAGGAGATCGTTCATTCCTGCTGCTATTAGAATGTATAACAGCTCTACATAATCATGTGCACTATATTTGGATTATTACTATTGCTAGTAACTTTTATGGGTATGCTACCAGGCACTTGAATTTCCCTTGACAGGATGAATAACGTCTTTCTTTCTTTCTTTCTTTCTTTCTAAGCCACAGCGTTTAGAATTTTGGATGTCAAAAAACTGTATTTTAGAGAAAAAAAATCTGGCGCCCAAAGAGTTAAGTTTTTCAGACAGGCCGGAGATGTAAGGAATGACTATGTTGCTCCTTTTTGGCTCTTGTTCTTTCTTGTCCTGTTTTCTTGCCCTTTGGGATTTGGAGAAGGCCCAGTTGGGATATCCACAGGTGGTGGTTTAAGAAAAAGGGTAAACTGAACAATTTCCCTGCCTCAAAATAGTAAAATGGTACAGATTCCTAGACTAATGCATATTGCCGGAATTGATTGTCCATATCGTTTATGATTCACTTAGTTTGTACAGTGTTTACAAGCTGTGTGGCTCAACAGCCAGTGGCAGTCTCTATACTCTAAAGTGGAAGATAGAGGAGCAGACCTGAACATATGCAACATGTGATTTTACAGATGTGATGATACAGATGCTGAACATTCTCTCCTATTAAAATCCTTAATAATAAAGCCTTCAGGTCTTGCTTTTTGTGGGTCATTACATACGATACATTTTTAGATGATTCAGTTGTTTACGTTAGCTCAGGGTTTTGAGTGTTTGGATACTTCTGATTTGAAATGGGCTATAAAATAATACAGAGAGGAGCTTGTATCAAGGAGCAGTGACTGAAGTGCACAGCAGGGCCTCCCATATGTCAGCTCTATGGGACACTGACACTGTAGCAGTGTGTGTGCATGTAATCTAGTGAGATGATGAAAGCCAGTTCAGCAGAGGGAGTTCTCATTCATTTAAGCCTGTTACCTTGGAGTCCAGACACTGCAGGTAGGAACAGATGTACTCCAGGCTGGCTCCCAACGGGTGAACCTGCAGGAACGTGGAGATGATCCCTGTGGTTCAACAAAGAAGACGTGCAGAGATGTTAAAGAAAAGTCACCTGTCCATTGTGAGAATGACAGTGCAGTTTATGTGTGAACAGCTCCTCTGAGTGTAACAGACTCTTATATCTGTGTTGTTAGAGGGTTTAATGACTGCTTTGATGATGTTGTCTCTCATCAAAGCTTTGCTCCTTCAGCTAAAAAAAAAACAAAAATCTGCTCTCAGCTCAGGACCAGGACACAGACAATCCTCCACCTGTGTTCATGAACCACCAGTACAGTATCAAGGGACTAACTGCCTTTTGAGTCTCAAACAAACAATACAGTACAATACCTGACTTGAGATTTTTAAAGAAAAAACACCTTGAAAACAACTTTAAAGGGGCTATATTATGCAAAATCGACTTTTCTGAGCTTTCTCCCATGTTATAATGTTGTTCCCTCATCAAAGCCATACCTGGAGTTGTGTTTTGTTTCATTCATGCAAGTTTGAGTAATCTTCTGTTCTCTTACATTGAGTTTGTGAGAGGCCGGTGTCTGTCTTTTCTACCTGAACACACCCCTCCCCCCTCATGGCCCTGTCCTGTTCAGGAAGCACTGCTACAGCTGTGATAATGATAATGGTACAGTTGTCTCTTTGTTGTCTAACATAAATCATAACCACTTACAGGTCGTCACAAGGTTACTAAAGCAACAGTGTCTTTTTCCTCTAGGTGTAGGATGTTAATGAGAAATATAAATAATTTAGCTGGAGAGCAACAATAAACATATTACTTTTAGCCAGCAACCTTCTGATGCAACTACAGGCTTTTCACAGTTAAATATAAGCCACACATGCCCAGACAAACCTATATGCAAAATTATAATAATGATGTATATAATTATTAGAGATGTCCAGATCAGCTTTTTTTTTGCTCCCGATTTGATACTGATCATTTTATCTTGATAATAGCACAGGCTATTGTCTGCTGGGTAACATATATTTAAACATTCTCCACGTTTCCACAGACAATAGAAACCTTTTAAAAACAAATCAGTAAATTGGGGAACATTGGAGACTAATATACCGCACAATGAAGGCCTTGAGGCTATACACTTTTATTTACAAGAACGTGCTGAAGACCTGATGCCACTGAGCAGTTTCATTGTGTCATTGACTGAGTGGACTTTAAACAATAATATATTCTTATTTCAGGACCAGCTCTACAGACAAGTGCAAGGGACAGCTATAGGTGCTGCATATGCCCCTAGCCATGCTGAATTGTTTTTTGGCCTGTGGGAGAAAACCTACATATACAGTAGGGATGTAACAATATTGGCAATATCACAATATAAGTGTCTTGATATCATTGTGTTATGTTTTGTGACAACTGCAGCAGAACTTAGCAAAGTTCCTTTGCATCCGCATCATCGGTCAGAGCCTTGTTTGAGCAAATGGCTTTAGAGCTCACACACATTCAGTAAAGCTCAGCATGGCAGATGGCGGCGTTAGCTGCGAACAGAGCATGGATACAGGGGAGAATGTCACAGAGACTGTGCTTGCCCCAGTGTCTTATAAGTCTGAAGTGTGGAAGCATTTTGGACTCGCTGTGTCAAGAAACAAAAAAGGAGAAAAGGTGACAGAAAAACAAAGTATGATATGCAAACACTGCCAGTGCAGCGTAAGGTACACCTCGACAAATACAAGCAACATGACAAGCCACTTGACAACACACCACCCCGAAAAGTTTCGGAAATGTGTCAGAACGAAAGTCCAGTCTGGCCAAAAAACTCTAAATGAAGCATTTACAACTAAGCTCCCTCCTAACAGCTCAAAGGCTCAAGAAATAACAAGATACATCGCGGAATATATAGCGAGCGATTTACGTCCCTTTTCTAATGTGGACAACGAGGGGTTCAACAGGTTAGTGGTTAAATTAGAGCCTCGGTACAAACTTCCGTCAAGAGCACATTTTTGCCAAACTGTGTTACCTGCTCTCTACAGGGAGGCAAAAGCTGATGTGATACAGAGCCTTAAGCAGTCTGAGTGTGTCCCATTCACAACAGACGGGTGGACTTCCTGAGCAACACAGAGTTATATTACCATTACAGCACATGCCATGATGAGTGAATGGGAGATTAGAAAACTATGTCCTACAGATACAAGCCCTTTTTGAATCACACACTGGAAGTATTAAAAAATGCCGTCACAGAGAGGGAACTCAACATAATTAATGTTGATAACAATTACAGAGGCATTGCTGTATAACGGACAACGCAAGAAACATGAAAGTCGCAGTAAACGAGGCTGGGTTGTCTCCACACATAAAGCGTTTCGCTCACACTTTAAACCTGGCAACCCAGGCGGGATTAAAAGTTAACAGTGTGAGCCGCCTGCTTGGTAGAGTAAGGCGTGTAGCAGCATTTTTTCACCGCAGTTCAACTGCCACTGCCGTGCTGACCACTGAACAAAAACTGTTAAACCGTCCAGTGCATAAACTTATAATGGATGTGGTAACTCCATGGAACAGCTCGCTTGACATGATTGACCGTTACCTAGAGCAACAACAAGCAGTCGCTGCAGCCCTTCTGAGTGATGATCTAAGACACCAGGCATGTGAAACAGACACTTTGGACACAACTGACATCGTACACACTGAGGACATTGTAAAGCTTCTCACACCAATTAAAAAAGCTACCGCTGTGCTTTGTGACAAATCCCAGCCTACAATTTCTCTTATTTCACCCCTCAAACAAATGATACAAGAAACCATGGCACATAATGCCCATGACTCAAACACCATTGCCCAGATGAAGGCAGCAATATTAAAAGACTTGACAGACAGATACAAAGGAGAGGAGATGTTTCTGCAGGAGAGCAGTGCCCTGGACCCCTGGTTCCAGACTCTGACTCATCCGTGCAGCAGTGAGAGGGAGCATGTTTACATCAGAATAAAGTTGAAAGCAACACAAGTTCAGCACCAGGTATATTTCAGAATACTGTATGTACATGTATGAAGGAATACAGAATAATACAAAAGGCACTTTTATACTAAATACATTTTTTTTTTAGCTCTGATTGCCTTTACAGGACCATGATGAAGGAGAAGGTGCAGTGCCAAGTAGCCCTCAACCTAGAACTACACATCTGGACTTGGAAAATAGTAGCAACAATTCCTTCCCTCCACCATAGAAAAATGTTCTTGAGGACCTCCTTGGGGGTTCTTTTAGCCACAAGGACACACAGCCCTCAGATGGGATTGAAGCAGAGTTGGAATTGTATCATAAAGAGGCCTCTATTGCCCCCTCTGCTTGTCCTCTGAAGTGATGGAGGAGCAATGCACACCAATACCCACTGTCGTCATCTTTAGCCAAGAGACATCTTTGTATACCAGCTACCTCAGTCCCCAGTGAATGGGTATTTTCGACTGCAGGGGACAAAGTAAATGCTCAGAGATCATTACTTTTACCCTCAAATGTTGACATGTTAATCTTTCTAAAGAAAAACTAGAAACTGAGCTGAAAAGGACAAGATGAGGCAATTTTCTGTACACAGGTAGTTTATTTAATTCCCTAGGCTGTTTTATAGTGCCTGGGTATTTTTTATTATTTATTGTTTCTAAACTGTTACAATAGTACCTGGGTTGCCTTTTCTTAATGTTCCTATATAACACAGCAGTTTTTTCCAATGTCATAAATTTAAAAATATGACATTGAATATTGTTATGAGCATAGCCACAATATCGTGAGCATATTTCCAATATCGTGAGCCTCCCCACAATATCGCAACAAATATCGTATCGTGAGGGTAATATCATGATAATATCATGCTGTGAGATTTAGATATTGTTACATCCCTAATATACAGTGAAGTAAACCTCTTCCTGGACGAGATCAAATGGTATGGAAGGTACATAGATGACCTGTTTGTGATTTTTATGGGCACTGAAGAGGAATTATTAGAGTTTCATAAATACATCAATTCTACAAATGTTAATCTCAAACTGGAGTCTGGATTACAGCAAATCCAAAATATTTTTTTTTAGATCTTCACATAACGAGATCGACAAGGGAACATCCATACATCCATATACAGAAAAAGCAGTGATCGTAAAACAATTTTAAGAGCTGACAGCCTTCACCCACCCCACCTAATCAATAACATCCCTCTGGGGCAGTTTCTGAGGCTGCAGTGTATATGTGACTCATGCAGACTCTGAAGAGCAAGCATCTTTTATGTATCACAGATTTCAACAAAGAGGATACCAAAAAGAAACATTAAAAATGCATATACTAAGGCCAGATCTATGGAAAGAAAATCCCTCTTCCAAAAAGTGTTTGCCCTCCCAGGAGGGGACAAGTTTATTTCTCTACTGAATATATCTGTGAAGACTCTCACTCGTCCAGGGTAATTGCATCACAACAAAAGTTAAAAAAGCAGTCATCTGGATTGGATTTTTCAAGTTGAAGACATTTCACCTCTTATCCAAGAGGCTTTCTCAATTCTAAAATGAACCGGTAAGAGAGCTGGTTTATATTCTCCTAGGAAGGAGGAGTTTAGACCTGAAACTAAATTCTATTGGTCAATGTGACCATGAATAGCCTGAGTGGTTTCGGGTCATTAGGAGTCCTTTGTCCTCAGCTGGAGTGACAGTCGTTAACCCTCCCCAGCCTGGTCAGCTCCTTCAGATGTAAATGAGCTGAGTGAAACTGGTTTGTTTTGTTTGGGTTTCAGGAGACTGTTGTAGACAGAAGGAAGGTTGTATCTGAGACCACCATTTCTGTTTAAAGAAGGTTTTTGACAAAGATTGCTTCTTTCACTCCTCACTCAAACCATCCTTGCTACTGAATATAGCACAAGGTGCCATGGAATCAGAAACATTATAAGAAAAAAACTGGGCCATTATACAGAGTGACACTGACCTAAAAGCTGTGTTTCCTTCCCTCGCTCTTCTCTTTTAGGCGTGCTCCTACCCTAAAGGACAAGCGCGTGAAGAGTCATCCTCGCTCCACCATGCGGCTACAACGCCCCATAGGAACATTTTCATGTGGCATTGTTATATTAACAATATTGACAAATCAACATCCTTCAAAGATGTGTGGACAGAAAAACTATACCATCTTAAAGATTTTGTAAACTGCAACACGTGCTTTGTTGTTTACAGATTAGAATGTGAATGTGGTTGTTTTTATATTGGGAGAAAAAAAAAACAAGATTCAAAGACAGAGTGGCTGAACACAAACTAGCCATATGGAAAAATAATCCTCATTACACCTTGGCTGCACACGTTCAAACTGCTGGTCATACCAATATCAATACACTTATCATGGTGACTGAGACTATTCCAAATCACTGAGGGGCAGGGATAGACTAAAGCATCAACTTCAATGGGAAACTTTTTGGATACTAATCCTTAAAGCAACATGTTTTCCGGGGCTAAATGGTGATATAGACTTCTCTCCATTCCTCTGAAGGGGAACAACATTGGACTTATATGTGTTTTTTACGTAAATGAACTTGGTACATATGGTCTGGTCAGAAATGTAGGTGGGCATTTTTTGACTTGAAGGTCTTACTTGCTTTAGCGACTGTGTTGCAGTTACTGTTTTGTCTGCATTTTTTTTGTCCTCCCTATTTGTTTACTAATTTGTTTGTCAATATATGCCAATATTGTCTTACTGTCTATATTGGTTCTATTAGATAACTATGTAGACACAATTATTTCCTGGTCTGTGTAAGCACAGAACATTAAAAATAAGTGTGGGTGTGGCCATTTAGGTCCCTCCCTATATAAGGAAGTACTCACCTGTTATCTGTGTTTGTCCTTGCACCCTGACAGAGGCCACGTTTAGCCGAAACGCGTTGGTGCGTATGCTTTTATCTTTAAAAGCCATGATACAATAAAGGCTTCTTAATTATACAAAAGACAGAGTGCCTTGGTTTCTATTGTCTGTGGAAAGATGTGGAGAATGTTCAAACATATTTTAGTCAGCAGACAATAGCCTGTTCTATTCTCAAGTTAAGAAGTAACCCCCTATTTCTCTAAAGAGCACCTGCCTTGACTGTGTATTTAATAATTGTGTACCCATGCAGCACTTGCCATTGTATTTTTTTACCGATCATTTTGTGTTTGGTTTTGGCCGATCTGAGTCCCGATACTAATCTTTGATTATTATGTTTTTGCATTTTGCAATATCATAATTTGTAATATGGTAACATTGTAATAAAATAACACTGAATGGCTATGTTTTGATGCTAAACGCCTGAACAAAACAGCAGCAAAACAGCAGCAGTGTACATTTCTCTCACAGTGACATCAGTGAAGACATAAATGTCTTTTAGTTTAAGTCGGGGCATCAAACTTAATCACACACGAGGCCAAAAAGGAAAAAATCAGTCTGGTCGCGGACCAAACCGGATTGAAATTTATTTAACATATTCAACATTGTAATATTAAACATTGGCCAATTAAAACAGACTATATTTCCTGTCAGCAATATGAATTAAACATGAACAGAAAGGTTTTTCATCTTAACTAAAAATAGTTCAAATTTTCATACAACCTTTTGAACAGTCTTGTATGAACAGTCCAGTAAAACAGCTATAGCAGCTTAAATAAAATAAACAAAAACACAAAATATGTATAATAAAAACAATTAAACAGTTTCAGGCAACAAGGTATTCACTGTTTGCTTGCAGAGGAAGACAATTGGCATCTTTTTTTGGCTGAGAGTTCATTAATATTTGGGGTCAGACTGTGCTGGGGAAACTCGTAGGATGGAGTGGAGGTGTGCGTCAGTAAGACTGCTTCTGTGCGCAGACTTGTTCATTTTCATTATAGAGAAAAGCTGCTCACACACATATGTACTACCAAACATGCTGAGCATTTGAGCAGCATGTAGCCGGAGTTGGGGCTTTGTTTCAGGCAAGAAACAATGAACTCTGTGTACCCCACAGACTCACACTTTGTCTTAAGTGCACCATCACACTGGAGTTCTATCAGCTCCATTTGCATGTTTTCAGCTGCTTGCACAGCATCGATAGTGAACGGATTATTAAACAGTTCAAAGTTGTCTTTCAAAGTTGGCAAAGCCCCATGTGAACTCAGTGCGAAGGGCGCACAGTTTATCAACAAACTACGTGGCTGGGGACACAGAGGCAGTGGAGATTTCTGTTGGCATTGTTTAGCACGAGGGAAAGTGAGCCAGGTTTCCCTGCTGCAGCTGAGTTTCCCACAGACGCAACTTGATGCGAAAGGCTCTTACTGTGTCCTGCATGTCTGTTATTAAGCGCCCCCGTCCCTGAAGCTGGAGGTTAAGTGCTGTGAGATGATTTGTAATGTCACACAGAAACACCACCTCACAACGCCACTTTTCATCTCGGAGCAGATGAGCTCATCTGTGCAGTTCTCGCTCCTCATTTTCTCCCACATTCTCCCCACTAATCCACTCTTTTCCCCGCACAGCTCTGGTGCCCAATCAGTTGTCAGTCCCGTAAGTTTGTCCCAGGACAGATTCATAGCCTCAACAGGCCGACAAACTTCTGTAAAAATATCTTTTCCTGTAGTAGTGCCGTGCATTGAAGCAATGCTCAAAAGTTCTTCTGTTGATGAACAAATATTGCCAGCTGTGCTGTATCAGTGGTGTCAATGTTCTCATCTACAGCAAGAGAGAATGAAACAAAGTTTTTTCCCCTTTCTTTTAACTGTGACAGCAAATCACTGGCCAGATCACTAACATGATCAGCGAATGTACTTCTGCTTAGGCTTACATTTGAAAAAGCTTGTCTTTTGTCTGGACACAACACTTTGCAGACTTTAATAATGCAGCTCTTTAAAAACTCTCCCTCTGTAAAATGACAAGCTGCCTTTGCTATTTCTTCAGCCACAATAAAACTTGCTTTCACCGCAGCGTCACTTAGTGATTTGGCTTTTGTAAACATGTTGTGCTGCATTTCAAGTGTCTTTTTTAACTCTTCCACCTTTTGTGCCTTTTGATTTGGGTCCATGCTTTGGTACTTGGCCATATGCTTTGTCTCACAGTGCCTCCTTAAGTTGTATTTCTTTATAACCACAACAGCAGCTTGACAAATAAGACACACTGGTTTCCCTTCACTCTTGACAAACATATATTCTCTTTCCCACCTCTCCTGAAACCCCCTGTTTTGCCTGTCGACTTTACGTTTGGACATATTTGTTGCTAGAAGCTTAATTCTCTCTGACAGATGTGGATTCACTGGCAGCTCGTGTGTGGGTGGCTACTGTCAACAGGGACGGCACTGGCGCACTGAGCTGTTGCAAAGCATTGGGGGGCATTTTTCGGACAGTAAAAGCGCAAATAGCGGCTGGGCCATTAGTAATACAAATTATGAATTACTTCGCAGGCCAGAAGAAATTGGGTGGGGGGCCTGATTAGGCCCACGGGCCTTGAGTTTGACAGCCCTGGTTTAAGTCCTGTCTGCTTCTAAAGGACAGGTCTATTATAATATACACCAGGGGTCAGCAACTAAAATTGCTCGGGATCCACAGAATTAAGGTTCTACCCCGCTGGGTTCCAAACATAACATATATATAAAAAAATAGTAAACAGGCTATATTACAGTGTTATTTGTGTATTTAATCTGGGCTACTAAAACATGTACAATGCTCATTTCTATCAGAGAAACATTTAT
This sequence comes from Bostrychus sinensis, assembly GCA_020698575.1. Taxonomy (NCBI): domain Eukaryota; kingdom Metazoa; phylum Chordata; class Actinopteri; order Gobiiformes; family Eleotridae; genus Bostrychus; species Bostrychus sinensis. Next base: position 36,343,965 of record CM036248.1, read on the forward strand.
CATTTCCACTTTAACTGCAGCTGATGTTTGAACTTGTGTCAGACTCACATCATATTGGAGACAGATGGATTTATAAAGACCGCCCCTCTCCTCCAGGCTACAGTATTTATATAAACACAGTTTTAAATATATTTATTATGAATGTGAACGATGCAAGGGAGTGCAGCAATAATACTGGATAAATGCACATATTAGCGGCTAATTAACCCTTCAGGCATCAGAGGTGCTAAATAGCGACACCTGGTGATGTCTTCAGCTGTGTATAAATACAGCTGTTTTCAGCTGCACATATCCAGACCACGTCTGATAGAGAAGCGAAGCACTGAGAGAGAAGTCTATAGTAATGGCTAAAAGCATGTGTGATGACAGTTTTTTCATTTACCACTGACTCTGATTCTGAGGGAGAATATCTACCTTCTGAAGCGAGTGTAAGCAATGATAGCAGGGAAAGTGACTGTGCCAGTGGCAATGAAAGAGTTTGTACTGACACTTTCCGCAACAGAAGTAGGAGAGGAGGCCGGTGTGGTAGAAGAGGAAGGTGCAGGAGAGGCTGTAACAATAGGGTCAGCATAAACACCAATGTGGAAGATGGCTGGGATCAACTGACACACCTAGAAACTTATCAGGAGTGGATAAAGCAGTTTGATGCCTGTTGGCTACACAGGAGAGAAGGATCTGACTGGTGCTGATCCAATAGATTTTTTATCTCTCTTTCTAACCAATGATTTTTGGAACCTCATTACAAATGAGACTAACAGATATGCTCATCAAGTTTTATCCTCAACACAGCTCAAGCCAAAGTCCAACTTCCATTCATGGTGTGATGTATCAGTCCCTGAAATGAAAGCATTCCTGTCTTTGCAATTCAATTCATATTCATAAAATTCGTATTCATAAAAGTGGCCCGATACCAACAACCGATACCACTACAGCGCTGGCACGTGACATTCCTCTCAGCTGAGGAGTGAGAAACCTGTGGTTGGATTTCAAAGTGAACTGTATGGAGATAAAAGCAAAGCTGAGTTTACATTCTGCTCAACCAGACTTATCCCAAATCATACGTGAGTTTTAAAACTTAAGCTGTTGTCCTTTTGTTGTCCTAGTTGTCCCGAAAATTATATAAGCAGGAAGCAGTTGTTGTCTGATAAAACATAAGAAGTACCGTTGCTAATTGTGTTAGCTGCTGTGTTAGCTGCCGTATGTCTTGGCGAATCTCCGCTGGTTATGCGCAGATGCTCAAGGATCTCTCCTTCAGTTGGGCTCCATAAGGTTTCTTCTTTTTTCCCACAGCTGGGTTTTTTAGGAGTTTTTCCTTACCGAGAAGGAGGGTCTAAGGACAGGAGTGTCCTGGGTCTGTTTAGTGTAGTTATTGTTTAAGTTGTCTGATTGTGTGTTTATGTTTGATCAACTGTTGTGAAGCCCTTTGAGGCGACTTTTGTTGTGATACTGGGCTATACAAATAAATCTGAATTGAATTGGAATTGAATTGAGATGACCCAGTGTTTCTCAGGAAGGGAAAGTTGTTGGCTTGTGCATGGCACAACACTAAACATCTCACAAATTTATCAACCATTCATGGGAATGCCTATATTCAGAAAAGAATCAGGAAAAGAAAAATGAGAGTGGTTTTCGCACAATAAATAGACCACTGTGTGTTGACCAGTACAACAGTTTCATGGGGGGAGTGGATAGATCTGACCAGAGAATGAAAACCTACCTATTTCCACACCGGTCAAGGAAGTGGTACAACCTCATTTTCAATGCCATTCTAAGCATTAGTGTTGTCAACTCACATGTCATTTACACTAAGTGCACCCCAGCCCCACACAAGTCACTAAAGGCCTATATTCAGGACATTATAACTGGATTACTATCAGGTTACATGAAAAGGGAAAGTGGAAAAGGGGGGCGGGCTTCAGCAGAAGGGGAAGAGACGCCTACAAGGTTGACTGAACGCCACTGGCTTTATGAAACTGGGGATTATGGAGGTACATATTTGTCCAAAACTGAGAGGCAATTTCTGATTCTGTTTTACCCAGCCACGATCAACCATTCCTGGGTACAATTTTATATCAGCTGGGGGATTAAGGAGGCACATATTTGTGCAAAACTGAGGGCCAATTTCTGGTTCCGTTTTACCAAGCCACGATGAACCATTCCTGGGTAAAATTTTATATCAGCTGGGGGGGTGGGGGGTATGGAGGTACATATTTGTGGAAAACTAAGGCCTATTTTCTCGTTTTATCTTATCCAGCCAGGAGTTCATACGTACTGGAGTTCATAAATATGTTTGACACCAGGGGTCAGTGGAGCACTGCCTGGGAAAAAAAAAAACTCTGGCGCCTAAAGGGTTAATATGCAAATGGCGTTCAGAGGGTAAAGCCAAGTAATATAGACCTACCTCATTTAAACTATTTGTACATATTACACTCTAAATCAGGGGTAGGAAGGTTTGATTGCAATAGAGCCAAATCATTTTTGAACCATCAGGTAGCGGGCCACAAGAAAGGACATACAGTTATGGTTCCTTGGCAACTTTAAACGAACATATATTAACATGTTCAGTTACGTATACAACATATATAGATCAATAAACAAATACCTTAAAAATAAATAAATAAACACAAATCCTCATGACAACCACACCTCCCCCTATTTTGCTACATTTTTACGCAAATCAGATACACATTGGATACTTATTGGATAGAGGCAAAGGTAACCATGACAGAAGGAGGTCACATGATAGAATGCTTGGTATTTATTGGTTGGTGGCACTAAAACCATGAAACCATGACCGAGAGCTGTATGCTTGCAAATAGAGTCTTACAGCCCCTCATTCACTGACAGCAAGATGGGGTTAAATGCTATCAAGTAATAATAATTAATAAAAGTGTATATCAACTAAAAAGTTCACAAGGGCCAACTTTATCTTGCCGAGGGCCAAATTTGGCCCACGGGCCCAAGGTTGCCTACCCCTGCTTTAAAAAAACAATATAATTATTGCTCAAAGGGCCTATATTATGCTTTTTTGTGTCTTTTAAATTAATTTAGGACACATCTAGAGCAGCATCTTACGTTTTGTTTGTCAGAAAATGCAATAATTATTGAGAAAAACGTATTTGAAGAAACTCATTATTTGACTCTGTGAAAAACAGATAGGCAGATCAGATTAGATCCCTGTCACTTTAAGAGTCCCCCCCCCCCACTGTCCTGTTGCTGTCATGCCCCTTCAGTGCTTTGAAGCCTGTGCAGTTCACATGATTTGTTTGGTTGCTGCGGGGGAGGCATGAGCTATAGCAGTGCTTCCTGAACAGGACAGGACCGTGAGGGGGGATGGGCGTGGTCAGGTGGAAAAGGCAGACACCAGTGAAATGCGTCATTTAAATGTGCCAAATAAATAGAGAATTACTGAAACATGTATAAATGAAACAAAACACAACTCCAGGTATGTTTTTTTTGTTGAGAAAACATTATAACATGGTAGAAAGCTCCGAAAGGTCAATTTTGCATATTATAGCCCCTTAAACTAAGTTTGCATCCTGTTGTAATATCATAATATCAATGTCATTACAAACGACAAATGAAAAGTAACCTGCTAGTTAGCTCAGCAAACCCATGTAATGTATAATGTAGACTGATGTAGACAGCCATGGTGTGTCATCTCACCCACTAGCAGGGCCTCTCTCTCTGACTGGACAGGGCTCTGTGGACTCCCCTCTGTTGGAGCCTCTTTCTCCTGACTGCAGGACCCCACTGCAGAGACTACAGACGCTTCCTGCAACACACAAACACACAAATCAGCATCAGTAGGTCTTATTGGTTTTATGTGTCCTATTTCTATTTGTGCTGTGACCTCTCAGTGGCCCTTCTCTGCTCTTTATCTATCACAGTGGTTCTCAAACTGTGTTACAGGTACCACTGGTGCTATGTTGGCTTCTGGTGGTACTCAGAAGTCTTTTGCAGTTCAAGTCCAGGTTTAGTTTAATTTAAAGCCAGATTTATTACTGCTCTGGTTGTTAAACAAGACCTGGTTTAATCCCTATTTTAACCCCTGGTTTACACCTGGTTCAGTTCTGGTTTAGACCTTGTTTAGTTGTGGTTTAGTCCTGTATATAGTCCTAGTACAGTCCCTATATAACCCTTATTTAGTAGGGCATTTTCCTGTTAATCCCCAGTTTAGACCTGGTTCAGTCCTGGTTTAGATCTGGTTTGGTCCTTGTTTAGTCCTGTTTTAACCCTAATTTAGTCCTTGTTTGGTCCTGGTTTAATCCTGGTTTAGATTTAGTTTAGTTGTTGTTAATTCCTAATCCGGCCCTAGTTTATTTTTGGTTTAATCCCAGTTTAGTCCTGGTTTCTCTGGTTTAGTAAGTCATTTTTCAGTGTTCATCATTGTTTTATCCCTTGGTTTAAACCTGGGTTAGCCCTGGTTTAGGCTCATTTTACTCCAGGAAAGATGGTCCTTTGAAAGTTAGATATGTCTGAGGTGGTACCTGGTGTGACCCTTTTGAGAATCTCTGCTCTATCAGAAACACTGTGTGTGTAGACATGCAGTGTGGGAGAACCATCTTATCTTTACGACGCCTCTATTTCCAGCCCAGTTGTGTTTGGGTGATTTATTCTCTGACAAATGCAGAGTCTGTGAACTGGACTGGCCTGTACTGATCTGTCATGTCACTGGAGGAGGTTGGTGAGGACAGTCAGAGGAGGGGAATGAGGACAGAACTTACACTGGTTTGACCAGCGCTGTCCTCTGTGCCTCTGTCATCTTCCAGCAGCGTCTCCAGCTGCAGCACATTAGAAACATAAGAGAGAAAAACACTGAGACAAGATAACTGCTAATTCAGACAGAGGAGGAGAGAGGGACCTCACAGTATGGTGTACAAAGATAGATGTGTATTTTGGGAGTAGCATTCTCAACTCAAGTCTAAACAGAACATTTAATACTCAACAAGGCTACATTACTGAACTGACTGGCACAAAGAACCACGGCTTTTGATCTCTTGGGAATTATATACATGTATACTAAAGAATACTAAATAAATACATGTATTTTTCTCCAGACACCAGAATTACAGTTACAGCTTTTTCCTGTTATGGTTCGTGGGTAGCTGAAGTCTATGCAAACTGCTTTGGGCCTGTGGTGGGGTACACACTAGACAATGGACAGTTCTTCGCAGGGCTGACACTTTCTCTCAAGCTCTCTCCAGCTGTGCACCCCATACAAAACAGACACAATACACAGCAGAAAGACAGTGAGCACTTCAATGCAACATCATTCCTTTAAGTGCAGGAGGACTAAAGTGCAACAAAATAATATACTATGAATATATTTATATCAAAAATCGCAACAAAGGCCAACAATGCCATATTCCTCCTAACTGAGAGTGCTATAAAAGTTGTAAGCCCTAAATAAAAACCTTTTGATATACTGTCTATGAGTTTTAATAGTGGCAGGTCACTGAACGACTAATATGTTGGATTATATTGGATTACAAAAAATAAATAAATAAATAAATAAAAAAGACTGCTCCCTGACGTTTGTTAAGTTGTACTCATATTGTACACGTATGGACCAGTCTGCAGTTTGATAAAGTGTTCTGGTGTCCAATAAAACAACCTTGCTAACATGATCAGTAAGTCTAGACTGGACTGTGTTCTGCTGTTAAGTAGGGAAAAAAGGTCATTTTGAGGCACATAATATGAAAAGTTCAATGCTAGACATGAGCTTTGATTAGAGTTACTTTGACCTCTAAATCAAAGTATATTGGCAGATCAAAATAAGTGAAGAAAGAGCAAACCTTTTGTTGTTTTGTTAAAAAGGTTGATGGCCTGAATGCCCTGTGCTGATGTAAAGTGTGTGGCAGCCTGGAACAGCATGAACACTGATGGGAGAACCGACAGCACAGAGTGATATCTCTAATGACAAATCACCAGACAGGCCTCACTAATCTGCGGAAAAACACCACCAAACATGGATTTCTCTTTCTGGACTTAATGAGACTGCCTCCTACGATTCATACTCAGCCCTGTGTGAGAATGTAATCACCACATTTCCTGTACATCAGGATGAGAGGGGACTTATTCTGCTGCTGTGCTCCCTTCTAATCACACCCACCATCTTTAATGTGTTATAGACAGTGCTATCTCTCTGCAGTTGATGACTAATTCACCAGTGTGTTTGACAGCATCAGCCTGTAATCCTCACATGGGCTTCAGTTTCTGTCATTATCCAATTTAATGACGACTGAAGCTGAAGCTGTATTTGACAGACCTTCCATTCACATGAGGGGCATTAGCAGACATTAGAGTTTTAATAATGTGAACAGGGAGAACACATGAGTCATTAGTAAACATAACAAGACTAACAGAGAAAACGTGTGCTCTGCCAGTGTGGGGGCAGCCCAATGGATAATGTTTACACAAACACAGGGCTGTGATTGGTTGTTTTCCCTTTCAATGCAACATGAATGATCTGTGGTAGACCAATTAAAGCGGAACTCAGTAACTCTGCTCATTTCTTTGCTCTTTTTGCCTCATTTTCCTCTATAAAGTTCCCCCTACAGTTCAGAGCAAAGCACTATCATAAATACTCACAAGCCCCTCGCTCGTCTTTAATTTCGTTTTTCCCTCCGTGCATCTGTACAAAGTTTTTTCTTCAATTTGGTCAATTTGGAACAACGGAAATTGAGAAATAAAGTCACCACTAAGTTGTTGTTCTGCTAACCGGGATGTGCTTTCTCGCAATACTTGAGACTTCTGTGACTCTAGGTCGGAGGCGCTCACTGTCGCAAGTGTCAGTTTCAGCCCAGAGACACCAGGGGGAGATGCCACACCCTTCATTTACCCCACAACAACTTATTTAACCATCACACAGACTCCAAAGTTTATATAAGGTAAAAAAGTTACTGAGTTCTGCTTTAACCATGAACAATATGTGTGCAATTAGTTTTTTATGTGGTTGCAGTTAAAATATATTTACTGCACAATATAGTGTAGTTTATGAATGAATTATTATTTGTATAAACTTGAATGTCAGAAAGACAGAAAACTTCACACCACCATTGCTAACAGTTCATAAATAATGTCACTCTTAATATTCATGGTTACAATCCCCAAAAGAAGTATCCATCTCTAACCTCTATGATTATTTTACAACATCAAAACATTTTTCATCTAACAACTTTCTGGAAATAAATGAAAAACTTAAGTGTTTGTGATACTGTGTGCAGAGAAAAATAAAAGAAACTGTCTGGAGGAAAAGAGGGACATGAGAACACACAGTGGAGTTAGAGACGGCCTCTTTCACGCAGGTCTCTTGTATCGGCTTCATTTTGTAAAGATGAAGCACTTTTTTCTATTTGGCTGTGTATAAATACTGATGTAAACCTTTTCATAAAATGAGGTCCATCAATACTCAAAAATAAGATCAAATGATTACATATGAAATATACTTCTTAGTTCAAACTTTCTTATGTTGTATTGTATAGGGATGGGTATTGTTAAGATCTAATCAAAAATCTAATAAAGAACAATAATTACTTTTAAACCTTTTTTCATTCACAATAGAGGCTACTTTACATCTGTAATATTTTTTTCTAAAATATTATTAATATAAATCTAAATAAAAATATGAAATGAGTATAATTTAGAAAAAAGCTAAAGTAACCTATTTTTATATAGGCTAAATAAATGGTAAACTGTGTGAGGTCACAGCTGTGTTTCTTGGAAATTTACTAGTGGACTCAGATAAACACTGGCTTTAGTTGGTTCTTATAGGCTAGTTATTGCACCTGTGGGCTGCCAGCATAACATTAGCCTACCATGTTTCTATGTTCTCTGTGTTGTTGCGCTATCATGCAGCATTTGTCCTCGCTGTGTCCACACGTGATGACAGCAACTACTTTGGCAAAGTTGAGAGACACTTCTCCTCTCTCTGTCTGTGTGCAGTGTGCGCAGTCGCTGAGCAGTGTTGTGCGGCAGCCCCACACAGCAGCAGCTGAGGTAACCGGGATGTCTCGTCTTTTATCAGAGGAGCAAAAAGATTTTACACACGCATTTGGTGGCAAGGGATTTACTGCTACTACTCTGTTAAGAGTACTGTTAAGACTGAAGCTTATCGGGCCATGTGGACCGTCATAACTTGGCACCGGTGCCGCTATAATACCGGGTCTCAGTACCCATCCCTAGTATTGTTCAGTAAAACTAACCTTCATTTCTTCTGTGTGTTGCAGACTTTGTAGATGTTGAAGACCTTCCTTCAGAGTCTGGACTTCTTTCTTCAGCTGTTGTTTGTCCTCCAAACTCTTCTCCAGCTCTGACTCCCGCTGTTTTAACTCTTCCTGCATTTTTAACAGTTGCTGCAACAATAAACAGAATGCTAGTTATGGCATTACGAAGCTACTAACCCAGTCACATTGTTCAACATGGAGGATATATCCATGATTAAAATGTCTGTGCAATTTTATATCTTTGATTAACATGGATGTTTACATCTCTGTCCTTCCTTCTGTATTCAGCAATAATAAGGCATCATGAGAAATAAGAAGACTAAGAATAAGAAAACCTTTATTAGTCCCTCAGTGGGGAAATTGCATTGTTGCAAAAGCATAAGTGCAGTAGCACACAGTGATATCACACAAGAGCACAAAGTGTATCAGAGACCAGTCTGGCCAAAGATAATTAACTAAAAAACTAAACTACAAGTAGAGCTAAATAAACTAAATTAGAATATGAGCAATTAAATACACTATAACAAATATGTACAGTATATAGTCTGACAGAGTATGGGTATTCAAAGTACCATAAGTAAAGAGTGTGCATTGTGAATAGCTGCTACAAATAAAATAATTATGGCACATAATAATATAAATATTGCACAGGTTTACACAAGGTGCTGACAATTAAAGCAATATTGCACAGGTGTATGGATTACAGTCAGGAGTGTTCATTGTAGAGTCTGACAGCAGCAGGAAGGAAAGACCTGCTTGGTCGCCTTACAATCAATACGATTTCTAGGGCGGAGCAAACCCGAATTAACGGACAGCGGCGTTAGCCAATCAGAAAATGGCGGACGTGACATTAACAAAGTGGTAAGAAAGTAAACAAATGGAGTAGTGAAGCCACGAGGGAGGAACGAGGGAGTTATTTCAACATTACCGTACCGAATGAAACAAACTCTCGGCTCCTCGGTGTACGAGTGACGCTGCTCGCGAAGAACACGTGACTTAAATAAACCAATCAAAATGCACGGTACGCTTGGGATTTGAGTAAACCACTGCGGACGGCGTGGTGACCAGACTGATATTTCTCTGTAAAATAACACAGAGACATATCAGTCTGAATTTTCCAGGCAAAAGACCTGCGGCATTTCTCCTTCACACAGCGAGGGTGGACCAGTCTGTCACTGAAGCTGCTCTCCAGTGCAGACAGAGTGTCCTGCAGGGGGTGTGAGTCATGGTCCAGCATAGATGTCAGTTTTGCAAGGACCCTTCTGTCACCCACCTCCCGCACTGAGTCCAGAGGACAGCCCAGGACAGAGCTGGACTTCCTGATGGCTTTGTCCAGCTTCTTCCTCTCTCTCTCTGTGATGCTGCTGCTCCAGCAGACCACACCGTACAGGATGATGCCACCACAGTCATAGAAGGTCCTCAGGAGTGCCCCCTTCACTCCAAAAGACCACAGTCTCCTCAGGAGGTAGAGCCTGCTCTGACCCTTCTTGTACAGTGCGTCTGTGTTGTGAGTCCAGTCCAGGTTATTGTTCAGGTGAACACCCAGGTCCTTATAAGAGTCCACTCTCTAAATGTCCTTTCCCCGGATGTTCACCGGTGAGGGGACGGCAGACCGGCGTCTGCGAAAATCCACCACCATGTCCTTGGTTTTCCCCGCATTGATCAGGAAGTGATTTTGCTGACACCAGTCCACACAGTTCTGCGTCAGTCCTCTGTACTCCACGTCGTCGTCCTCAGTGATCAGGCCGACAATCACTGAGTCATCAGAGAACTTCTGCAGAACACAGCTGTCTGTGTTGTGTCTGAAGTCTGCAGTGTAGAGGGTGAAGAGGAAGGGGGCCAGGACAGTCCCCTGGGGGGCCCCCACACTGCAGGTCAGCAGGTCAGACACACAGTCCCGGGCTCTCACAAACTGTGGCCGGTTTGTGAGATAGTGCAGAATCCACTCTGCCTGATGAAGGTCCACCCCAGCCCTCTCCAGTTTGTCTTTCAGAAGCACCGGCTGAATGGTGTTGAAGGCACTGGAGAAATCAAAAAACATGATTCTCACAGTGCTGCCGGGCTTCTCCAGGTGAGCCAGAGTGCGATGTAACAGGAAGATGACCGCATCTTCCACTCCGATGCCAGGTCGGTAGGCGAACTGCGGCGGATCCCTCAAGGGTCCCACCATGGAGCTGAGGTGTCCCAGAATCAGTCTCTCCAGTGTCTTCATCAGGTAGGATGTGAGAGCCACCAGCCTATAGCTGTTGAGGTCCCTAGCATGTGATGTCTTTGGCACAGGTACCACACAGAGCTGTGGTACCACCCTCAGCTTGAGGCTCAGGTTGAAGATGTGCTCCATAACTCCACAAAGTTCGTCTGCGCAGGACTTAAGGAGCCTGGAGCTGATGCCATCTGGTCCAGCTGCTTTCTTCGCCTTGATCTTCCTTAGCTCTTTTCAGGCTTCTTCCTTAGCTCTCTTCAGGCTTCTCCACACCCCACTGATGTTCTGCTGCTGCAGCTGCTCCTCCATCTTCCTCTTGTAGTCGGCCTTTCCCTCCCTGATCTTCCTCCTCAGCTCGTTCTGTATAGACCTCAGCTCCTCCTTGTCCCCTGATTTGAAGGCTCTCTTCTCTTCCTTCAGGAGAGCCTTAATATCAGGGGTAATCCACGGTTTGTTGTTTGCAAAACACCGTACCACCCTGGAGGGAACAGTGTTCTCAAAACAAAAGCTTATGTAGTCTGTGATACAGTCCGTGATGGCACTGATGTCCTCCCCATGTGGGTCACAGAGCTCCATCCACACAGTGGTGGTGAAGCAGTCCCTGACAGCCTCCTCGCTCTCAACAGTCCACCTCCTCACTGTACGTGGGACCACGGAGATGGATAATGTTGTGGTCAGCTCTCCACATGGGGAGGGAGGGGGGGGATACAGAAAATGCCTCCTTGGTGTTGGCATAAAACAAGTGCAGTATTTTATTGTCTCTGGTGGGGCAGGTACTGTGTGTATGTGGGCAGAACAGATGATGGAGAGACATGGTTGAAGTCTCCAGAGATGAGGAAAAGGCCTGTGGGTGCTGTGTCTGCAGCCTGCTGGTGACCGAGAGCAGAGCGTCAGAGGCTGTGTCCGCGTTAGCAGAAGGGGGCACGTACACCGCTACCACGATAACGTGTGAACTCCCGTGGCAGACAATATGGCCTCATGCTAACCGCTAACAGTTCAATGTCTCTGTTGTACAGTTGCACTTTAACTGTGCAGTGTCCCGGTTTACACCACCTCACGTTCACAAACACAGCCAGTCCCTCTCCTTTCCTCTTACCACTGTCCCCCGTCCTGTCCGCCCGCAGCAGATGAAAGTTGTCCAAAAAGACAGTAGAGTCCGGGATAAGCGGTGTGAGCCAGGTCTCCGTGAACAAAAGGACGCTACTCTCTCTGTACTCCCGCTGATGTCTTGTGAGCGCCGCCAGCTCGTCCGTCTTGTTGGGAAGAGATCTTACGTTTCCCATGATGACAGAGGGGAGAACAGGTCTGAAGCGTCTCTTCTTTTCATGAGGTTCTGTCCCGGCGCGGCGTCCATGGCGAGTCTTCTGTAGCACCTCCGCGTGCTCCACGCACACCGTTAAACTGGGTATAGTGGTTGAAAAATGCCGTCAATCCGAGAAAAAAACTGCAGATTTGTGTAAAAGGAAAATATATAAAAATATTTACAAAAGCAATGAGCTATAAATAAGTTAAAATACTAGAAAAGAAGGAAACAGGTAAGAGCTGTTGCAACCAGCAGCCAGCTCGACCAGCACTGGAAGTAAGTAAGAAATGTAGTTCTCTTATGATTCACGTGCGCTTTGGTTAGATTAATAACTTTGGATAGATTCTATGCACTTTCCAACTTCCTAGATCATGTTTTATTTCTTGTGGATTCTGACAAGACAGTCCCTAATCCCAGTGTTTTGTAAATCATTGAATCTTAATCTTTTTATTAACACAATGCAAGTTATGCAGGAAGGTCTTTACTCTGCAGCAGAAGTGAACAGCAGGGTTTTCTAAACATGACTCCATCATACCTCCCTTTACCACTGACAGACAGCCAGGTGGACACAGCTGACAAATGAGAAAGTGAATTAATGTAGAGATTGTGAAGGATTGTGTTGTGATTATAACATGGCAGATGTGCTCACTAGGGATGTCACGATGTCAAATCTTTGTCATGATTATTGTATACAATTTTCACAATGATTTACACTATTTTATTTTAAATGCTGCTAAACCTATTGACCCTTCCTTTAGATATTTTTCTTTTTTTCTTTTATTGATTAGCTACAAGTACCATATAAAAATGTACTAACTGTGAGCCAGTTTGTGGCAAACATTTATGAGGCCACTGCTACAACTAATACTTTTAAGTTTATTATTTCTGATGGTAACTGGCGTCAAACAGCAAAGAAATAACAGCAAAAGCATAGTTACATCCACATACATGCACAGCCTCACCAGGAATCATCAGCCCCTCCCCTACTTGTGTACAGCTGTTTTACAGCACCACGACACACAGAAGGGGAAAGAAGCTGAGGATGGGAACTGTCTGCTGCTGCTCTGCTCCTCTGCCTCAATATGAGGCAGAAACAGACACCTCACGCTCTCCCAGAATGCTTCTGAAGCCTTCCTGAAGTCCTTAAGGTCGCCCAAAATGTGGCTAGATTTTAACTTTGCTAACTTTTACTGGCTAGACTAGTGTCAACACATGCTGTGTCCAAGCAGAAGACAGTGTCCCAGTGTTTCAGTCGGTTTCTGTTGGAGTTTAGCTCAGATCTTGTCAGTATATTTACGGCCTAACACAGTGGTCCAGAGGGAGACGAAAGGAAAGGAGCAGCAGTGTGAACACCGTGAGCGAGCGCAGAGTTTACTCTCGGTGGATGGAAGTGTGGGCACAGACAGTGCTCTGAGACACAGAGGAGCCACTGCGTTTACTTAAAGCATCAAAAAGAAAGTGAGGGCTCCCAAGAAGTGACGCACTAGAGCTCCCGGTGACATACTGCAGCTTCTAAAATTCCTACAATTACTCTACCGTGAAGTATGTAATTGCTTAATCCTGACATTCCTAGTGCTCATAGTAGGCATGTGTGTAGTTATTGTGTCATAATTATTTCCTCCAACTTGACTCTGCCAATACTACACCCCCACATGTAATCATGTCCCTCCTCTTTCTCTCTCTATGCTCCTCTGCATCTTTAGCAGAGTAATGGAGCTTGAGATTGTGTTTCAAAAACTGCAAGCCTCTGTCTGCAAAAATGACAGGAAGCAGCACCTTGTAAAAATGAATCAATAAGATAGATCTCAGACTCAAAAAAGATGCTTTTGTATCTGAGCTCACATGTAATGCAGAGTTCTAATGGCTCAGAAACCAAGGAGTGAAAAACTTGAATTATTGTGGATAACATGTTTCATTGTTTGAATTCTGTCTGAAATTGTGATAAGAGCCTTCTAGAATAGCTAAAACAGCCTCGGGTTTGTTCCAAATCTCTGAAGCCTGAATCACAGCAAACACCCCTCCGCTCCAATTAAATCCATTCTATCGTAGAATGATCCTTCCTTATAACAGGACTACAGCTAAAAATATTTCTGCAGATTCTGCTGAGATGAGGCTAAGAGCTGCTCTAGACAGCTGCACTTTGAATATTTCTCAGTTTTCTCTTTGGGCACTGGGCCATACACAACATCTCTCAAGTGTGACCCTGGGTGCACACTGGGTCCTACTGCTCAACAAACTTACCTCCCGTGTCCGCTTCTGCATACGTGGCTACAGGTGACTGGCCAAACAGAGGCACATGGACGGTTCAATTAATATAGCATGTTTACGCGCAGAATGCATTGCCTTGTGACGTGAAATGTATATTTATCACACTTTTAGGTTTCTCATGCACCTATTCAATGTAGGAATGGTGGAATGAAATATGAATAATATTGGAAAACACAATTTTACCTTTTTCACTGTGAAAATGCCTTTTTATGTTTTAAGTAATGCCGATGGGAAGGGCTTGGGGTTTACAAGTGACATTTTGGCCTAAAGATCAGTATATGCCTGGTTGCATTGAGGGCAACATCTGGTTGAGCTGCTTGGGTAATACTCATTGTTGGAGTAATCTTTTTTCTTGTATATATTGTATTTTTGGCACACTGTGATTTTTTACCGTTTGCACTTTATTTGGGAAGCTGGGTAAATAAACACTGTAAAAACTGAAGTTTTTTGACTTGGCCAATGACTAACACTTCAGGATATGCCATATCTGTAACCACATAGTGTACACTGTTGGCTGCAAAGCTACCTAAAGACAGGTATCAGTATGATGAATCAAATGATGCGAAGTCTGACATGTTAAAAGTGACCTGTGGAATTCCACAAGGTTTAATTTTGGGACCCAAGTTATTTATTGTCTATATTAATGATCTAACGGCTCTGTTAAATTATGTATTATTTGCAGATGATACCACCCTCTATTGCTCTGTGGAAGACTTAAAACATCCTGTACAAACAGTGAAGAGAGAGCTACATAAAATAAAGATATGGTTTGACAAAAATAAGTTATCTCTAAATATAGATAAAACCAAATTCATCATCTTCTCTAGGCGCAAAGTTAAAAATCATGTGAATATATTGCTGAATAATGTCAAAATAGAAAGGGTATATGAAAACTTTTTAGGAGTAATCATTGAACATAGATTCAATTGGAAGTCACTTATAAAAAACATTTAAAAGAAAACATTCAAAGCAATAACAAAATTATAAAAAATATTGATATACATTAAATAAAAGCAGTCTGTTCATTATTTATTGTTCTTTAGTAATGCCTTATATAACCTATTGTATAGAGGTTTGGGGCAATATTTATAAAACTAACACAAAACCAATCTTCATTTTGCAAAAAAAGGCCATAAGAATGATTTCTTTTTCTGCTTATAATGAGCAAACCAATGCATTATTCTTGAATTTACAAACATTAAAATTATATGATTTAGTGGACGTATACACTTTTAGGGCTGTAACGATTAGTCGACATAATCATCGATATCGATTATTAAAATTTGTCGACGTAAATTTTTATAGTCGACCCATTGTATGGACGCACATTTAGTTAGTTAAATTGCAAAAAAATGCATTTTTTATGACCCGGTGTTATTTTGAGGGCCCGCAATACACTGCAGGAAGTTAAGGGGGCAGTATTTCCCGCTGTCTATCATTGTCTGTCTCTCTTGACTGCATTCTGATGAAGAAGACTCACAAACGATGGCAGAAAGTCAAACTGGAAGCAGAGAAAAAAATAAGACCAAAACATTCGAAAGTGTGGGAGTATTTCAAAGAAAAAAATTCAACAAAGTCAGTACTGTGCATGGCTGTGCAAAACGGAGCTGTCTTTTCACGGGAGTACAATGGCAATGCATGAGCACCTTAAATGAAAACAACCAGGTGGCGTGTCCACTTCTGATACTCTGGTAAGTTTTTGCAAGTTAAGCTAACGAGGCACATTTAGCATGTAACAGCAGTCTGCGAGCTGACAAATGTCGCATGCAGTCTGTAAATTGCAGAGATATTAAAGCTTTTCTCTGTTGTTCACTCGCGACAAATATGGCAGTTTATTTTGTTGCGGTATTTAACGCTAATTTATAGCTATTATTTTTATTTTTTAACATAACTTGGGGTTATATTAAAAAATATTTTGAGTGGCATATAACTTGTAGACTATGATAACGTATAACACTTGGCATATAACCTAGCTTGGTTTGTATTCTGTTTTTTATGTAGTGCTAAACAAAGATGTGTGGATGAGTTTGTTTTGAAGAAAGGGCCCTGCACCCCTAAAGAGGCTGCTGTATTAACTGAAAGCATCTTAAATATGTTTCTCATGGACATGAGGACCTTATCTATGGTCGAAGACGAAGGCTTTAAACTAATGGTCAACACTGCATCCAGGTTACCACTTGCCTTCCAGAATTTATTTTACAAAACTAATGGAGGAGAAATATGAAGCCATTGCTCAGAAAGTTAAGGATTGCCTCAACAGCACCAAAAACAAAATTGCCCTGACTGCAGATGCTTGGACAAGTGTAGCCACAGAGGCATATTTTGGCATCACCTGCCATTATATAACTGATGACTGGGAGCTTAAAAGTATCTGCCTCACAACCATGCCTCTCCAAGAACGACACACTGGCCAAAATATAGCAGCATGGATTGAGCAAGCAGTGGCAAATATTGATATATCTCCAAGCAAGAATGTTGCAGTTGTCCATGACAATGGGTCAAATATTGTGGTGGAAACATATTACAAGAGAAGCATGGCTGGATATATGTGCAGTGTGCTGGCCACATGTTACAGTTAGTTGTTAATCATGTGCTCAAACAGAGCCAGATCAGTAAAGCAGTAGGTGCAGTGAGGTGTCTTGTTGAACATTTTAAACAAAGTGAGCTAGCTGCTACCAAGCTGCCACCGTATTTTTACGTGGAGAATGCTATGTCACAATCTCTGCCCTACCTCCTTTAGTCAGAGGGCTTTTAAAATCCACACAAACTGCATATGAGGTAACAGTTGTGCAGGCTTTTCGAGCTACTGCCCTAAAAGCGACCACTGCTCGCTGGTCAAAAGATGTCACTGTAACAGATGGCAGCCCCAGCAAACAAATAATTGCAGCTGCACTTGATCCTCGTTTCCGCAGACTCAAATTTCTCACTCCAGAGGAGAGGTTTGTTGTCCAATCTAAGATACAAGCTCTTGCACAAAATGTGAACAACCATGCTACTGAAATTCCTCCACACAGCACTGTGGATGCCTACACAAATGATTCACCTGAAGAGGGCCCCTCTACTAAGTCTGCCTCAACAGCACTAGATTCACTCCTGTGTTGTGATTCCACAGACAGTGACAGCGAGACTACTGACCAAGATGTCCACAACCAAGCTGTCACTAATGAGGTAACAACATAAAAGTGCATTTTATAATAATAATGAAATAATAAGCATAATATAATAAGCAATGAAAAGCTATTTTATTGTATTTTATTGTCTCATTACAGGTGCTCTTATACTTTGCAGAAACCCTAATCCCAAAAGACCAACATCCCCTGTCTTTGTGGAAGGTTAATCAGGCAAAATATCCAACTCTTGCATCCCTGGCAAGATCGGTGTTCTGCATTCCAGCCACCTTCAACTCCTTTAGATGACTGTTCTCAGCGGCCGGGATCATTGCATCAAAAAAAGGGCTAGCCTGACTCCAGAACATATAATTATGCTTACTTTTTTGCACCACAATATAAAGTGTTTGTAAACTTTTTGTTTCAGAAAAAAAAAAAAAAAAAAAAACGTGGATGTTTTGCTTTCAGGAAGGATTAGTTTTACCCTTTGGGTAAGTTAGTTAACTTTGGCAGCTAAATAAGATTTTATTTTGAGTTTCATTTGCACAGTATCTTATGTTTACAACACATCTTGCACTTTAAGTTGGATTTTTTTATTTTTTTTTGGTAACTATACATTTTATGTGTTCAAATACACAAGCTATTTGCAATTCATATATCTTGGTCATTATTTTAACAATAGAATGTTGTTATGGTAGAAGGGTGATAATCAGGGATGTGCTTGAGCAGGTGTAATATGTACAGCAGTGTGGTATTAGGTAAACACAAAGACAACAGAAATAATAGTCTGACTAGTCAACTAATCAAAAAAATAATCGCTGACTTAGTTACAGCCCTATACATCGCAACAAAAAGTTAAAAAAGTAGTCATCTGGATTGGATTTTAAAGTTAAAGACGTTTCACCTCTTATCCAAGAGGCTTTCTCAATTCTGTACCCTATACACTTTGAAAATTATGTTTAAAATCAAAAATAACCTCTTGCCAAAAACATTGCAGAATATGTTCACGATCAGAGACAGTCAGTATGATCTCAGAGGGACTGAAAAGTTTACAAAGAAAGCATTTAGGACAAAAATAAAGGAATGTAAATCAGTCAAAGGCATAAATCAATGGAACCGCACAGAGAAATTTTAATGATGTATCTCTCTCTTCCACCTTAAAAACATTCAAAAGAATGACTTTAAGTATGAAGTCTGAGTATTAGTCTGAGTGTGGAGATGATTATCTTGTTTTCATTGTAATGTTTGGTTCTATTAAGTGCTGTTAAGTGAAATATTAAGGGTATGCAAAATAAGCTTGAGTTTCAGCCTACACCTTTTCAGTCTGTTTATGTGCAGAATGAGAATTTTTTTGAAGAATGTATGACAATTAATCAATTATAAATGTATCTGTAATAATGTTGTTATACTTGTGACCGAAATAAACTACCAACTAACTAACTATCATAGGGCCATAATTACCAAGACGGGTGCTAAATTGCGAGTGCAGCTTAAAAAATAGCGTTTGCTATTAGTGGGTGTGTTGTGTAATATACAAAGAGAAAGTGTGCAAGTAACTGCTGCTGCAAATCTGATTTGTAAATGAGAATTTTGCGTGAGCATAAGACGCACTGACAGCGAGAGCAATGCTGCTTAGCTCCGACAGCATCTTTCCTACAGTGATGCAACGCAAAAGTCAATCTCAGAGTCCAGCCTCAAATAATAGACTGTGGTAGACTGAATATGTTCACTGTCTTTGAGAGATAATCATTTCATTGCACTTTACTTTCTTCTATTAATTTTGTGTAATCTATCCTTGTTAAAAATCCTTGCCTCATGCATTTCTGGCACTGACCAGAATCACATACAAAGAACAAGCCCCTCCTGAAGATTTCAGGAGAGGGTCCGGGCAACAGCGTGTTTGTAAAGGCCGGGACACACCGGGGCGATCATCGGCAGTTGGGTGCAGTCGGATGGTTTGATGCGGTCGGCGACGTGAGTCTGTTTGGTGTGTTCCGCACCATCGGACGTAGTAAGAGACAGTTGGACGTAGTTCTGGCCGATTGAACATGTTTAATCGGTATCGGGCCGTTGTGGTCAACGAGCTCTGATTTGCTGTGTGTCCTGTTCATAATTTGTCAAACAGCTCGAGTTTAACATCAAAATATAAGGAACTTTCTGTTCTACAACTACTTCATTATGTTTCCACATCTGTGACAGTAATGTGCTGCAGTTAGCTTACCTTAGCTTGTAGCCTTGTGCAGATAAAAATATAATCCTCCTCTGAGGCAAACAGCTGCAATCATCCAGTCCCTTTTATTCATTACTGTGATCAGACGAGTATAATCTAGTGCGTATAATTATAATTATGATAAATACTTGAGTTAAACACGTGTGTGTTGTGGAGTTTTATTTACTCGAGTTTAAATAACCGCAGAGTTTTAGTGACTAGCGCCGCCTGCTGTTGTAAATAGTTATTACGTTTTGCACATGCGCACTGCTCGGTCGTGGGTCTGAATCGCTCTGGTGTCTGCAGCTACTTTCAGTGGCAACAAAGGGAGATGTGAGGAGACGAGCAGTCGGCCACTGCCTCTGCTGACAGTGGTCGGGCGCTGGGTTGGTGTGTCCCAGGCTTAAAGGGCAACTGAGGGAGAACAAAGGAACTGATCCTCTTGTGTCTAACTTGGGATGAAAAAAATCACTGCACTCAGGGTACAAGTGCAGCAGCAGAGAGAGTACGCTCCACTGCTGGTGACCTTACAGCTCAGCTCAACATGTAGATACATTTGTTTCTTCACAAAAACATGACAAGACAAACTAGATAAGCCATAGCTGCTAGTTAAGGCAATTAATAAGGTTATATAAAAGCTTGTTAAAATGTGTATTATTTTATGTACCAATGTCTGTTATTGCCGATGTTGGTTAGGTTATATCACACACAGCCAATATACAGAATATAAAACATCCATTTAGTTAACTTGTTTGACCCTGTGCTTTTCAAAATGTATCGGGATAGGTATTGTATCATGACCCCTGTATCGGAATACGTATCGTATCGTGAGGTTGTTGGAAATACCCAGCCCTAAGTGAGACTGTCATCATGTAGGACTTAGCCTTCACACAGCGTCATCGTAAAGATTTTAAACGTGAAACTAACAGAAGACAGGAGCTGTAAAGGCTGAAGTTAAGGGAAATACAAGCGAGAATCAAGAAAAAAGCATTCCAGGTAAAGTCTGTCTCTTTGTTTCCGCCGTCTTCAAATCAACACATTATTGTTCTTTGTAAATGAGCCCTGTTAAAGCATTATAACTTATTTTCAATGCCCCATCTGTGCAATAAAAGCTGCACTATTGCCTCCACAAAACTTTTGCACCTGCTTCTCCAACGTGCTAAATTTTCTTGCAGATTTAGCTCCAGTACTCATGATAAATCAAACAGTGACCGCAAAGCAATTTCATTTGCATTTTCTCTGCCGTGAATTTTGCGCGTTCTTGTGAGAACGCCTTGTTTTACATATTCATTGAGTCACCGGAGCAAAATCTGTACCAGGCTCATTTAGCTAAACTCAGCTATGCCTGGGTTTGCTCCACTTTTAGCATGTCTTATTCATTTAGCGTGCATGCAAACCTTTGATAAATCTGGCCCATAATGTATAATGAATGTGTCAGAATTTCCCACAGCGCTTTATAGCTACAGGGCTGCCAACTTTTCAGAAAACCTTGGAGTGAGATTTTGTGGGGCAAACCAGCATTTTTCTGGAACATTTTTATACCATTTAATGTCAATGTTTCTGAACAGGGACTTGCACAGAGATTCTGGAGGGCTGTTGCCCTAACCTTCACAAAGGACACTTGTTCCTAATTTTCACTCACTTGGGTTAACCGACACAAACAGGCCTACATATTTTCCCAATAGCTGAGAAATCCCAAAAGATGCTGAATTTGGCATTTGGTGTACAAATTATTCTCTGTAATGAGCCCACAGGTGAGAGGCAATCAAGATATAACTGCTATATAAGCTGTTATATGTAATAGGGGAGTCTGGGGGCCCTCCTCCAGACTGGGCCCAAATGCTTGCATTTTGCAACCAATTTATGGGTCTGTGCGAATATTTTTTTCCAACTACTCACACTTGTGCGACCTGATAATTTCTGACTTTACATTCTTTTGAATGAGCCTTTACTTCCACTCTCAGAGGCGCTGATTATTGGTATTAGTTTAATTAATTCAAGTAATTTACCTTTGCAGTTTTGAAAAATAGCCCTTAATAACAGAGCCGCAGTGCTGACCTGCCTATTTGTTATCCCTCTCTCGTCTCACTCTGCCCTACCTCCCTCTTAGCAGAGCAGTGGCTGAACTCTCAGGCCGCATGTTCATAATTGTCCAGTGTGACCCGCAGCAATAGCAAATATCTGGAATGTATCTGGGGCTGAACTTTGTCTTTCTGAGAGAACAGGAATATGTACACTTATATGCAATACCACGCCATTCTGCTCGCCCTCCGCACTTTTGTTTCTATTGCCGCTGCAACTTGTGTCATTACACGCTAGAAGAGCAACTTCTGAGCAAAACATGCACAGAAAGCACTATAAACTAACTCCACACTGTGTCCAACAGAGGACAGAGGCATGTGGGCTGTAATTTCTTTAATAAAACTAAGCTAAGAAACTTCTGTATTTAGCAGGAGGTGCTGCTGCCTCCTGAGCAGCGCTGTCTGTCCTTTTTTCATCAGCTTATCAAAGAAAACATAAAGATGGCCAGGTGAAAACTCCAGTTGGCCAGCGTTATTAAGAATGAAACCACAAATTAGTTGATAACTATGGAAAGAGAACTGAGGGAGATTTGAACAGTTTAATTCTCATTAATTAATGAGGGTAACTTCTTATTAATTCAGTTCTTTATTAAGTGAAAGCCACTGTGTGTTACGGATACATTTGCTCACTTCCAGATAAATAAAGTGTTTTCTCTGCCCCCGCCCTGACTAACATGCCCCAGATGATTGAACTGACATTCAAAAGTGCCATTTCAGACTCAAGATGAACCATGCCATCACCAATGGTTGATATAAAATGACGGCAAGAGTGTTACAGTTTTAGAAGAAAAAAAAAGGATAAAATGTTGGTGACAAAGTCCACCTTACCACTGTGAGCACTATTTCTGTTCAACCACAGCCCTGCAGGCTTCTATGGAGAAAGTGAAACTAACCCTGTGCGTCTGTGTCGCTCTCACGCTCGCTCCCTGTATGTCCTCACTGTGCCCCAGAGCCATGGTGTTGGGAAAGGCGGACCTAACTATCAATATGAAAAACTCCTCGTTAAAAACCATGATTAGAGTCCTACAACCAAGACATGCTAATTCTAGGGCCGATTATTGTTTCGATTAATTGGATAGTGAAGTGTGTGTGGTTAAAGTGGTTAAAAATTAGCGGTGTTATTTTAAATTTTTTACAAAATTCGAACTAGATGAAGTGACAACTGTCACTGGGGGACATTTGGATTATTGCATATACACACACAAAGATATGTTTACCAAAAAAAAAACAAAATGTGCATTGTTTTTAACAGTTTTCGTTGCTTTACTGCTCTGTTTCGGTAATAAACCTTTCTCTCTCAGCATGTGGCATGTTTCAGTCTATGAATACTCCAGTTAACAATTAAATGATTATTAAATTAGTTGACGATTATTACAATAATCTATTATAATCAATTAATCCGATTAGATACTGCAGCCCTAGTTGACTCGCTTAGCGGCAGTGCGCGCTCTCTCACGGTGCTCTCACGGTGTCTAACTATGAAATTTAAGTTAAACAAATTTAGTTAAAACTAAATAAAATAAATAAATACATAATAATCCCCACCCCAATAACCACTACAACCTACATTACAAGCCGCATAAAGAACAATAAGCAGCTTTCTACAACATTTTAAAAAGATGTTTAGTTTAATAAAGTGGCCTGGGGTGTACACGCCATATTCATGTAAACAAGAGCAGAAAGAAAAATGCTTTAAAATACTTTTTCCTAATGTATAACTGTATCGGCCGATGTATTGGATATCGGTATTTTTTTTTGTTACCTAATATCGGTATCGGCATTGGCCTCAAAAAATCCATATCGGTCAGGCTCTAGCATGTAGTGAATGGTACCGTCTGTATGCCCTGTAGAGCCTGTATCATGTATGTGTGTATGTAGGGAATGGTACCGTCTGTATGCCCTGTAGAGCCTGTATCATGTATGTGTGTATGTAGGGAATGTTACCGTCTGTATGCCCTGTAGAGCCTGTATCATGTATGTGTGTATGTAGGGAACGTTACCGTCTGTATGCCCTGTAGAGCCTGTATCATGTATGTGTGTATGTAGGGAACGTTACCGTCTGTATGCCCTGTAGAGCCTGTATCATGTATGTGTGTATGTAGGGAACGTTACCGTCTGTATGCCCTGTAGAGCCTGTATCATGTATGTGTGTATGTAGGGAACGTTACCGTCTGTATGCCCTGTAGAGCCTGTATCATGTATGTGTGTATGTAGTGAACGTTACCGTCTGTATGCCCTGTAGAGCCTGTATCATGTATGTGTGTATGTAGGGAATGTTACCGTCTGTATGCCCTGTAGAGCCTGTATCATGTATGTGTGTATGTAGGGAATGTTACCGTCTGTATGCCCTGTAGAGCCTGTATCATGTATGTGTGTATGTAGGGAATGTTACCGTCTGTATGCCCTGTAGAGCCTGTATCATGTATGTGTGTATGTAGGGAATGGTACCGTCTGTATGCCCTTTAGAGCCTGTATCATGTATGTGTGTATGTAGGGAATGTTACCGTCTGTATGCCCTGTAGAGCTTGCTGGACGAAGCTGAGCTGCTGTGAATGTGTGTGGTCCTCTTTACTCCTCATGGGCTGGTTCTTGTTGTGTTCTTGTTTGAGCAGCTCCATTTCGTTCCTGTAGGCGTCCAGCTGACAGCGCAAAGAGTCATTCTCCTCCTTTAAGGATTCAGCCTGGGATACAGCTACAACACAAATGCATAAGTAAAACAAACTTAGCATTGTTCACATTTTATTTTATGACTTCACTTTTTATGGATTCATAATATTACAAAAAAAATCCATAACTATGTTCAATATAACAACATATTTTAAAGCCACCTACATCAGTACTATACTTATATTAGACTTAACCCACCCAAATAACTGAATTGAGATTATGGTGTGGGGTTGTTTTTCAGGAGCTGGGCTTGGCCCCTTAGTTCCAGTGAAAGGAACTCTGAATGCTTCAGCATACCAAGAGATTTTGGACAATTCCATGCTCCCAACTTTGTGGGAACAGTCTGGGAATGGCCACTTGCTGTTCCAACATGACTGCTCACCAGTGCACAAAGCACGGTCCATAGAGACAAGGATGAGCTCGGTGAGGAAGAACTTGACTGGCCTGCACAGAGTCCCGTCCTTAACCCAATAGAACACCTTTGGTGTGAATTAGAGCAAAGACTGCAAGCCAGGCCTTCTCATCCAACATCAGAGTCTGACGGGGTTGATGTCATATTAAACCCTATTGATTAAGAACGGGATGTCACTTCATATGCGTGTAAAGGCAGGTGAGCTAATACTTTTAAAAATATAGTGTATATGATAAGATGATCAAACTAAGGTCTTAATCTGGACTAAAATTAAGTCACAAATTTACTTGGCATAATGCTAGGAAACTGTACGATGCAAAAACTAAACACATTCAAGACAATGATGTATTTTACTGTGTAGTTGTCAATCAATCTCACTCCATTTCAGAGACAGAGCCTCCACTGAGGTGTTGTGATGGATTGCATAAGGGTGAGTACAAAACCATAAAAATTCCAAATATAAAAGCAATGAGTAGAACTCATTTTGACTTTATGCAAATTTCAAGCCTTTTTGAACACACACTGTTTCACTGCTTGATAGATGTGTGGTGCTAAAAATATCCTCACCCATTCTTGGATGAAAAAGCAAATAAAATGCTGTCCAAGAAGTCAAGTAGCCTTTTTCTACTTCAAAAAATATAACTATTCTTTGATTTCCTATCTAAATATCTACAGTGTATTAACAAAAGCTTGTGATAATCTCAGAGTGTACTCTCATGACCTGAACTACTGATCACTGAGAGAAGACCCCTCCTGAGGTCTGTTATGAGCTCTGTTCCTTCCTGTGGGCCGTAGGGGGGAGCTCTTTGTGAAAGTGCAGACTGGACAGAGGAGATGAGCCCTGTCCTGTGTGTAAGTGTGTATGGATACATGTCTGCCTCAGTTTGATTTACTGTCTGCAGTGTATTCTGTAGCACTATTGACAGTGCTAATGAACCCTTTGCTGAGTGAGCATATGCAGGGCTTGTACATACTGTGTTATTTTTTCTGTCGAATAAAAGTTTGAGGTGAGCAGAGTATTGATCCAAAAGCCTCATCAACCTGGTGTGAGCAGATGTCAAAAGCATGGACAGATCTTTCTGCACATAACGTTCAGTGATATCGAACCAGTGCAGACGCAAGAACACACAGTGCTGGCTGGAGTAGTGCACCTTCACTTTGTCTGGTAATGAGACATTGATTCACTTTTTAAAGGCTGCAGTCATAATGCAGGTGTTTCCAGAAGTCTGTGCAGCCGAGTCAACATGCACCTGAGCTTACTGAGTAAAGAAGGTGTAACAATCACACTGTATAAATACAAATACAGAGAAGTCTCACATTAACAGTCCTCACCTCGTCCAATCCTGACACAGCGAGTGAATGATGAGTCTTTGACAGCAATGCTAATCACTGATAGATAAATAACAGGGTAGGGGAAGGGGCTGAGCTGATGACTGTATTTACACACATTTGCATGTTAATTAGAGGAGCTGTCAAATTAGCGAATAGCAGAGATCAGAATGATTAAAAGGAAGGGCACATAGGAGCAGAAGCAGGCATAACAATCAGAGAGATGAGAGATGACCTTACATGTTGCACTGGCTTCAAAAGCAAGTTACCCAGAGGAATGTTCTACTGTACTGTAATTATTGTGATGATGGGGGTGAAAAACTTACCACAATAATCTTCACTGGAACTGTATCATCTCTGAGAGTAGACCAACTGCAGTGGAATGAATGTGTGATCTTCTGTCAACACAGGCTGATCAAAATATGTGTTGAGAATGAGAGCTGTAGATGTGATGTTTCTTGTTCTTGAGAACATGCCAGGTGGTTGTCAGATGCTCAGGGGTAGATTATTATTGACTCTATGTTTTTTAGCACTTCCTCTGCAAGAGATGGAGTGTATGTCATGTGTGTCATGTCAACACAGGTGCTGAGCTGTTAAATGCCTATGTACTGTATACTGTATGTATGTATGTGTTGTTGAGACCTGTAGATGTGATGCCTCTTCTTCATGAGAACATGTCAGATGCTCAGGGGTAGATTACTGCTGTCTCTACAGTTTGTTGGCACTTCCAGTGTTAATCCTCAGGAGATGATGATGAGTTTATCGGTTGTCATTCCAAGAGCTGAGCTGTGTAAATGTGTAAGTGTATGTATATACTGCACATACCAGAGTCCTTGCTGTTGGGAGGATCTTCCATGTCATCGTCAGACATCTCCATCTCCTCCTCTCGTCTGATGTCCATCAGCTGCTCATTGTGCATGTTTCTGATCTCCTGCAGACACAACAGTAAAGAGGAAGGTCAAACTGGAACATGTACAGTGAGAGAACAGGTCATAGTAATGAAGAAAAGTTCCAGAAAGACTGAGTCAAAAGAATGTAAATACATTTATTGCTTTTTCTGCAAATGTGAAACATCTCTTGCTGTAAGCCAGGTTGGAACAGATCAGTACAAAATGAGTTTAGACAAAGACACTAATGAGGGTCTGAGAGAATTTTATTTCTCTTCTTACACAACTTAGAAGCTTCAAATTATGGGGTTGTTCACCAATATTTAGTTGCAGATTAAAACTGATAAAATGAAAAGAATCTCATCCAATTAAGTGCGCACCTGGACAAACACTAATTACAAAAATAATTAGTGCGTTTCCTTTTCTCCTCACACAGAGAATTAGTAATGGCTACATCTGTCTGGAGACTAGTAATCAGAAACAGACCTAACAAAACCTCAAAACAATAAAGCCTCTGTTTAATTGTACTTTTCAATGTGTTCCGATACATTTTAAAAGACTTTTACTTTCATTATTAACAATAACTACTACAATGAATGATTTATAAATGACAAAAGCCACAGTGGTCTCCTTCTGACCAGCATGGACCCAGCCTCTACTTCCTGGTGGATTTACTGTGTATCTAGAAACGCAAAAGCTGTCTAAATGAATGAACAACAAACTGCTCCTGAGGGCCTGATGAAAAGTCTCTAAAATAATGGTACTTAATACTCTCTGCTAATCATAGAAGTGAGAGTGCTTCAGGTGAAAAGAAAGTCAAGGTCTGAGTGAAGCAGAGCAACAATAACAAAGTGCTGTTACTGACAACAAATTAACCAGCCATTTACAAACACTCACCAGCTCCCCACAGGCTTCACTGTGTTAGAGGCAAAAGCTATTGTGGCACCATTTTTGCTACACATGTAAACAGCAGAGCAAGTACCTACCTTTAATGATGTACTGTATTTCTTAGTACACAGTTTGACTGTGACGTATAAAACAGTTTAAGGAACTTACCAATCAGATAAGATCATATAGATCCATTAGACCAGAAGCACTCCACATACAAGTTCTCATCATGCTGAATTATTAATATATGAAGCCAGTAGTTGTGTTTTTGAGTGTTGTTTTAAGATCTCCCTGTGCACAGGATACAGCTAACAATGGTGAACTCACCAAGCAGCATCTGGTCACCAGGAAGAGCAGGAGGAGGCTGGAGCTGATATCATCATAGATATATTATTACAGATATTAATATGGATCTGGCTGTCAGTTGTCAGTCTTAAATTATGTGGAGTCAGTAGCTTTATTCTCTGTACTTACTCTACCAAGGTTTTTTATCAGTCACATGATACTTTTTGTTTTGATACAATCATGCTTTGTAGCAGTGTAAAGTTTGCATATTAAATAGAAACAGCTAAACAGATACAAAAGAAAAATGCTTCTTTTTAAGAATGAACTACACCATAGTGAGTTAAAGGTGCACCAACCTGTGCTTGCTTGCGCCATACGTCCAGGTTCCTGCGCTGAGCTTTGGAGAAATGGTCCCATGCCTTTTGTTTGGAAGCAGCTTGGAATACAGACACAATCTGTTCAACTGTGGGGGGTGCAGGGAGGGAGCAGAGAGCATCCAGAGAGGGACAGAAGACAGAGGCAGGAGGGAAGGAGCAGAGCAGTGAGAGAAAGGACTCGACAGCTCACCCTGATGTGTGTTCTACTGACGCGGTGTGTGAGTGTGTGTTATACTTACCTGCTCACCTCTGCATCTCCTTTTAGAAAGCTGGTCATATCAATCGTTCCCAACAGAAAAGCATAAACAGATCATACTTACAGTACATTACAGCCATATCATCAGATTAAATTATAGCTCTAAGTATCTGTTAGCTGTCTGTCTGTGTGAAGTGTTGTGGTTGACTGTATGGGTGTTCTGTGTAGACCACAAGTTCAATGTAAAAAGGGAAGAGTCAATAAGGACCAACAGCTAAGTGCACACACTCCATATGCATGTGTATGTGTCAGCACATTTGGTGAACGAGAGAACACTGAGGATCTATAGTGTCTATAATGAAGAAAGGCTAGAGACAGACTTTGCTCAAAGCTTTAGTATATGTAAGTTTATACTCTGGGGTAATACATTTTAGGATGTTTCATTGTGGAAGAGGAAACGGCTCACAGTGGACCATGTTCATTGTCTGCAATGTAAGAGAGATTGTTTCTGAGAAAGACAAGATGGTTTAAACTTTTCCACTTTTTGAGCACATTTACATTTCCTGACATATCTAGTCTGTCAGAGTTGGAAAGCCAATATCTCATATAATGGGTAGATACAATGAAAACTCTTTTGCTTAGCCAGCTACTATTTGGGGTTGGGTGGATATAGAGTTTAATGTGTGTATGGACCTGTTAGGCTAAACGTTAATGTTAAGGCTGAATAAATAGCAACTGAACCTATATGAAACAACTGAAGCTAATATCTCCCCTGTCGTTACTAAGAGCGACAACACACTAAGTGAAAAAGGCAGTATATTACAATTGCTGTTAGAGCTACATAAAGACTTGGTTTACTTGATTCTATTTTTTGCAACAGATGTAAACAGAATCTCTTCCGCTCCTTCTCCATGGATTAGGGAATATGCAAACACACGCCTACATATACCTTCTGTCATACTTCACACCTTACAAACAATAGGCATAACAGAAAAGGTCCATTTCAGCATGTGTTCAAGGATGTATGTATTCAGTCTGCCATGCATGTAGTGGCATATGTGAAGTTAAACGCAGCGAGAGATGTCAGAAGCTCACCGTTCTGTGTTTGCTTTTTTTAATCTCTAGTTAGGCCTTTTATGCCTTTTTATATAATTTAGTCGATGACATACAAATCCACTTACCTCTACTTTCCATTGAGTCTTATATGACTGGATAATTGGGCTTGTACTTCTATACAGTTGCACATCATGTTATGAAGCCTAATTTTCATAATTTCCATTAAACAATAAACAAAGCAATACTTACATAGTTCAACATTTTAGTTAGGGTAAAGACTAAACATCTGGACAATAGTGCTAATCTGTTTTAAATATTTTTGTGTTGAGGCAGACATGAGAAATGTTGCAACAGATGATCCACATTTAGTATTTACCCTTTCCAACATCTAGTCTATGTTTGTGCACAGATGACTCACACTGAGCCAGGATGCCGGCCAGTGCCGTCTTGAACCTCTCTCTGGCCTCCTCCATGTCCTTCTCGTGCTGGCCTTTCTCACTCATCAGTCTCCGGATGTGGCTGTTGGAAGACTGGATCATGGAGTAGAAGTTGTTGGCGTTCCTGCGATTGACTTCCCCTCGCTCCAGCCAGGTCAGGAGCACCCGCACCGCCTCTGCAAACTTCACATCGTCTGTACAGAGGGAGAGGAGACACAGACAGGAGGAGTCAGAAGTAAAACACTATGAAGGGGCCACAGTTGCTGTCCACTGACCTCTGATCCTGTCCCCCAGCTGAGTGCACTCGTGGTCGGAGTAGTGGACGACGGCAGGAGGGGAAGGCGGTCTGAGTCGTTCTTCTTCCATCTTCCGCCGGTGCCGTTCCTCTCTGGCTAACATGCGCTGGCGACACTCCCACTCGTACAGGTCGTCTCTGGCCTGGGCAAAGTCCACGTGCAGACGCCCGGTGTCCTTCTTGTCTGTGCTGGAGCCCAAACGGATGCGGTAACCTGTGGAGACGCACAATAGGGACATGTCAAAAAGTGGAGAGAGTTTGAGTGATAACATGACAGAAAGAGAGCACTTCTGGCATCGGCTTCTTAAAACTCCCTTCTAGTGAAAGTTATATAAACCAGGGGTTGCAAAATCGCTAGCCCGACAACCCGGGGCAATAAAATGTTTTACTCGGACTACCAAAATTTGACGGCCCGTTCCCGATGGGCAATCATAAAGCAGTGTGTTCAGAGGGACAGGCCACACGGTGCATACAGCAGACAGAGAGGGAAGACTGTGACTGTGCGAAGTATAGGGTCGAGCTGGATTATTAAGTTTGGAGCTGTTTTTATTCGATATGGACAAGTGACAGTCTACAGATCTCTATAGGAGCGCACACACTCATGTTTACGGTTACCGCACACTTGCTGGAGCATGAGCCAGCCACAACAAGAGTGGTGTTTAGAGAAATACTCATCTTAAAAGGTACTACCCATTTTAATACAAAAGAGAGCATGAAAAAACAACACAGCATCAACTCACACACACACAACAGCGCTAGCAGTGGCACTAACATTAGCATCTGCTGTGCTGTAGCTACAAAAACTACAGTCTGCAGAATCATTTTTTGCTGCTATAAATCCATAGGGCTATAGCAAACGGACAAAACTGTCCCAAAAAATTCTAAGCATCGTGACAACATGGGAACGCCATCTGCGGTGAGATAACAGGGTGCATATGTAGCGCTGTGTGATAAAGCCAAAGACGCACAAGGCTGGAGCGTGGAGCTGGAGTCCATGTGCTGCTGTCACAGTAGTGGTCACGCTTCTGTCTGTCAGTGTATAGTTACAGTAAATGGGGCCCTGTCTAATCTCTCTCCAAATACTGCCCTCTGACAGTTTTTTTTCCTGTGTGAATGGTCACAGCAGAGATGCCCAACTTATGTGCTGCAGGTCTACTACCAGAGCGCAGCACGCACTCTCCAGCGGCTCCACGCGTGTCCTGTGCACTCTCCTCGTTTCTCCTCTGTGAGGGAAACTGTGGTTTGACTCTTTTATCGCTCATGTTTCAAACAAATTGTTTTTTGGCACACATTGTTTTATGGCACTGCAACTTTCCTCTCGTGTCTTTCTTGAGTCTCAACTGCTCTCCTGTGCACTAAATTGAGGAGAGAACTTAGGGCTACCTCAACCCAAAACTGATTAAGACTAACTCTACATTTTCTCCAGCAGAAGATAGTAGTTTCTGCAATACAAATGAGCAAAATCACAGTTATATTTGTCAGGAGGTGCTGTTTATTCCTGCAGAGGCAGAGGATGCATGAGATGTGCGTAAACGTTACTAATGTAACTCTAGCTCTACGAGTGTTGATGTGCCGTGTGAAGCCCATCACCATCAAACTATATTTAAGAGGTCCTACACAATTCAGTGCAAGTGTAAGGTTTAGCACAGTGGTCCTCAAATTGTGGGTTAGGGCCCTAAAGGGAGTCACAAAATGTTTAAATAGGCTAAATAGACATCTGTAAAATAAAGTTGGCTTAAATAAATTGAAGCCTCCACTGATGTAAACAATAAAATGTTTAGTAAATAAAACATGAAGACTAGATCAGGCAGGGTGACAGTTTTAGTAAAAAACAACAAAATGTTATTACTTCAATTAAATAAAAGCTAGCATGGATATCTATTTAGTCTATTATCGCCGACTGAACAGACAAACTCTGACTGTTGCAGTTGTTTTAATTGATGCCACTAAAACTAACAACACACATATTTTATCACCTTGCCTAAACTTAAACATGAAACGGTAAAAGATTATTTTAATTGGAAAACATAAAATCTAATAAAAATATGGGAAACATTTTTGATTCTTTGTTCTTTTGGGCATATCACCTAGCCCTAATTGTTCATACAGATACGTATTCAGTTAAAACCGAATACATATTATGGTACTTGTTTGGAGTGTTGAGTTGTTGTGACACTTATCAACACTAAAAAACAAATATTTTATTTTGGCTATTTAATTTCATTTTGAGCTACTAAAATTTTAAGAGTGCCTGTCCAAAGGGCTATCAGGTATTTTATAATTTTGCAAGCCCTGTAAACCATTTATTTGAATAGAAAATACTGAAAACAAAAAGATCAGAGGCAGCATAAATGCTCTTACTGTAAAATGTTAAACAGGCCTGAGGGTGAGCATTAGATCCAACTGAATAACAAGCCAAGAACAAATGCGTCTGGGACCATGAATATACACAGAGAAGCTCACTGTGACTTTGTTTTCTCTAAACCAGTAGTACATGCTGTTTACAATTCACATTGGAGCACTAGAACAGGCACAGGACACGCTCTGTTCTTAGCCTTGTTAAATATTCTGTTGCTGGGAGCTCTATTTGAATGTATTTAAGGCTGATGTAAATATAAGAAAGACCAGTGACTTCTCTAGTGGCTCATGACCGCCTCTTCTCTTCAGCTCTTCCTCTTATCCACACTCTGCGCTCAATTTTCACTAATGGCCAGTTGTGGTTCTTAAGGAAATGATGCCCATATTTAGATGTAACTGGTTGAAATGAGCACAGAGTTGACAGTGGGTGGACAGTGTTATTCCATTATAGTCCCAGGTAAGGGTGCTCTGACCAGGATTTTTGAGGCCGCTCACTGATCAGCCTTTGCTGTGATCGGCTGATACCATGGCCGATACCGATCATGGTCTTAAATGTGGTAATGTAATGTATGCAGGCTATTATTATTTCTCTTGTGCTCCTCTCAGACACACGGACACATGGGCTGCTTTTTTACTTTCTCTTTCCATTAGCAGCCATTTGGTGGAGTTAAAGCCACAAAACGTACAGTTTTCTCCATGTAACAAGACACAGGCAGACTTTCTTAATGCTTTTAAAGTAAATGTTAGTGGGTTAGCTCTAGCTCTATTTGCGTTGGTGTTTGCAAATACACACACTGCTGCGCCTCGGTTCTGTCCCATGCGCTCCAGGAGCAGGCGGAGACAAAGCAGAGACATAAAGCAGCACTGCCAGGGCAGGTTTGTGTTAGTTATAGCCAGGGCTTAACTTAAAATCACTGCTAGAATAACGCTACTGCTGTTTAATCAAACCAGAGTTGCAGGACAGTAGATGTGAGAGCCTTGCGAGTTTGTTGTAATTCGATCGGCCCTTCTGATCGGCCCATTTTACCAATCACTCTATTTTTAGCCATGAGCGGCCAATCGGAGCACCCTTAGTCCCAGGGAACCTCAGTGTAAACAGCCCAAAGAGATGATCAATCTAAAATTACTTCAGTATTTCATATCTGGAGTGTGTCTGTGTGTGGGGGCGAGAGAACTGTATTCATGGGTAAACTACACAGTTCCATCATTAGGTTTAATATATGGACTTCAATACACAGCTGATTTAATAACACAGGGAATAACCTTTAAACAGACTAAATATGGTTTTCTACTGTATAAATGAATATATAAGCACCAGTCTGAGAAGAGAGATTAATGCAGGAGCTGGGAGCTGAAATAAAACTGGATAGAAAGAATACACATGGAATAATAATGGATTTATTCTTAAGAAAACATGTACAATAAAGGAGTCAGTTCTCTAAATAACTGACCATTGTCCAGTGTATACCCCACCTCGGTCCCAAAGTAGCTGTAACAGGCTCAATTCTCTGATGAATACCTGAGTAAAGTTTTTTTTTTTGCTCCTCCAGAAGAATTTTTTTGAATTAAGAAAACAGTGGTGAATGCTAAAAGTGTAATGCTAAAAGAATGAGGTCCAATGACTGTCCTATTATACAGTTTCATTAAATTTAATAACCTGTAAACATTTGGCAAATGGAGAGAAGTCTAATGGTTTGAGTCGACCTAATATGTTACCTGACAAGAAGAGCGCCTTGTCCACAGAGAACTCCTCTGCAAACCGAATGTGGCAGAAGTGTTTCTTGCTTTTGCGGATGGCAGTGATGTCTCCACATGGACCAAAAACCTCCTCAATGATCTGCTCTGTGGCATTCTCTGGCAGGCCACCCACAAACACGGTCCTACAGCCAGGAGGGCGCTCTCTGGTGGCTGGAGGAGCAAGATCTGGAAAAGGCAGAGAAGATATTTGAAGTTATTTTAAGTTCTGAGGCATGCTTAGCTTTTAACTATAAAGATGAAGCTACACTGATAAAACACAACTTGAAACAGCAGTCCACTTGCATTACCGTACACTATGTAAGGATGGGCAATACGGACTTAAAATTATATCCCAATTTATTTTGGTGTTTATCATGGTATCAATAAATGATGATATAATACAGGGCTTGACATTGTTGCCCAGCAGGGAAGTAGGAAATAATTTTTACTTGCTAGACAACCAGATATCCTTGCCCAGAAAAAAAAGTGATGATTTTAATGGCTTTAAATTTAAATTCATTGAATAACCCGTTTTAAATGGTTAATCTATGGATATTTTATTAACTATTGTTATTCCTTTATCTGAATCAATGTAAATACAAAATACAATTTCCGTCAGGAAATTTAGCTGTAGTTACGTATCAAACTCGTATCACACTCTCCTCCACTGTGAACCTGATTGACCTGGTCTCTTCAAATTTTAAAATAGGCTCCCTGATAGCCCTCAGGACATTATCAATGTACAACAATAAAAAAAAACATGTTTATGAAAACATTGTTATTGTCAAACTAAATATCAACAATATAAAACATATTTAATAATATACTCAAAGTAAATAAAGTGTAACTCAACTCAACTCTCGGACCGATTTTGAATCTGAGATATCACAGTCACAAATGAGAAAAATAAATTGTTTTAGCTGTCTGCCAGATTAAAAATACAAAGAACAATAAAGCGCTCTTTATGTTTCCCAAAGTAACAATTTATTGAACTGAATTTATAAATCTACAAAAGCAACTGAGAAGATACATTTGTTGTATTTTGCTAAAGATTTGTTGCATTTATAACTCGCAATTATTACCATGCTCCAAAAACAGATAAAGTATTATAGCCTTAAATAAAATATAGTAATATTGGGGTAAAGACACTGTTAGTGTGTCTGCAGATCCAGAGAGACGCTCAGAGGGAGGGCCCTGTAAAACTCCCACAGACAGTGCTGTTGCTAATTAGCTTTCCTTTAGCTCCCTGCCCAAACAAGCTACTTTTTGATTCTGAACGACATAACAACGGAATTTTTTTAACTGATATATTGCAAATGAGAAAATATCGCCCATCACTAATGCTATGTATAGGTAATCCTGAAAGACCAGGAAGTCCTTTGGGCTTTTGAGAAACCTTGAGAGCTCCCTTTCTGCAGATCCATTGGTCACAGTATTATATAGCCATTCCCAAAGAAGCCATAAAGAGAATTTTAAGCAAAAAAATCATGCTGCATTTTTGGCTTAATTTCTTATTCCAACACTGAGGCTTTGGGTAGATAAACAAACACAGCCAGGACCTCAGCAGGAGGCTCATCTCAGTCAGTCTGGAGAAGCAGACGCTCAGCAGATTGAGGATATCAGCACAGAGCACAGTCACTTTCAGACAAACACACTTTATACTTCTGTTAAATCATGCCCTTTAGCTTTGCAGAAAGACAACTCACTGATGTCATTTAAACAAAAAGAAAAACATTTTAAAATCCAAATACAAAAGTTCAAAGTCAGCTGAAAGGTTTTTATCAGGTCCAAGTGTTTCCTGCAGTGGGAAACTGTAGTTTACTCATCACATTTACAAAGAATGACCACACTGGTTATATTGTTTGGGCTTATTTTGGTATAAATAGACATGGAAGCAGCTGAAAGCCCAGACTCAGACTGTTTCTCAGCTTGCTCTATCCCACAGACCTCTGTGTGAGAGTGAGAGGCCACTGCTACACTAACACTGGTCATCACCATCCATCAGCCCCACTGTAGAAATGCTTAGGGTTAGGTACACTTTGGCTTTTGGGGTTCAGTAAACTAGACTAGTTTGTCTATGAAACACTGAAATCTACATCACTGGATCAGTCATTACAGTTTAAACTAGGTCAGGTTGAGCTTTTCAGACTTTCAGCTATGAGACTTTACACACTACACAAACCGGCACATTAAATCTGGCCACAACAAGATGTACACAGAACTGTACAGTGAAGACCAAAATGAAGAAGGCAGAAGAGACTAAGGTGGAAACCGTATGCTGTTAATGTGAAAAATATTTCTGATATATGAAACTGACAAAATCGAAATGATTCTGCAACTTATTTTGGTTTATCTTAAAGGACTTCCAACAACAGAGAAGCAACATTTCTCAAAACAGGAGAGATGTAGCTCAAATCAAAATATATGACACATTTAACACAACTACACAGCAATCAATCAATCTTTGTTTATAAAGCACTCTTCATACAAGTATGCAGTACAAAGTGCTTTACATGGTCAAAAGCAAGAGCGAGAGAGAGAATAGGGTGACCTCTGGCTATGTTTTTCAGGTGATCAAATCCTTTTTTAATTACATATTTAATGTGTGGAATAAAACTAAGCTCAGAGTCAAAAATGACGCCCAGGTTTTTCACTTGTGATAATGGGTTGAAGGAAAATGCCTGTAATTTAGATAGGAGTTTCTCTCTCAGAACCAATTATTATTAAACTTCCGTTTTGTCCGGGTAAGCTAAGCAGCTAAAGGTTTTCTGCCATCCAGGATTTAATATCTAAAATGTAGTTAAAAAGGGCATCCATTGGTCTCATGTCATCAGGAGACACGAAGATGCATCATCGGCGTAACTGTGGAAGTTGATCCCATGCCTTCTGGGGACATGGCCAAGAGGGAGCATATGCAAATTAAAAAGAACAGGGCCTAAAGTTGACCCTTGGGGCACACCACATGTCATTTTATGGCTCTTTGAGGACCTTACCATAAACGTTCTGTCTGTAAGATAGGAAGTGAAGCACTTGTGGACAGTACAAGAGAGACTGGTGTTTGAGTCTGTTTAAAAGCAGAATATAGAAATATGGATCTGTTCAATTTTAAACGTGTCTCTGTTTCTCAAGTGCATAAAGTGCTGAAAGAAATTGATCACAAAAAGTCTATGGGTCCAGATACACTGGATCCATACCTCTTAAAGGCTACAGCTGATATCATTGCTGAACCCATCGCTCATATTTTTAATTTGAGTCTTTGCTCTAAAATCATACCTAAAAATTGGAAATCAGCCCAAATTCTCCCTCTATTTAAAAGGTGGGGATCCTGCAGATTTAAGACTCAAGGATCTTACCCACAGTTGAAATTTCTAAACTTTCAATTCTGGCTAAAATTTTTGAGTAAATTGTAAATTTACAAACAATTCTTGGCTGATAAACATATTTTTTTTTATTTTCAGTCAGGTTTTAGAGCTGGTCATAGCACTGTCACTGCTGCCACGATTGTAATAAATTACATAATTGGAACCTTAGATAAAAAACAGCACTGTGCAGCCTTATTCGTTGATCACTTTAAGGCGTTTGACTCAGTTGACCATGGTCTGCTTCTTGACAAATTAAGATCAATTGGTTTCAGTCATAACATCATAAAATAGTTTCAAAATTACAACTATAATTACAAATCATTCCCAGTGTGTTTTTGTAGAAGGACACAAATCTGAATTGCTTAACATTGGGGATGGGAATTGATAAGATTTTATCAATATCAATGCCAGTGTCGATTCTGCTTATCAATCCCATTCTTTATCGATTCTCTTATCGATTCCAGCTATATCTGTGAATAAAAATGAACCAGATTTGTGGCCACACAGTTTATTATGAAGCAGAAATAGAAGCTTATTTTTATTTTCATGTATGTGGGCCTATTTTAAACTGGGCTCACTAAACAGAAGTTACATGTATTGAATGTGCTGTTAAATTACTGGAAATTTATGCTTTTTAAATAAACAGGATTGTGGCTTTAATATTAATTTAGGGCCAGCAGAAGCAGCTTTGCACCGGTCTGTCTGAAAAAAAAAGCTCATTAAACTTATTAAACTAAACTAAACAGTCTGTGTTACTGTGACAGTGCAAAGCAGGGAGGGGCCACATCAGTGTCAGACAGGTGGGACAGGATTCAGCGTTTTCTATGGAGATTTCTTTCTTTCTATCGCTCGCTCCCTTCCATACTGTATTTCTTATGCAGGGGAATGAGCTCCTGCTGTCAGCGCGCGGACATTTAGCTCCTATGTCTGCGGCACTCTGGCTTCACTCTGGCTTCACTCTGGCGTGTCCACAAAGTGGGACGTGAGCGCGGCAGGCTCCATGTGTCTCCACCTCCACACTGCCGTGTCCCGTGATTAGAGAGAGGAGAATGACATGCACTGCACGATGAGCTTTGTAGGCTACTCATCGAAGACGACTTTTGCAGAAGTGAAAGTAAAAA
The DNA here is from genome assembly GCA_020698575.1 of Bostrychus sinensis. Classification (NCBI taxonomy): domain Eukaryota; kingdom Metazoa; phylum Chordata; class Actinopteri; order Gobiiformes; family Eleotridae; genus Bostrychus; species Bostrychus sinensis. The sequence continues at coordinate 36,382,771 of CM036248.1, forward strand.
GGTTAGAGGCGCTGCTCAGGGGCTGGGCGGGTTTCAGAACAAAACCTGCTCACACAAATACAGCTGCATCGATAAGAGGGATCCGTTAACGGCGGAGGCATACAATTCCGATGGATTGGAAAGGTTTCGATGCCCATCCCTACTTAACATAGTGAAAAGTGTTCCACAGGGGGCCTATTTTTTTCACTATTTTCATAAATGATTTGGGTAAAGATATTTATTAAAAAATGCATCTATATGCTGATGACACAGTCATTTAAACCTATGCTCCATCCATTGCAGGGGCAGTACAAGATCTTCAGGATGCATTTCAGTCATCAGAATTTGCACTTCTGAACTTGAAATTGATTTTAAATGTTTGCAAAGCAAAATTCATGGTCTTATCAAAAGCCCACTCCCCATTAGAAGGTGATTATAGCATCTCTACCTCAGATGAGAAATTCATTGAAAGGGTTCCATCGTACAAGTACTTGGGTATATGGATCAATGATAAGCTTACATTTAGTGTACATATCACCACTTTCATCAAAAAGCTCAAAGTGAAGGTTGTTTTTTATTTTAGACACAGATCTTGCTTTGCTTTCAGTGTTAAGAAAAAACTTGTGAATGAAACTTTTCTGTCTGTGACTGATTACAGTGACACCTTGTATATGCATGCTGCCTCAGCCATTTTATATAAACTTGATTCAGTGTATCATGCATCATTACGATTTATAACAAATGCAAAGTGCCCTCACTCACCACTGCACTCTTTGTGATTTGGTAGGTTGGACATCACTAATAACTCACAGAAAACAACACTCGTATATTTTCATCTATAAAGCAATATTGGGAAAACTTCCAGGATATCTTTGTAACCTACTCTGTATTAGCTCCAGGAGTGTGCCCCGGTCACTCACAGAGTTGGGGAAAACAGCCTTTTCCTACTCATTTCCGATGATAAATTTAAGGCAATCATAAAGAGTGTGGTAAAGGAGACGTGCTTGTTTTTCTTGAGAAGCTCACTATGTTTTTAAATAGTCATTATATGTTTTTCAATGTGTTTAATATGCTTAATCTTGCTGTATTTGTTGTTGATGACAGTATCAGCTGCTACCTTGGCCAGGTCTCTCTTGTAAAAGAGATTCTGAATCCTAATGGAACTTCCTGGTTAAATAAAGGTATAAATAAAATGAAAATAAATAAATAAATAAATAAATAAATAAAAGAATAGTGTGGTCTACTGTGTCAAATGCAGCACTTAGATCTATTAGCACCAAGACTGAGAGCTTTTGTGAGCCCCCGTTACACCTAAAATCATTTAAAACCTTCAGGAGAGCTGTCTCTGTATTGTGGTTCACCTTAAATCCAGACTGATATATCGCAAGCATATTAAGATTATTTAAAAAAAATTTGAGCTGAATAAAAACTTACTTACAAATGGTAAGTTTGATACTGGTGTGTAGTTGTTAAACTCATTACAATCCAAATTGCTCTTCTTCAGAAGGGGCCTCACCACTGCCGTTTTAAAGGCAGAAAAGAAGACGTCCATCTGAAGAGAGCAATTCATCATGCATAAAAGCTCATAAAAAAATCCATAAAATGTTTTAAAAAGTGGAGTGAGAATTGGATCTAAAAGACATGTGGTCGGTTTCACTGCGGAGAAAACTTTATATAAGGATCTCAGCATTAACCACAACAAAACTGTCCAGTGTTTCCTCAGGTAAAAAACAAATACTCAGATGTGTTTGTTCTGGTTGGATAAAATTACATCTGATAGTGTTGATTTTACCTCTGAAATGGTCTACAAACCTGCTCACAGAGAGAGTCTGTTGGGGTTCCTTGGGAGCTGTTAAAATCAGGGTTAAATAGATGATCAATGGTGGAAAAGAGGACCTTGGGATTATTTTCGTTATTACTGATTATTTTGGCCAAGTATGTGTTTCTTGAGTTCCTTGGTGCATTATTGTAAATTTTAAGTTGCTCACAGAAAATTTGATAATTTATTGTAATTTTATTTTCCCTCCATCTCCTTTCTGCCACCCTGCGATTTCTTTTGAGTTTTTTTTTTTTTTTACTTTCTCCATAGGGGCATAAGTTTTGTTTGGGTCTTTTTTGTTGTGAGTGGAGCAACAGAGTCGAGGCTTGTCTTCAGTTTACTGTTAAAATGTTCAAAAATAAAATCACAGGGTGCAGGTAAAATCACAGGAGGACATTTATCTAAAACCTTGATAACATTTACAGCCACTTTAGAGGTTAGATAGGGCTTCCCCACAGTTCGCGATGTTAAAAAAATCATACAGTAGTGGTCAGAGATATCCACAGAGGACACACCAGCGGACAGGCCATAGGTAATGACCAGATCCAGAGTGTGTCCTCTGTTGTGAGTTGGCTGTGTGACATGTTGGGTGAAATCCATATAGTTAAGAATGTTTAAAAATTCTTTTGAAATTGGGTCTAAAGGATTGTCTATGTGCAGATTAAACTCACTGGATAAATTATCATATTATTAGTTGTGTGATTGTTAAAAATTCTGAAAATTCATTGATAAAAGCAACACTTTCTTTAGGTGGTCTATATATTATGACATAAAATAGGAGGGCTGCTAAAAACAATGTTGTGATATTCAAAAGTGGTAAAATTATCAAATAAAATGTATTTGGTGGTGAGAGTGTTGTTGGTTAAAGATGCTGGGCCACCACCTTTCCTGACACTTTTTATAGAAAAAGAATAGTTAAAATTTGGTGGAGAGGCCTCAGTGAGGAAAACTGGATGCATCTGTGCCTAGCCATGTTTCAGTTAAAAATAAACAGTCAGGTGTCATGGTCTAAAATCAAATCATTGACAATAAAAGACTTGTTCAACAGAGAGTGGACATTTAAAAGTGCCATGTTGATGGAGACGGGTGACTTCTTGACTATAGAGTTTAGTGGTGATTGACATTTTTGAAGAGGTCAGAGGGTATTAATGTTTTTGGTGTTACTGAATTTATGAGGATATGAACTGTGATATTTATGTTGCTCTCTGTACCTCATTATGACAGGTATTGATGTATTGTCTGTGGGAGAGATAGGTCCAAGTCCAGTATTTTGTGAATTACTATTAGAAGTGGAACTGACGTAGGGGCTAGGACCTGGGGGACATCATTCAGTGACGGAATGGTCAGCAGGTGCAGCAGTTTTGGGTTTAACAAGACCAGAATGGGATGTGGACATACCTTACGGCCCACGTGTTGAGGTGGAGGTTCTTCAGCCCCAAAAAGATGTCATCTCTCCCAGAAGGCATCAAAATTGTAAATCAAACCAACACTATGGGACCCACAGGCAGAGGAGAGCCAGGTGTTGAGGCTGAGCAGCCTGCTGAAACAGCCTGTTCCTCTGCAAGTATGTGGGGGTGGGGCCAGAAATTAAAATATTCACCTGAAATTGTCCAAGAGGGCTGAAAAGTTGGAGGAAATCCAGCTTTAGCAGTTCAGACTGCTGTTTGCAGATATCATTGGTGCCTGCATGAATTATGACTCTATTGGCCTTTGGTTGGGAGTTTGTCCATTATGTCCATAACAGTGGCACCCGGGAGCGCCCCCCTCATCCACACGTTCCTCACTATGGAATCCCCAATGATGAGTGTGGAGAGAGGAGGATCTGTCAGGCATTGGGGGAACCGGTAGTTCGCTCACCATCCATGATGTCCACATTACGGTACCCGGGGTGGCGGGGGCCAGCGGTCAGAGGAGGAAAATCTCCGGGATCCAGGGCACTGAATGTGTTTCCCAGTGATAGCCCACCGGTGGGAGGAGAGCATGAAAGATGACTCCCCCGGGCCCTTCTGCAGCCGTTGCGGTTCCCTCTGGCTGGAGTGGAGCTGACCAGAGCCCCCCCCCCCCCTCCCCCATCACTATCAGTGATTGTCTCACTGATAGTCACAGACCTGAGCCCTTACACTGTATAAAAGAGGGTAATCTAAACGGACTACATTTGTACTTTTTACTACAGACTGTCCAGTGTTTTGATGTTATTTATAAATCCAGTCTTTTTCAACTTGATGTGACTCGGACAGTCAGGCAATAAAAAGAGAAAGAGAGAGGTCAGGGCTAAACACTAAGAAAAAAAATTAAGTGGATCTGAGAGAGACTCAGCAAGTTTGAGTTAAAAATGCACTGATGTGAGGTTATATTCACTGAGGAGACGAGGAGAGGAAGAAGAGGCAAAGGGAAGGCTGGAGGACTGTTGATGCTCAGAAAATAATGACTTCTTCTGATGGACTCCACATGTAATCTTGTTGGATAGATAAACTTATCCCTGAGATATGGACCGAAAGCCTGAAAGCAGCAGGAGATAATAATCCTTCATTTTCCTGAGCCACACCAGGAGTCTTTATACTGCACAGTCCCTCATTTTCTGTCTAAAAACCATGGGGCTATAAAACATTTAGTTATGTCCAATCATCTCACTCTGCGACCAATGTATGTGACATTATTAAGGTAAATGTCCCGTTGGTAATGTTCCTGTCATGTCTTCCCCACAGGGAGATGGAGCAGCTACAGTCTGAAGATGTGATTGTAGTCAAATGGTTTTCATTTAAAACGCCAGAGCAGCTTTTCTCCACTGATGTATTCTGCCTCCATTAGATTTCCCACTTTTCAAAAGTGATTAAACTGATATCTAACATTAGCCAGGTTTGAAGGCCAAGTGGGGAATGCAGCATAATCCCTCCAACATTTCCTGGGTCTGTCCAGGAGTCTGCTGCTGTTCCACATGCTCTGAATAACTCTACATGAGCAAACCAAGGTGAAGCACAATCAGGTATTTCCATGAAATAAAATAGCTTTGTACTATTTATTGCAGACCTTTTGGCCACATTTTAACAAACCATCACAATGGCTGTCTTACACTCCTTCACAAGATTCTTATTTGAATATTTTAAATGCAGGACACAGTGGAGGAGTCAGAGGGTGGAAAATGAGTTAGTATTAAATTAGTTAGTAGAAAATCAGTTAGTAGACAATAAGTTAGTAGAGAATGCGCTGCAGGCAGGAGTGACTGTAACCTGTGAGCATGAGAGAAGCACAACCTCAGAGAGAGTTTAGTTTGTTTCATTTTAAAATACTAAACAAAGTAAACTGACCTTTAGTTCATTCATGCAAAACACTGCAGATGCTGTAATGTGTCTTTGTATATTTAATAGAATAGAATAGAATAACTTTATTGTCATTGTACATAATACAACAAAATTGAGTGTAATCCTCCTCCGGTGCAAGTGCAAATAAATAAATACATAAATGAATAAATAAAATAAAATCAATAAAAACAATAAAAACAACAAATAAATAAATGAAGATAAAAGTGCAATGTTAAAAACACGCACACATCCATACTCAAGTTATTTCATGGATTCCTAATATATTACACAAAGGAGTGAAAATATAGCATTAAAAAGGCACTCAAGTTCCGGCAGCATTTAAAACCGTGATAGCTCGTGGATAAAAACTGTTTTTTAGTCTGTTTGTCCTTGCTTTAAAAGTCCTGTACCTTCTGCCTGAAGGCAGCAGTATAAACAGTGAATGTCCGGGGTGGGATGGGTCCCGTAAAATATTTAATGCTTTTTTCAGACAGCGGGAACTGTAGAGTTCTTCCAAAGATGGGAGAGGGTGGCCAATGATCTTCTGGGCTGTAGTGGTGACCTCTGGAGCGCTTTCCTGTCCACAACTGTGCAGCTGGAAAACCAGGCACAGACACAGTATGTCAAAATGCTCTCAATGAAGCAGTGGTAGAAGGACACCAGCAGTTTCTCACCCAGGTTGTTCTTCTTTAGGAGTCTGAGAAAGTACATTCTCTGCTGGGCCTTCTTCACAAGAGCAGTGGTGTTAGCACTCCAGGACAGGTCCTCCTGTACTGGTAACACCCAGGAACTTGAAGGCAGCCACCCTTTCCACACAGTCCCCGCCGATGTTTCCTCCTATAATCCACTATCAGTTCCTTGGTCTTGGTGGTGTTCAGGACCAGGTTGTTGTCCCCACACCAGACACAGAGCCGCTCCACCTCTTCCCGATAGGCGGACTCATCCCCTCCGGAGATGAGCCCCACCACAGTGGTATCGTCAGCAAACTTGATGATGGTGTTGCTGGTGTGGGTGGAGGTGCAGTCATGGGTGTAGAGGGTGTAGAGCAGGGGGCTCAGCACACAGCCCTGTGGGGAGCCGGTGTTGAGGCTGAGGGCTGTGGACATGTGGGCGCCTACTCTAACCCTCTGAGAGCGGCCTGTCAGGAAGTCCAAGATCCAGAGGCAGATGGAATTGGAGAGTCCAAGGGCCTCTAGTTTGGACATCAGTCTGTGGGGGAGGATAGTGTTAAAGCGGAGCTGAAGTCTACAAAGAGCAGCCTCGCGTAGCTCCCTGACTGCTTCAGGTGTGACAGAGCAGTGTGGAGCGTGGTGGTGACGGCGTCCTCTGTGGATCTGTTTGCCCTGTACGCAAACTGATGACTGTCCAATGTAGGTGGGAGGCAGGAAATAATGTGACTACGTACCAGTTTTTCAAAGCACTTCATGATGACCGGGGTGAGTGCAACTGGTCTGTAGTCATTTAAGCTGCTGATTGTGGACTTTTTGGGCAGAAGGATAATGGTTGAGGACTTCAGGCAGGGTGGGACAGTAGACTGGAGTAAGGACTGGTTAAAGATCTTGGTGAAGACCCCAGCCAGCTGGTCTGCGCAGTCCTTCAGCACCCGTCCAGCAATGCCATCTGGTCCGGCTGCCTTCCTCGGATTCACAGCCCTCAGCGTGCGCCTAACCTCATGCTCCTCCACAGTGAGGGAGGGGCTGCTGAGTGCTGGTGACTGTGGTGCAGCTGCCTCCTGTGGCTCCACCTCAAAGCGGGCAAAGAAGAAGTTTAGCTCCTCTGCCAGCGAAGGGTCCCCGTCGACAGCAGAGAGATTTGGCCTGTAGTTGGTGATATGCCGGATCCCTTGCCACCCCTGCCTTGTGTTGTTCCTACTGAAGTTGTCCTCAATCCTCTGCTTGTAGTCCATCTTGGCCCGTCGGATGCCTCTCTTCAGATTGGTTCTTGCAGCACTGTATAGCTCCATATCACCAGACCTGAAAGCCGTGTTTTTCTCTCGCAACAGGCGCTGGACCTCTCTGTTCATCCAGGGTTTCTGATTGGGATAAACCCGGATGTGTTTGTCCACAGCAACAGTGTCGGTACAATGTTTGATGTAACTCAGGACTGCTGCTGTGTGCTCCTCCAGGTTCGGGTGATGGAAAATGTCCCAGTTGGTTCTCTCAAAACAGTCCTGCAGCTGGTGAGAGGCACCTTCAGGACAAGTTTTAACAGTCCTAATTGTAGTAGGAGCCTGTATTGTATTTTATATTGTGTGTTTCCCTGTAAAATGCAGTTTTTTATGTATTTGAAGAAAAGTAGTGTGTCAGCTGATAACACACTAAGCTCTAAAGTCTAGTTTGATGTCATGTATTTTAATGTGGTGAATGGGTGAAATAAAAGGTTTGCTGTTCAACGGTGGGGGTAGGATTGGAAACAGGACAGATATAGAGATGTTCTGGTAGTGAAGTTTTAATGGGAACACTACTGATGGAATAATGTGCTTTTGATTTCCTAGGAAATGATAATATTGAGATGTTTTGGAGCTATAGCTTTTTTAATGTCACATTAAACTTTTACAAAAGAAGCCCAGAGGTGTTTCTAGGTTTGGTCACATCTGAAGATTTGAATAATGGTGTAAAAAGAGCTTTAATGAGATTTTAAACAGGTGAGAGATGAGGAGATAATAGGCTACAATGGGACTGAAATGTCACAGACAGTAACTGGGACAGAATGCAGAAGCAGAGGGAACAAAATTAATCTCTCAACAGTCTGAACTTTGATTTTCCATTTCATCTTCTCCGATTTACACTCCGCTGTTTGCCTGTATCCTCAGGACAAACTAGAAAGCCATTTTAGGAATTAAACATTTAATAATCTATTCCATGATACACGATGGTGATACTGAGACAATGCACCAGTAAAACAGATTTATGGGTGTTGTTAAAAAGACGTTAGGTTTAAAAGGCTTCTAAACTCCCAAAAGTATCAGCAGTGAACAGCTTTGGTTTTCGTCACCTTGAAGGCGACACATTAGACTTCTTTAGAAAAAAGCAGTCCCTATAGACAGAATATTTTCTCTGTCAGGAAGAAGGAAAAGTCAAAGGACCTCCTGCCATTCTGTTTCTCAGGAAAACTGGAAGGTGGAGGTGGATAAATATAACCCGCTGTTTCTCAGCTGCACAATCATACCTAGCCTGAATTCACAAATCCATTAGCTGTGATTTCCTTATTTTACCTGCAACATGTCAGCAGACTTTACATTAACAAGATTAATTGTAATACTTTAAATAGAAAAATACAAAGTTCTGTTCTCTATGCTGCTGAACAGTGGTTTCCAGATTCTGAAGAAAATTTGAATAAAACCCATGAGCCAGACATTTGACTAGAAGCAACATGACCTGACTCGCTTTACCATCTCATTCAACAAAAACACTAGCAGAGGTTATAAACTTCACAAACCTCACAGTTAAATGAGGGTGAAGACAGTGCAGTGACTTACTGGGGTTGGGGGGGAACAGAGTGCAGCTCTTGCAGTGGACGATCTCCTTGACGACAGGTACATCCTGTGATACAGGAGGCAGCATTCCCAAAGCAGGCATTAGTGGATTCATGGGGGTGATTCCGGTCAACATTGCCAGGTTTGGGTCATAGTCTAGAAAGAAGAGACTGAGGTTACCAAATGAGGTTACAACATGTCCACACACATAAGAAGAGTTCCAAGTGCTTAAGCTCAACTGCTGTTCACTGATTCACTGACATGCAAAAAGCTTGTATGATAGCATACATTTTTGATAAATATTCAAACACAAAGGTATTATGAACTTATGAGCCTTTCCACATGATGGTTTAGCAGTATTTTGTATCACTGACCCACACAAACTCTCTACTGCAACATGACTTTCTGATGTTAAACACTGTATATCCTTGGGTTGTGATTAAAGTAATTACATTCTGAGTTGTTCATCAGTCACAAAGTGCAGAATGAGTGAAAAAAGTAACATCTGATTGTGTTCAGCTCCTCGTTATTAATGCTTCTCCACTGCATTGTCCTCCCTGGCCTACTCTCCTCTCAGCTCCAAGGGAAAATGTTGCTCCTGGGGGTCAGTGGAAGGTGCGGTAGTAGAAAGACATAAGTGATCGCTGTGAGGCATGCTGGGTAATATTCTCTAATGAGGCAGAGAACCACACCACCTGGAACCAAACCAGTGGCTGGAATCTGCCTCGTTCCATTTCTGCCAAGAGTCTCTCTCTCCTTTGATCTCTTTTTTCAGCAGGACACTTCCCCTACGATCTCTACAACATCATTTCTTTAAGGGTGCATTCACACCAGCCCTGTTTGGTCTGCTTTAATTGAAATTTAGTTTGTTTGCTCGGAAAGTCCGGTTTGTTTGGGGAGGTGTGAATGTGCAATCGAACTCTGATCCGAACCAAAAAAGTGAACTCTGGTCCACCTGAAAAGGTGGATCTCAGCTCGGTTGAAGTGAACCTTGCTGCGGTTCGATAGCATAAGTGACCGCAAAGCGGACCAAACTGCGACCTAAAAACCAGGAAGCGGACCACGCTGCGGGGCTTTGTGGGTCAACACAATCAAAACAAACGCATGTGTACAGCAATAACAGAAGGAAGGTATAAGCCCTGATAGAGATGTGTGACCACTCACAAAATCAACCAAGTTTTCAAGCTAATTAGAGGAAAATGGAGGCGTTGGGATTCCCTGTACAGCAGAGCAATGATGCCAAAAGCTTATATTGTGATTAATTTATTCTACCTGTAATAAGGCTAAATAAATGTGGTCAGGCCCTACCTTGCTCAGTGTCTGTGGCCTATAACGTGGACAACAGGAATCTGTAGTTGTCTGTCTCTCTGCCCTGAGTCCGCTACCTCACCCAGTATAAAAATAACATCCTTGGTGGTCCGCTGTCTCATCTGCCGCCCAGGCCAAGAGCATACGTGTATATCTGACACATTTGCAAAAATCCAACCAGAAATCCCAACTCCACTTGAATGTGATGCTGCTCTTTTGTTTACATCATTTGATGGAACAGGTAGGTGTTCTTCACTAACCAATAGATGAGCAGGGTTTCCTTTTCACTGTTTCCTCTGTCCTCTCCTTCAGTAATTCTCAATGCAGCGCCACCACAGGTGAGGGGGGAAATACCTTATTCAAAAGGTTTGGTTTGTTTGCCAAAGTGCAGTGTGAAAGCGAACTGCACCAGCTGAAAACTGCAACAGTGTTGCAACTTTAGTCCCCAATCGAACCAAGTCTACCTGACTATTAGGTGTGAAAATGACCTAAGTATCCTCAAAGGGTTTATGCTTTCTAAAAGTCGTCAGTGTTTCGTTAGGATCGTACTGTTGTGAGATAGGGATCTCCCAGTAGATACTAACCCCAGCCACAAGGGGTCAGTAAAGGAACAAAGGAGTACTTTTCATGGATTCTTTACCATTGTGAGATATAAGGTGTTTGTAACTCAATAGAAAGAGCATTTACCCCTGAACTAGAAGATCCCCAATCCTCGCATTAATATTATGAAATACAGTCAATGCCTATGGAGGCCTGTGTGTTCTGAGTACTTCAAGTCCAATGCCCCTGAGCCTCTCATATGTGAGCCTCCTCTCTCTGAGACACTGCAGCAGCTCTCTCCCCACTGCCTTCTCATCCCATTCCAACATTAAAAGTTAGTGCTAAGTAAGTAAATATGTCTTTTCTGATCATTTTTGAGTAAAAAATTAGTAATGCAATCTGAAAAAGATGGCGGGTTTCGCTGACATTGCCATTAATGAAATGTGCGTGAAGCGCTTCTGTTAATAAAACCTCTTAAACTGTTTTAAAACTTTAACAAATGATATCTCCACAATCCCGGCACCTAGATTCCTGAAACATCAGAAAGCTTAAAATCTTCTTAATCATCACAAGTTTACTGCATATCTCTATGTGATGTGAGTTCTGTATACAGCTGCGCAAAGGCACAATATCATTACAAATACCCTACGCATAGTGCATGATGTGCCTAATGGGCGCAGCGGCACTGCACACAGCTGATTTAAAAGTGCTGGGGGCAATTTGCTTTTTGCCCATGCTTATATCATGTTTGCCAACTCCTCCTGTTATTTTCTCCACTCTCCCCCAACTCAGTCTGTGAGAACAGTAATCTACATGGTGGTCTGAAATGCTGCCCCATGGCAAAAAAAATATATACATAAACAAACTCATGAGATCGCGCTCCACTCAGTCAGCAAGTGGGCCTCTCTGTTCTGCATGCACCCAAAAACTCATGGCATCTCCCCAGTGCACCTCCTGAGCATTCAGCAAAAATAGACCAGACATTTGGTCCAAGGATCAAATAAGAGCTTACAGCAAAGGAACATGGCACCAAGCTGAAACACACTACAGTCTGTGTGCTGAGTGTGATGGAGTGAGGAGGAGGAATAAAATTAACCAGACAAAAAGTGAGTTTCCAATCCATCCAGTCTGCTCATCCATTTTGAAAGCAGCTTGGATTCACTGTGTTTTACAGTGTTTACTCTTACATTTATATACTGCAGAGACACACGAGCCCACCTCACCTCCAAGCTGTGCTTTATAGAGAATGTCCAGACCTGCTACTGATCCATACTGTCTGCAGTACACTGTTTTGGCCTTTGTCCCTCTGATGCTTTAGATCCTGTTTTCCTCCAGGAATCAGAGTTTTGCTTCTATTCTGAGATGTGTTCAGGAAACCTAGGTCATCTCAACTAATGCAGCTTTCCCCCAAACTGTCTTTATTATATTGTTTTTATTGAGCTATGACTTTTAAACTTCACTGTCCATTCAATTTCTCATTAAAATTCAAAAATAGAGAGGTGTTTGTCTGGGATTGTGACTGGTTGGGAATATGGCAGAATGTTTAGCATTCCATCGTCACAGCAAGAAGGTCATGGGATTCATCTGCGGAGCAGTCAGCAGTGTCCTTGTGTGGAGTTCTGTCTGTGCTGTCTGTGCTACCCTGAATTCTGTCCTGGTACTCCTCCCACTGTCTAAACACATACAGACACTTTACAGCAGTTTTAATTAGCACACACAATGACCAATGTTGGTAAAGTGGTGGCTCTTACACTAAATATAAGTGGTAGCAAATCAAATTTGACAGTTATCTTTTTGGCTTCTGTGTAGCCCACCTATGCCCGGTGTGTTGAGTTAGGGGCTCCTGCGTTCTTTGCCAACTCCAAGGCAGAAAACACTACAAGTAGCAAATATCAAAAATGTAATATATCTAATTAATTACTCCTCTTAAGGCCTAAGTTCTTCTAGATTCAGTAGTTACCATTTAAAGTTAACATCCAATAAGCATATGACACTCATCCAGTCATAAATGGCCAATTTTAAAAAGTTACATTGTTACTGTCAAGTGACAAATACAGTATGTCCCGTTTATAAAACATCATAAAATAGTATACATCCATAGTTTTTTCTTGCCTGGAAATTCCAGACTCACCGCTGTACCAGCGGATGAGTCTGGTCGCCTTAGAATCAATTCGATTTCTAGGGTGGAGCAAATCCGAGTTAACGGACAGCGGAGTTAGCCAATCAGAAAATGGCGGACGTGACGTTAACAAAGCGACAAGAATGTGAGAAAGTAAACAAACGGAGTAGTGAAGCCACGAGGGAGTTATTTCAACATTACCGTACCATACCGCTGAATGAAACAAACTCTCGGCTCCTCGGTGTGCCATCTTGATTGTTGTCGGCGAGGAGACGCGTACGTGTCTCCAGCCTCCCTCAGAATCTGATTAAAGCTCTCCCGGAGGTGGAAGTTGAAGATCCCTCTCTGCAGAGTCTGTCTGGCCAGAGTCTCCTCCGCCAACGGTTCCAACTCACCATCAGGTGGTGATCAGTTGACAGCTCAGCCCCTCTCCTCATCCAAGTGTCCAAGACATACAGCCGAAGGTCAGATGACACGACTACCAAGTTGATGATCGGCGTCCGGCCTAGGGTGTCCTGGTGCCATGTGCACCAACGGACAACCTTGTGCTTGAACATGGTGTCTGTTATGGAAAAATTGTGGCTAGCATGGAAGTCCAGTAACAGAACACTGCTCGGGTTCAGATCGGGGAGGCTGTTTCTTCCAATCACACCCCTCCAGGTATGAATGTTGAAGTCCCCCAGTAGAATAATGGAGTCCCCAGTCAGAGCACTTTCCAGTATCTCTCCCATGGGACTCCAAGAAGGATGGGTACTCTATACTGCTGTTCAGCCTGTAAACTGAAACCACAGTGAGAGACCTGTCCCAAACCATTTATTCCATTTATTTTGCCCTCCTCTGCTCTATCATCCAACCTGTTAGCTTTAGCCTTTCTAGTCGTATCATCGCTCTCCGATCCTGATCTGTCACTCACAGAACTACTGCTCCTCACTTTCCTTTTTTACTGGCTTCTTGCCATAGCATGATGTTATCTTCTCCGTCTGAACTATCAACCATAATTGATACATTCACAATACAACTGTTGCTTACCCACCGCCAACCGCGAGTTTCCAGCTGAATCTCGCGCTGCAGCACCATCTTACGCTCATTTTTTTCTCGATGTTAAGCTCGCACTTAATACGATTACTTCCTGGTTGCACATGCACAAAGCTAATACAAACAATGACCAGCGGGGGTTGTACACAGACGCAGCACTTCCTTTAGCTCTTCAAAATAAAAATAAATAAAATATATCGACTGCATTTTACTTTGTACATATTTTAAATTATCTCCAAGTACTTTTATAAACGTTTATATTTATGCAACTTTTTAACTTATTTAAGCTTTTTAACCATTTTAAACTGCAACTACTGTTATGAACTGTATCTTATATTAGCAATGCATACGCTGCAAAAAAAAAAAAAAAAAAATCAATATCTGCATTAGTTAAAATAAACTGAATTTAATTTGTTAATCTTGATTCAAGTAATTTTCACTAAATTGGATTTATTTACTTATGAGGTTACTTATTACTAGATTATTTGTCTAATTTCAAGTTATTTTTTTACTTATTTAAAGCAAAATTATCTGTCAGTGGAATTTCCTTACCCCAAGAACAGATTATTTTTGCTTGAACTATGTAAAAATAGCTTGAAACAGTAATGAAATAACTTGAAATTAGTCAAATAATCTACCATAATAAGTAAATAAATTCAATCTAGTGAAAATAACTCGAAACAAGATTTACAATCTGAATTCAAGTCACCTTAACTAATGTAGATATTGATTTTTTTTTTTTGCAGTGTGCCCATTTTTATCCGGGGTTACACCTGTATTGCTCATATTTCTGGGCATTTCATGGCTTTATTAGACCAGACTGTAGAGACCATAGGCGTCGCCACGGGTGGGCCTGGCTGGGCCTCGGCCCACCCACTTTGGTCTGAAGCCCAGCCAGTTCAAATAGGCTACTTGATTTTCATCCACCTCCATCCACCTGCCCTGCTGCCATTAGGGTTAGGGTTAAGGCGCATTACGAGAGAGGGGAGTGGGATTTGCGCTAACGGAAAACATGACACATGTGGGGACATAAATATAATCCAACCCATATGTACACACTTTTCAATAAATGTGAGTGAAGCTAAATACACTGTGTTTGTGCAGCATATTAAGAAAAAAAAGCATAATGATCAGGATAAGAAAACATTTTCCTCACTAATTGAAGTCCTCAACGCATGTCCAGGTGACATATTTCCACAAGTGAACCAACTCCTTAGAGCACTTCTCACACTGCCCCTGACATCCTGTACTGTGGAGAGACTCTTTTCAGCTGTAAACAGAATCAAAACGGGCACCAGGGCAATGCTGCTCACAGAAAGACTGAACTCTTTATCGCTGATTTCCTTTGAACAGGAAGTAACGGAGAGTATTGATTACAGTGAGATAATTGCAGTGTTCAATGAGAAACCTTATTGTAGGCAAAATTTTGATTGTTTTTGTTTTTTGTCTGTTAAAGAGGTTGCATATAATAACGTATAACAAAAGTTTAAATAAATGGCGCAAGGGAGATTTTCAAAATATTATTGTCGTTTTGGTCATGTCTTTCACATTAAGCACCATAAACAGTGACAGGCACACACAAGTGTCTAGGCGCGGCTAGAGCAGAAACCTCCCTCACTTGCACACACTTGCTTTTGCCCAGCCAGTAATCACTAGGCCCATCCACGTTTGCAATCCTGGTGCTGCCACTGGTAGAGACGAGACAGAATATCATCAGGGAGAGAGCGGGGCAGATTGAGACAGACTCAAACACACAACACTGAGGTGAGTTATAAGCACTGCATGCACCTCCAACAGAGCTACACTACAGTGCTTGTAGTATTGTTTTATTGTGTGTTAGTCTGTGTACTGCATGGCTCTGGCACACGCTCAGAGCACAGTAATCAGCAGTATAATCATCCAATGTCCAGTCCTAATTATGTTAAAAGAAATATAAAGTCTGAGCCTCTAATCAGCTTGGACTAAACCGTTTTTTTTTTTGACTGAGAGAAGCTAATGGCTTCCTGCCACACTTGCCCTCTACTTTCCCCCATAGAAATGAACTCTATCATTTCTGGAGTCTGCTGAGCAACAGAATGGTGAACGCTCTGCCCACTATGTTCTGGTTATCCAGCTGTCTGTCTGGATCAGTCCTCTGGGCTTAAGGCAGAGTACAAATACACTTTCATGGCTCACACTGGACAAACAGAGGTGGGGTCTGGTTAACAAAGGCTCTCCAGCTTAGACTGAATCTTTAATGAATGACCCTTATAGTGACATCTTAAAAACCATAGTAAACCAACACAAAGTCTGACCAGTCACCTTTACACACACTGGACCAAAACAAGTGTGAGTGTAATCCATGTACTCACGGGAATGGGTATAAAACACAGCACACTTGTACATTTTAAATATGACTTACTCAGCTCACGGTTCACACTTTTTTATTAATTATCTGCTACAGCAACAGTACAAGTTGATGGAACAAAACATCCTCATCTGTTCAAATCCTCGAAAATAAGCCAGAGACATCGGATTTGTCCCAGTTAAAGATTTCCTTGTTCTTTAGTGCCCTGATCAAACTCTTTTTATCATCTCAACAGCAGATGTCCCTGTTCTAAGTATGGCTTAAGGCGAACACTGGCCTTGTAAAATGAAGCTGGTCTCAGGGCTCTGCCAAGCACAGGTGAACAGATTAACATTATTAATGCTGTGCCTGTTTCAAGGCTGTGTTGCTATGAGCTGAAGGACATGAGGAGACAGTAAAGGTATTAACTCCACCTGTGCTGCTCCCATGACAACTGAGATGAAAACACAAAGAGGACATGCAGGCATTAGACACCTGAATACAACACAAGTCCCACTCAGAACTCTAACTCTAACCTTGTTCATAGGGCACATTTAAACTGTTCCAGTGATGATCTCAGTCAAGAATGTAGCTATAAATATGTTATAATAACTAAAATCTTTCGACATGTAATCATACAATGACATTTATATCCACTGGAGTGTTACAACTCTTTATCACATCATAAAAATAAGTTTTTAAATTCATCTCTGTCAGCAACTATCAGGATGGTTTCTCTCTTTGTCCCACAGTAATCACTTTCCTTTTTATGTAGACAGGTGTTCACCTGAATCAGCTGAAAGTGGACTTCTCGGGCAAAACTTTCAGTGAATAACAAATGAATAGATAAAGAATACATACCAGACTCAGCAATAACCGATTACTTTAACCCTCTCTGTTTCACTATTCCACCATGTGTGTGGTAAGGTGAGGGAAGCTAATGTTACCATTATCATTATACAACATACTGACTCAATACAGACACCACTAACACATCTTGTAATCACTATAAAGTTACCACTAACAAAGGTGAACAGACTGACTACAGATACTAGAGGCTGGTTCTAGACACAGCCAAGTTTCCTGTGTAGATTATATCACTCTGTTTTAATCCTCCACACAGAAGCTTCTCCTGACACTCCAGCATCCCCTCTCCAGAGTTAAAGAAAGGCATTACTTTACAATATTTGAAATACAGCAGCTTGTGCCCATTCCTTTAATATTTCTGTCAAAGTGCATTTGGAAAACTATTAGTTTCTGAACATGCACTGACACTGTTTATAAACACACTCACACAAGACTGGCATTTCAAATATAAAAGTGCATTAAAGCTGAAAAGTGGGAGGTGGTTTATAAAAGGCTTTAGAGAAAGGTTTTTTACTGAAGAGTGAAACACAGAGCAAGAATAACTCTTCAGAGATGGTGAGAGGAGAAGGAGAACACATCTCAAAGTTATGTTATAGGAAAGTTATCGGTGAGGCACAATGATATATCATGAATCAGAAGACATACCTAAAGTTCCTGAGGGTGGAAATAAAATGGGATTTGAACTGTTTATGTGATGAAAAGTGATCAGAGCAGTACCTGGGACCAGTGTCTGTCCGCTCAGACCCAGTGGAGACATCCCCAGGCTGTTCATGCCTGTGGCCCAGGACCTGGGGTCTGACATGGGCATCGAGACTGAGCTGGAGTCCATGGTGAGGTTCTGGGTCACTTCAGCTGAGAGACAGAGACAGAGGAGAGAGAGAAAGAGTTACCTGTTAGGACACCATTTTAAAGCACATAAAGAAATTAAGCTATTCACATATTTCTCAAAGCTCCCTTAAACTTCTCTTTCAGCACCAGGGACAGCGACACAGACCAGCATCTCTGTCAGCACCATAGACAGCAACATCAGCCAGCATCTCTGTTAGTACCAGTGACAGCGACACAAGCTATTTGGCAAAATCTAGGACTCATTTTTGATGAGGCAATGTCTCTAAAACAGGGGTCTCCAACCTTTTTGGGTTTGAGGGCTACCCAAAAGATGAGAGGGCTACTTGTACAAAATAATCTGTAGTATCTTTACATGCCTTTCAAATGACACTAGGATTGTATGATTGTTTGCTTTGCATTAATGAAAATGTTTATAAAAATAATCTTGTAATTAAACATAAAAACAAGTTTAAAAAAATAAATTGACTAAAACACTGCAGTAGTCACTGTTTATAAATATCCCTCGCGGGCACCTCCCAAGCTCCAGAAGGGCTACCTGGTGCTCGCGGGCACATCGTTGGTGACCCCTGCTCTAGAACATCACTCAAAACAGCTTTTAAAGAACTGCTATTACCAACTGCGCAACATCTCTAAACTCAGAGCAATGATTTCAAAAGATGAACATGAGATGATAATTAATGCTTTTGTCTCCTCGCAACTTGACTTCTGTAACAGCCTGTTCACTTGTCTGAACAAGAAGGAGCTTGACTCGTCTGCAGCCGGTCTAGAATTCTGCTGCGAGGCTTCTGACTCGCACTAACAGATGTGCCCATATAACTCCTATCCTGAAGTCCTTGTATTGGCTTTCACTCACTCATCAAATACATTATAAAATCCTTGTCCTGACCTGTATCTCTCAGGCCTGATTTGGCCCTAGATCAGATTGATTGATATTGTATTTTATGTATATATTTATTAGTGCTGTCAATCGATAAAAAATTTTATCAGATTAATCACACTCGGGCTGTGATTAATCATGATTAATCACAATGACAAGATGCAGCGTTTAAATAAATAAAAAAGTCCAGAGAGGTTGAGGAGTGTGTTTTTACTTGGATAAAAAAATACATCTCAGAAATAACTTCTGAATATTGTGAGAGCCTTTAATAAGTCTGTGTAGTAACTGGCCAACCATTAAATATGCTGCAGTGTGGGAGTATTGGACTGCTGCTAATATTCTAACTCAAAGTTATTTCGGCTTGGAGCCGAGAGTCTTATCACACCAAGAACGCAAACAAAGGCATATATCTGTCCTATACACACTGCAGCCCAATAAGTATGCCAGAAGAGGCTTTCCTTCCTGTGAAAGAAACCAGAGACCTGGTACGGGATAGCACCATGTTTCCAGGAAGCAGATAATTAACTTGCATGGTGTGTAAAAAACTCTGTGCGTTTGAGGATCGAAACATACAGCCACACTGCCATCTAGTAGCAAGACAGACTGTGGTCCCTGCTAGTATTCATTCCAATAAAAGAATGCGTATTGAAGTTTTCGTGTATCACTCATCTGTTCAAGAGACGGATTTCATGCAATGACATGTTAAAGGAACATGTCATACTATGTTTTGTGCAAACTGCTGAAATCATCATGTTTAATATTGGTTGGATATGTGCTTATTCAGTATCATTGTTCACCAGTATGTTTATGTTTGTTGCTACAAAAAGTTCTGAGTCCACTCAGTTTAAATGTAACATGGCTTAAAATCTAGTTAAATTGAAGTGGAGTAAAACACATTTACTTTGCGTCTAGCAAAGGTAATTTTACATTCCCCACTATCACTGCAGAGGACGGAGGGCCGTCCCGTTAACACGGAGTCAAAGATACACCCCTCTCAGTCCCTCTTCTTTAGTCTCTCCTCTTCAGTCCTCGTCTCAGTCCTTTGTCTTTTTCATCTTCTGCGTCTTCTGAGTCTATGTTTTTCCTTCTTCTCATCTCATTTTTGTTGCGTTAAGTTTACTTTGCCGGTGATAAAATCTTTTCACGATAAGTCGTCTAAACTTTTATTTGATAGCAAGTATCATTTTTGTAGTTTATTTTGAAAAGCCTCGCATTGCGCCACATCCGCCAGCTTTAACAACCGCTGCCTTGACCAAAACTGCTATTTTAAGAAGTTATACTAGAGTTTTTATTGAATTTTTCATTTGGCATTAAAAGGACATTTGCCACACTCTGAGACTTTGACGCTGCCTTTCGCTGAACAACAGCTAAACTCTCCCTGAGCAGTATCACGCTCGCTGTTCAAACATAACGGGATATCTGATCTGGCGACCGGCTTGTGGAGATTTCAGAGGACCCCACAAACCGCGGCTTGGAGCAGGACGACCAGCCTGCAACACCTCGTGGATCCAGAAGGACCAACATCCGAGCCGCCGGCTGAACCCGGAGGCTGGCTTGTTGTCACCGCACTCCCCCCTCCTGTGCCGAGTACAGTAAGCCCAGTGTTGTGTGACAGAGTTGGCGTTAATAGTTGCAGAGTCTCATTCCACCTTTATTCCCTAAAATCTCCAATAATTTAATGAGTCATACTATAACTTTACTCCACTACAATTCATCATTAATAATTAGTAATTCTGCATAACGGTTCTGTTCAGAATTACATTCCTTTCAATATTTACCTGTGCCTCAGTACACTATTCTGCCTAACTGTGTAAATAAATGTTATACTTAATCCAATTCCAGTTGAGTTTGGTGATCTTTATCTTTTATAATAAGTCCCTGCTGGTAAACCTTTCCCTCCTTTAGACATTTAGTTTAGGTGTTTAATCTGCATGTTAGCGCAAGGTTGACTGGTACCATGCAGAATTAATCCTCTTAATCTTTGTCTTAAGTATATATATTTTATATATGTATGCTACAGCAGACACCTGAGCCTCCCCTCTGCTCCTCTCAGCGCCGTGGACACGGTCACCTGTCCACAGTGAGGCTGCCGCTCTGAGTCGAGAACTGACGCTTTATGAAAAACAATACATTAAAAAAATGAAATGTTTGTAGGAGTTTGCGGCTTGTGTCTCCATAAGTTCAGGGATGGCCATGGACCACTCCCCGCTCTCACCACCGGTCCAGGACGCACAGAAAGCACGCGCACAAACAGAGGCAGTGAAAGGAAGCGATATAAAAAGCGTAACATTTATTAGTAAAAAGTCTTACACGAGACTGGACGCACGAGTCGTTCACTGTGAAAGCAAGTCAATGCTGTGATATACGCACATTTCCACCATGGTCACATGCCCCCTGACACGGCTTCACGCCCTCCAAAGTGCTTTGAGAAGCGCTGGTGTACGGCAAAACAGATCGTGTGATTAATTTGCGTTAATAATTTTTTTTTTTTTTATTAATCGCATGAGTTAATGCGTTAACGTTGACAGCCCTAATATTTATGTATATATTGTATATTATGTAATTTAAAGTGTTTTTGGTATTTTATTGTCTTTTTATTGTGAAGCACTTTGTGACTGTTGTCTGAGAAAGGTGCTATATAAATAAACTTAAATTACTTACTTTACTTACTTACAGCCAGCGTCTCTGTCAGCACCAGAGACAGCGACACGAGACTCAGCAGTAAAACAGTGTTGCATAACAAAGCAAACACATTTAGACTGTTGTGGTAACAATCCCACACTAAAGTTAACATGGACACATCACACATCTGTCTGGCTCACATTCTTCTGACTTGACTCTGTCTCCCAGCACTAAATGCTCTCTCCTCTGCTCCTCCTGCTCCTCTCAGTCAGACTGGTAAACTGGTGTAACTGCTGTCTGAGCCAGGCTGCCCTCTTCATAGTCGGTGATGTGTAATAATGCTGCTGGCTGATTTCAGAGCTATCTGCTGCCATGGACACACAGAGCGCTGGAGATAACACAGCCTGTGACAGTGTGTGGCTTGTTAACAAACACAACCCTGTTAACTGAGGCCACTTCTGAGGAATCAGACTTCAGCACCAGAACAGATATACTACAGATTACACCGCATTATGGTTGTATTAAAGGGATATATCTTCAATCAGACTGAGGTTTATGGCCTGGCTCTATTATAGGGATATTATAGGGATAAGAGTTCATGTTTTCAAAGTCATTACCATTTAGACAGGTGATTGCCAGAAAAGACAAGAACACTTAGAGCTAAAAGTTTACCAAAGCTTTAATCTTTCATTATCTGCTCCTTTACTGTCAATAACACTGCACTGACTCCAGCTCTATTGTTCTATGTTCTTCACCCACATTTACTTCACTCTGTGAAGCTATTGGACTTTTCAGATGTGTGGCTCTTTGCAGCAGACGTGACTTGGAGGGCAAAAGTCAGCCTTGGCTTCCATGAAAGGAATCATCCTGTACCAGTCAAGCTATATGGAGAGAAAAGGTCTAGATGTCAAGCAGATGCTGAAAATCATCATCAACATCATCCTTATGTGTTCTATACTAGAAATACAAGTCTGGTCTGAATTTGATTTTAAGAGTAGAACAAAATGACTCAGACAAACCAGAACAACAGAATGTTCCACACAACAGTACCACTAGGAAACAGAGAATACATGTTTTCATACTGCTCATGGTAATTAAAAACTGCTGAGGTCCAGGTCAGCCCCAGACTTTGCTAATTCTCTGTCCCTCTCTCTGTGGACTGTGAGCAGCTTTAGGTCCCCAACAGCTCCCCTCGGAGGTAGAGAGAAAATTAAGTCATTTTAAGGCCCATTAGCCCCAACAGCAGTGAGACACTACAGGCCATTTAGACTGAAATGTACATGATTTTAACAGCTCACAACAGGATTATTATGGGTTCCAAAGACGAACTCGAGAAATGATAAAAAGGCACGCCATAGATATGTCATGCTGAGAAGACTACATGAAAGAAAATGAATGGAAGCTGACTTAAACTAAACTCTGAGCAAAGAAACAAAATACAGCACCGAGAGTGAGTGAATGAGTCACACACATGTTAGTTTTGAACTCAAGTGAAAGTTGAATCATATACTGGCATTGTAACAGGGTTTTTCTGTTATCTGTGAAAAATACTGCATCCTGGCTTCATTGCCAAGCTCCTATCTGGACTTTATATTAACACAGTTATGGAAGGTCACATTGGTTTGAAAGACATATACACAAAGTCTCTTTTTAGGTCCAGAGTTAAAAATGCAAACCCCAATAAAGAATTTCATTTTAGGCCACCACCTTAAACCAATGTACACAAATCACCTTTTAAAACACTGACAATTAGAACCGACAAGCAACATAACAAAACACTGTATGCATAAAGTCTACAGAGTACAGCAATAATGATGATCAGGTCTTGTCTGTGTTCCAGCTGTGGCCTAAAGGACGATGATGATCCATTCTTTTTTCAATAAAGGCCCAACGAAAGCCCCATCCCATTAAACACTCTCTTTTTCCACATGGTTAAAAAATACATTCAATACATGTACATTAACATGGATCTGGAGAAATATAGAGCCACCTACTATCTCCACATCCATCTGTCAACATACCACATACACTAGAGATAAAGTACAATATGTGGATCACTTGTCAGAAAAGCATCACTAATGCTTTATATGGACCATAAAACTCGGAGCTCAATGAAAAGGACTGTTCAGTAAGATATTCTCTTGGCATGGCAGACAAACTTTTTCCTATTCTATACAAAAAGGTAAGTCTGGTGCTTTTTGGCATAAGTCTTGTTTCTGTTGGCAGTACAATCACATGTGAAGTAACCAATCGGAGAAACAAAGGGCGGGACATAAGCAGTGTGCTGACCTGTTTTCTAAACAAACATGATGATTTTTTTTTCATAAAACACCAGAATATGTCGTATTATGACCAGCTCTGTACTTATTTCTGAACAGGGACAGCAGCAGAAGCCAGTTGTACAGACAGTTGTGTAAAAAGTTTTTTTTTTTTCAAATCACATGAGCCAATATATTATTCACATTAGAACATAACACATCTACACTAAGAAATATTACACTTTTATGCACAAAATGAGCTCATTTCAGTTTGAAACGTTATGAGTTTCTGGAGTTTTGGTGTTGGAATTTGGTCTCATTCTTGCCTGATATAGGTTTCCAGCTGAAGAGCAGTTGGGTTTTAGAGCAGATGTTGCTGCCTCAACTATTGTGAGACCTGTAGCAGGGATCAAATTTAAAATGAACTCATTTTGAGCAAAAAAGTGTAACATTTCTCAGTGTAAACATTTGCTATGTTATCTATGTTCTATTGTAAATAAAACATTGGCTCATGTGATTTGAAAGTCTTTTAGCTTTCATTTTATTCAAATTTTAAAAATGTCCCAACATTTTCAGAATTCGGGTTCTAAACATTAAGGTAAGAATACATAAAACATAAACTTTCTAATGTGCCTTTGCTTACATGACAAGAATAATGCTTTAGACTAAGCAATAAAAAAAGAAAAGAAAAAAAAAGAGGTTTCAAACAAAGGCTGCTCTTACAGGTGTTATTCCCCATCATTCCTGCAATTTAACTTGTTGCATTCTAATACAGAAAGTTATCCACTCACAATCTTAAAACCATCATAGACAATATCAATCCACTCGTCCATCATACGTCTTTGTGGCTTTAAGCCATTTAGTGTTTTCCTGGCAGCTGCACTCAAAATCTGAAACAAATATTTCATCTTTTATGTCACATTTTCTACCCTCAAAACTCCCAGGAAGACTCTTCCATTTCTTCTCGGAGCCAGAGAAAGAGACAGACAACAGAGATTAGTCCATATCTGCAGAAGAGACAGAGACATGAGAGATAAATGAGAAGAAGAGTCAAACAGAGGTGTACACTCTCTGTAACACTGCAGTATTATTGTTACTTTAATATCATTGATGCAGTTATATGCTATAGATCTTGGAATTGTTCACACTCCAATAGCAATAAAGCTACATTTGGGAAACACTGTGCAGCCTCAGAATAATCAAACCTATTACCATTAACTCCACAGGACAACATGTGCAAGGACCAGAGGAGGCCAACTGAGCTCTGCTTTAGGAGATATCAAATGAAGGTGTAAGACATTTATAATTATGTTTATCTTGTTTGAATAACTTTAAGTAAACTCATTACCAGACCTGTTTCCACCACTGTTCACAGACACCAAGATAAACACCGGCAGATAAAATAAACAAAGCCTATTGATGAAAGTCTACAAGAAAACTGCTGTGTAACCTTCTGCTGCTAATCTAGAAGAACATGAGTGATTTAAATGATGTTTAAAGAAATGAGAGTGGCCATCCCTCTGTCTGCTCTGACAACACCACATCTGTCCAATTACAGAGAACTCCTCACTGTCCTGTGTTTGTGTCACATCTGGAGGAAATGCACCACAGCTGGGAGATCTGTGCACAGCCATTAGGAACAGGAAAAGGCTTCTCTTTTCATTTGTCTCTCATTCATCTGAGCCACTGAAGCAGAAATTATTCAGAAACTGTCATTTGCAGCTTATTTATTTAGAAAAGCATACTGTGCCACAAAACCACATGGAGCTCGATGTTAAATATGCTTCATATGCCACAAGCAGTGTTTATGAGTTTTACTCCCAACATCTGTCTGACATCTGCAGTGGATCTGCTTAAAAACAAGAAATCCTACAGATCTCATACTGACCAGCAGCTCATTTTAAAGAGCAAACAGTGAACAGAGGCCATCCCACAGCTCTACACCTCAATATGTCACAACAAAGCCATGAATGTGAAACAATGACTACTTTTGACAATAAAATCCTGTTGTGTTGAGTGTATCATAAAAAGGAAACAAAATTTGTGGACACTTAAGAGTGAGGATATAATATGCTTTAGTTTCAAGCTGTTACTACTTGAAAAAATATAACCACCCCAGCCAGACCCATTCACTTTCTTAGTGAAATGAAGAGGGTCTGGAACCCTTTGCCATTCAAGCCCACCTTTTCCATATATGACCCTACTGGCCAATAATAATGTTAATTAGCATCACCCTCTTTTATTTGGGGTTGCCACAGTGTACCATGGTGATTTGCAAGGTTTTTTTTTTTTCACATCCATGCCCTTCCTGCCACAAGCAGCCACATATTGTAACTGGTGTAGGCAATGTGGGTGAAGTGTGTTAACAACAATATGCACATTGGATGAGATTCAGCTACCCTCCATTTGTTGGGTGAACACTTAACCCACTGTGCTACTGTAGACCAATTAACCATAATGTTATAATGTTGTTTTTTTTATCTATAATGAGGCACATTTGCAATGCTTAGTTTTTTACTCTTGGTTGAATATATTTCATATTGAGTCATTCTGTAAATGTTGGGGCCATTCTGTTTGGTTAAATCATCAGGCATTTATTCAGCCCCTGAACCTAAAACTTCAATCAAAATGGCCCAGAATATGTTATGTATAAAATAGAATAAGAATTGAATGACTGGCCAAGCCTGGTAAGTTACAGAGATGTGGTTAAAAGGTGCACCCATGCAGTACATCACTAGAGTGATAATACTAAAAGTACATAGACTGGTGTGAAACTATTAGTAACAGTGTGCCATAACTTCAGTATTTTAATGTTTAAAAAGTCAGCATGAAAACTGTTCACACACAAAGTGGGACTCATTAGCTCTGACATTCTTAAGACAATGGTCAGAACATGAGGCCAAAGAAATACACAGTAAGACTTAGATCCATGGCTGGCCCTTCCTATAGGCTAAGTAAGCTGCTGCACAGGGCCCGACAGACTTTAGACGGCCCCCAAATCTTTGTTTACTGACTGACTCAGAACTCCATTATATATTATTTTATTTTATTCATAATAATTATATTGGTTGGCTATGTAGGTTATGTTATTGTTGCCATTGCCATGTTTTATGTCAGATTTTATTAGGTTAATCTAAAACTGGGAATTAATGGCATGCTGCCTGTTCACTGGGGCCCCTCTTCTGACTTAGTAAAATTTGTCAATAATGAAAGCATTCATGAACCCAGATGTTTGGGTTTAAAAGAAATTAAATGTATACTGTGTTTCATTTTACTTGGTGTATAAAATGACTAAGAGGATTGGTCCCCAAACCTATCTTGCATAGGGCCCCCAACTGTACAGAACTGGCACCGCCTGGATTGGTAAGACCTCCTCAGTGAAAGATCGAAAGCTCTTCAGCAGAGCATGGTTAATGGAGAAAACACATGGAGAGTAGATGTAGGTGCTGTCATCTTTAGTGATGAGCCAGGTAAATTAAGTGGGAACACCTGTGCACACAATGGGCCATATATAGACGATCTTGGTAGAGGCAGTGGCGTTTACGCTACATTTGCAAACTTTGCCAGAGAGGAAAGGTGAGAGGGGAAAGGTGTGCTGGAGACCTCAGGTTGAAGCGCTGCTGCTGCTAAAAGAAACGCGTACTGGAGACGCTTTTACACACAGAAAAGAGCAGCCACTGGTGAGCTTCATATATTATCCATATGTAGCTCAGAGGCAGGTGCCATATTAACTCCTTAATAACTCCTCAACTGTTATATATTGAAAACAAATATGTTCACGAGGCGATGCACAGCAAGTTATATCTTCGATTTGCGTAGATTGTAAACAGGTATTCAGTCACATGGACTGCTCCATGCGCAGAATATAAATGAATAAAGGCGGTGGAATCAATGTGACATTTCTGCCCAAGTGCGCAGTAGTGCAGCCATATTTTTTGTAATATTTCTAACTTTTATTTTAATGACTTTAATATGACTATGTCTGCTCGTGCAGCACTTCACTGAAATCACTTATTTCAAATACAAAAACCTGCTTTAGTGACAGGACCAGACCACCTCTTGTTCAGACCACCACGCCCCACGGTTTTGGCAGAGACGTAGAGGGACTGCACAAGATAGCAAATTTCCGCCGTCTCCGCCACCACCACGCCAACGCCATGCAGAAAATAGGGCCCAAGGAGCTTCTCTGAATAAAGTCTGACCTTAGATGTGTGTTTTCCAACAACAGCTAAGCATTTATCTCTGGGAGCTGTGAAAATAACAGCTGCTGAGAGCTTTTAACCTTCATTAACCACAGCTCTATTAAATATCAACTTTACCACATATAATTAGTCTGAAATGGCAGCAGTACTTTTACATGGGGAATCTTGGGCATGATACGTGTTGTCCACTTAACAAGAGTTGTCTTTCTTTTTGTAGGAGGAATTCTCAGAAAAGAGTGCACAAAAGTAGACAGATTGTAGTAAGAACGCTGAGTAGAATGTGGTTAACATGTACAGGTCATATTTACTAATGTATAGGTGAAAACTGGCAAGCTCGAGGCCTGAGGCGTCACATTCTGAACACTTCATGAATATCTTCTCTGAAAGATCAAGGTTTTTTCAAATTTTCTCATGAGTCCGCAATCAGTCCCCAGAGGATATGAGAGAGAGGAGAAGAACAACTTCACTAAATACATATGCATTCATACAGTCAACACAACAATATTTATGTTTCATGAGAGCAATTTAAAAACATGCCAAGGCCATCTGAACTCTGAAGGTTTATAGGAAGCTGGACAGCTGAGATAAAAACAAAAGCTTCATTTTCTGTCTACACAGCAGGAGCTAATTGAGACAGTAAAAGTCAGATTTAAGTCTTAAGTCTTACTCTGTACTATAATCTAATGTTAATGTGTGAATGTTTTTATAACAAAAAGTAGAGAGGAAAAAGTGTTCAATCAGAATAACTTAGTTAAACTGTGCTGTATGACAGAGTTGCAACTTAAATATCTAAAGGCAACACATAATATGCAAGCTAATTGTGCACTTACTAGGGCTTGAATGGAAAAGTCTTCATATGACACACCAGTTTTATGAATGTAGTTGTGAAGAGGCACCAAAACAAGTCAGTGCTTGGATAAACTGGTGTCTACATTAAGAGTCATGTCTCCATGGGTACAATTACAGTCATGAAAACAAACATCTCTGCTGTTAGAGCAGAAAGATAGATCCTGTGTTAAATTCCAATGTGACTGAATGCAGGACAAAAACATGAGATCTATATGAAGCAGAGCAGCTGCAAACTTGGAATTCAGGGCCTTTACCTGTCTCATCCCTATTGGACAGAAAAGTCCTGAGAAAAACACCTTCACCAGTTCACACAAACAAGGAGCACATCTCTCCATCAGACAGCTCTCTGTGGGTAAAGATGTCAGTGGTCTGTCTGTCACAGAAATTAATACAGAATTAATCTGGCACAAGTCACTCCTGTGGAGTAAAGGCAGCAACCAATACAACCGATCAAACATGCATAAAACCAGCCACATTTTAGATAAACTTAAGGTTGTTTTGAATAGGAAAGGTTCAAGAACACCCTCAGTTCAGTGAAAGTAAATGGGTCTGACTGGGTGTTCCTATCCTCACGCTCAAAGAAGAGAAAATGTTCATTTCTATACTGTAGCATTTACAAAGTCTGCATCAGTAAACTATGGCTTTAGTACATGGATTCCCGTATTTTCTGGACTATAAGTCGCTCCAGAGAATAAGTCGCGCTAGCCTAAAAATGCATAATGAAGAAGAAAAAAACGTATTTAAGTCGCACTGGACTATAAGTCACATTTTTGGGGAGAAATTTATTTTACAAAATCCGACACCAAGAACAGACATTTCATGTTGAAAGGCAAGTTATAGTAATAATAGAATGAAGAACAACAGCTGAATAGGTGTGCGGTTTGCTAACGTAACACACTGATGGTTATTCAGCGACATGAAGCATAAACAATGAACTGAATAGGTGTCTCGTATGTTATCGTAATATATTAACAGTTATTCACATAACTATAGCATAAAGAACATCATATAACAAGTTCACCAAACTCACCATCTCACTCCTAATCACTAAATCCTTTAAATTCTTCATCCTCGGTGTCGCTTCTGAACAACTCCGCCAACTCTGGAGGTAGACAAAGCGCCGCTTCCTCCTCTGCGTGGCTGTCGTCAGACTCAGCATCAGTTCCATTTCCAATTATTCCGCTCTTTCTCAGCTGTCTTTATAGCCTAAGTTGTTAGTGGTAATGTTTACATTTTAAATTGTCTGTTGTACAGGTGCAGCAGATGCTGGGACACAAGCCTAGAGCGCCTTCTCGCAGCTGTCAGTGTGAAAATAACAAACACGTGAAAGGTGCGACTGACGTATACTCAGTCGCACCTGAGTATACATCGCACCCCTAGCCAGACTATGAAAAAAAGTGCAACTTATAGTCCAGAAAATACAGTACATAGATTTAAGTCAGTTGTTGCGAAAAATGCTGTTCATTCTATTTCACAGCGTGCACAAGTTTTTCCAGTTCAAAGGTTTGTCAGTGATAGAAAGCCAAGCCTTACTCTAAAAGTGTGCACATAAAGATTGCAGCCCTGTCCTCCCCCTGTCTCCTGGACCACTGTCCTGTCTCACTGAGGTTCTCTCCTGCAGCCACTCACAGCCTCTGATCTGCACAGGACCCTTACAAACAGAGAACTGTATCAGTGTGAGACAGTTAGAATCAGAGGAGTATATGTGTGAGCAAATGTCCACAGCTCAGTGAACTGGGCACAGCTTTATATGACCACTCCTCTTTATCCTGGCTCTTTGAATCTGTTGTCATAGTAACAACGTTCTGTGAAACCCTAAATGAGGGCCTGAGGTAGAATAGGCTACGAAAAGAAGAGTCTCCTGAAAAACTTTAAATATAAGCTGCAATATTGGGAGTCAGTTTTTTACTTAGCTCACAAACCCAGAGGGAATGTTTATTACTGAAATGTGAAAATTGCAAAATCTATCTCAAAGAGAATCAAGAAATGTGTCAATCTCAAGATGAATGCAGCCAGAAACAGATAAACCTTTCTCTTTTCACAGCTTCTGAAACTGAAGTAGGAGTATTTCTCTCAGGAAGAACCATTGGCATCTATGATAATGGACATTATTTGAGGTATTATTTTTGTTTTCTCTTTGATTTGCCATTTGTACAAAGGTTAAAACTAAATAAAAACATCACATCATCCTTGAACTATTGTTTGTGCCAGATAGATTTCAAAATACAGTTATATACAAATAAAGCTAATACAAATAAAGTTTTATGCATCGTGCCTTTCACTGGGAAAATGAAGTGTGTCCTTTTCCTGCCCCAGCTGTGAGAGAGAGAGAGAGAGAGAGAGAGAGAGAGAGAGAGAGAGAGAGAGAGAGATTAATACTTCTGTCACATGTCTTCATCACTGTCACTATGTCACTATGTCATGAAACTCACTGCAGGCAGCGCAGTCCAGTGGAGCTTTAAGACTTTATACTAAAATCTAAATAGCCCATGGTTAAAGACATAAATTGTTGCAGGCACGTGCAGAGGGGGGGGCGGAGGGGGCTTGAGCACCTGCCCCTTTTGCCCTTTGCCTCCAAGTGCCCTTTTGGTCCTTGGTCTTTTTTTTTTTTTTTTTTTTTGTGGCTTTAAGCCCTCATGTGGCTCTTCATAAGAGCATTTATTCATTCATTAATTATTAATAATTTGAAATAAATGACATCACACGGCCGCCAGCACCTCGTGACCTTTAACCTTTTGCCTCCGTGAGTTGTGCAGCTGTCACGTGCCCCTCGCGCAGCTGAAAACAGAGGAGAAAGAGCGGACTGCGGAGCCAATAAAGAGGGCTGTTATCATTTTTTTAGTCCCGATTCCAGAACTTAAAACCCAGTACAGTCACTGGGAATGAAAGAACCGGTGAGTGAGCTGTTCGTGTCGCGAGATTTGTAAGACAAAGCCATGAAAGTATTATGCACTACTTGCTAACCACTCAGATATTTAAAAAATGCTTCCATAAAATGCTTTGTGATTGTTGATAGCATAAAATCTTTTTATTTTTAGACCGGGTTGTTTATAAATAATGGATTGCAGTTAGCATTTAGGCATTTTAATGCAATTAAATTGCGAGAATTTGCCATAATTGTGCAAAATATGAACTAGCTGGTGATGGGAGCTGACAACATGTGATCTGATAAGAAAAAATGTGATGTCCCAAAATCTTGTTCCCACATAACTTATTTAATTTATTACTAAAAATGTCTAAGGACTTCCTCATTGTGCTGGGAATAATTCTCATCTTGTCAGAGCATGAATAAAATGACATTATTTAGTTTAGTGTCATGCAGTGTGTGTTTGTTCACATTTTAAATGTTCATTAATTTTTTACAATTTTCCCAAAATTATATAAAAAATGTATAGCTTCAGCCTTACCGTATTGCAGTATATCATAGTATACACAGAAATGTAATAGTTGTGTGAGAGTCTTGCTTGCCACAGTCCTAACACAACAGTGTTTTAAAATCTGGTTATATGTATGTGCCCCTTTTTCACTTTGAGCACCTGCCCCTGTAGAAGTCTCTGCACGTGCCTGAATTGCTGTTTGTGTCAGTTTGTGTCTGTCAGTGCCAGCCCTGTAACTAACTCACCATTGTCAAGGATATACCCTGCCACGGGCCCAAAGTAGCTGGGATAGGCTCCAGAAACTAATGCAGTGAAATGAAAGATGGAGGACTGTGTCTTTGGATCCAAATAAGAGCCCATGTTGTTGAAGCTGCCACAGAAACAGATTTCTAACTTCAAAACACTGTTCAGGTCAAGGCAATTACAACAAAGTCGAGTTCAACAGCACTAATCATACAAAACACACAAACCGTGGCAGTGACAGAGAAAGGACACGACAGTTACACATCCTTCTAAAACATGAACACAGTGCTGCTGCAGAGAAGACATCCGGAGTTTGTGGTAGAAGTTTTTGCCATTTAGGAAACAGAGCTGCTGCTGTGAATAGAAATAGAAAGTCAGGTCAGGTCTCTGTAGTGAGGATGGTTATTAACAGGAAGACTCTAATAAAAATGAAAGCAGAATTGGGAGGAAAGTAGAAAATCAATAGAATGTTAAAGGGCAGAGCAGAAGTAAAAGGTCACCTGTAACTGATGACTCACACAGAGTTCAGTCTGAATGGAAATATTTTCGCAGTAAGGCTAGTAAACCATAATTAAAGTACAGTAAGAAAAATGTAATTAAACTATATAAACACGCAATTTATCTGATTACAATGTTTCATTCTTAGCTCTACATCAGGAAGTGATATGAAGCCTTTAAAGGACATCCTGTGGGTGTGGAACTGTTTAAGACAGAGTCCAGAGAAAGACTTGTGATAGTGCATGTATAAAACTTAAGGATGCACCGCCTTCCCTCTCCCCAGACACTTCATGCAGAGGAACACTAACCCTTATCTGAGCTAACTCTGGGATGTACATCATTTAAAAATAATGTGGTGTTTTATAAGCATTTTTAAACCACAATAAGTTTTCAATACATTTGCACTGGACATGAAAACCTGCTGATGGTGATTAATCCATGTAATGAAATGACAGTCATCCAACTCCACGTGTGCACTGTCAGTGCCTGGGTAGAGAACATTAATGGCTGACTTGATATCTAAACGTTTCAATTAACACTACATAGGCAGAGGGCTACATGCTAAATTGTTGCTGGACCAGTAGTTACTGAACCCTGGCAGACCATAGTAGTTTATCACAGAGCACTGCATTGTGGAATAGGCAAATATTAAGGCTTTGCATGTTTTAAGGCTTTGTGGAATGGTCCAAAATGCCACTAAATCCCTGTACGCAGAAGAGTGACCAACAGTGAAATAAAAAAATGTACAAGTGATAAATGAGGAAGAAATACTTTCATTCCCCCTTTGACCATTACCAGGCAAGGTGATCCACAACAATATACTGAAAGTATACAGAAAATATGTTATTGAGTATTGTGTACCACATCTCCTCGAGCCTGTTCTGTTGAGTGTTCTGTTCTGACAGAAGCAGAATCCCACATAAACACAGGAAGGGCCTCTTTACAGTGTGTGATGTATTTCACTTACTATGCTCACAGTTCAAACACAAACACATGCAGGCACATTCAGAATCATAGTCTTCACCACTCTGTCTGCAGACACATCCTGTTTGTACTAAAGACTTCATTTTTACATCCATTCTAACATGTTATAGTTCCCATCCATCAACAGGCACAGTGTGACCTCTGTGTGAAAAAAGAGTGACATCTGACTGGAGACCTCCACAGAACTGACATGCACCAATCAGGACTTAGCAGATACAACACACTTCTTATATTGCCTTATTTACCTTTCTCTATCTCCAGTCACTGCTACATTACATTTTAACAAACAGATCCATTCATCTCTAACTGAAAAAAATGTGTATTATGTCCAGGATGCTCTTCAGGTCTAAAATCTCTGAATAAAAAAAAATAAAATAAAAATAATTGAAGATCTTTTTTATTAACAAAAAGTCAGTGTGCTCTTGAGTACAAACTCTCTCATGTTACTGTTATTTCTGCAGCAGTTGAGTGTTTGTTTATCCACACTCCTCTTTTCTCACACACATATTAACTCCTGTAAAGTATCAACACTCAACCTTTATTTGGATCAGAGTTTCATTAAAACAATGCCTAGTGTGTTGGCAGAGGCTGCCATTATTTGAATACAGACTGTCCCACCACACCTGAAATCCCAGAATGCCTTACTCTGAAATTGGGGCTTAGCTTGCAATCTCTGTGAAGATTATAAGTTTTTAACAGCAGTACTTTTTGGTTCAGAAGAAGACGACTCTGGGTAGGTGAGCACAAGAGATCCTGCAGAATAAAGGAAAGTGAATGTCCCAGACATTTTGTACACTGTTGCCATCATCAATCATAAATATCAGATGTACAGTGAAGTGCAGCAGTATAACAGGCAATCTTCAGTACAAACACAAACCGAGGCAGTTTAAATGAGAGCTGTCCATATCATTTACATGCTTAATAAGTCACTAAAATGTGTTTTTGAGAGTAAACTAAAATTTTACTTGTTTCCTTTTCTTATTACTTAATAATATACTAAATTAATAAAAGTGCTCCTGCAGCGCTGTGATGTGCATCCAAATAAAGCACTGTCTGGTATTTTTTTTAACTCCAGGGGCTGTTTATGAATTATAAGTCAGTGCTGTGTGAAGTCTACATCCTCTACACAGTACATTTACAGGCTGTTGGTTAATTTGAGCTCCTGTGTGTGACCCATTGTGCAGAATCTGAATCATGCTGAAGCCACAGCACTGAGTGAAAACACTAACAGGACCTTTGCCATTTACTCCTAAGTCATAAATACTGAATACAAGTTTCAAAAATTGCAACAGCTTCCTAAGCAAGACTAACAAATGCATACCAGAGCCAAATGCATTAAGTTGCAAATTAAAAGGTTCAGCAGTTCAGTTTTTTAATCAGTTAAAATAAGGAAAGCATGAGTATTCACTCTTCTGGATCATCTCCTGCCAAGTGCTCAGGCATTTCACATGGTACAGCTGAATTACAATAAATGTAACCATATACTGTATATCCAGTGTGTTTAAGCATGTCTATCAAAATAATCTGTAATTTATAGTTATATATGTGTGCTTACCTTGCATATAAAGTCTAAGGTAAGGGCATAGGAAACCAAAATGAAGACAAATAATACAATCCACTATAGAGCAGCACAGAGAACCACTGAAATGACATTTATATTCAGAGTAAAGAAAGATGTTCAAAACAAACAAATCTCATCCACTGAAACCCTTCTTGTCTGTAAAATGAACCTGGGTGTTAGGAAACAGTGGCAGCACAGACAGTGACACAGGTGCTCATAAGTTTCATCCATCTTTTAATGCAGAAATGACTGATTCTTCCATTTGTCTTTAACCTTCAGAACTCTGGCCAGACTTGAGGTGTGTCATTGACAGAGCATCAGCTGTGAGTGTTTCTGTTGCAAACTTTGGAGACTTTGGTGGTTCAAATGTGTCCACCATCACTGCTCTGTTGTACCTGGACCCCGCATGTCTCCACTAAAGAGCAAAATGTCAGAGAGAGGAAATGCTCTAATGCTGAGAGGAAAGTGTCCTCTTATCAGTGGAGAGAACACTTGGACCTGCTGTTCAGGCTTTCATCTCAAGTCTTTCTGATAATCTGAGCTCTGGCCAGGGCCCAGTGGAGACTTGGACCACTTTCATGAAAAATACATGGCACTTCTTTTTGTGCAGATAGGTTTTTCCCTTTGTGTAACAGCAACAGCCAAACATACTGTGGCTCCACAAGAAGTGGAAATTACTGCGACCAAAAACAGGCAATGCACCAACGTCATCCACAGCATGAGGTGCTATAGTGTCTAGACCTGTTTTTTGTTGTATTTGCTGTTTGGTCTCATAATTCTGTAGCAGAAATGATTCCTCTTCTTTCAATGTTGCCAGGTAGAAACACAATACTCAGCTGCTGTCAGCTGCAAAGAAAGTCTTTTTCTTTGCAGCTGACAGCAAAGATCAGTTAAGTAGCATTTCTATGCAACTGTGCATCTCTACCACTCTGAAGCCAGATCTGATTTTTTTAGTGGTTAGTCTGAAATCAACTTCAGTTTTAATTTATTACCCGCTATACTGCCCTACAAAGGAAAAGCGCAGTCTGTGGTAACACTGAAAATGAGAAAAATTGCTTTAAAGTTTTGATGTTGTCCCTCTGAATTTGTCACAGGTCCATACATGGCAGTGTAGTATAGTAATACCATCTCATGAATATTGTTTTTATCAATCATAACCATCACCACTGATTTTACCTTTGACCTCCTAAATGTGGAATTAAAGTACTTTATATGGGGTGTCCTGAAAATCCTATTTATTGAGCACTTTGACAGTCAAAATCAGAAAGTATATTAGCATGTGTATTAACAAAGGAAGTGTCAAAGTTTCATGCCTGAGTTGTGTCCCATTTCAGAGTTTTAGCAAAAAAATATTTCAAAATTTTGCAGTAACTGCAGTAATCTCTCAGTAAAACAAAGGTAAAGTGGAGTAACTGTGTTTGTATTTGTCAGTTATAACTTTCTGAGGTGCAGTTACTCCACTTTACCTTTGTTTTACTGTGAAATCTGTACTTACTGGAAATTTAACATGATTTCTATAAATTGGGACACATTGGAGCCATAAAACTTTGTTCCTAAGTAAAACAGATGATATGAAGCCTGTTTTCACTCTTAACTCAATTTTGACAAAATATGCAGTTACTGGGTTTTACCTTTGTGCAGCAGTATACTATATTAACTATAGGCTATCCCGTCGAAAAACAAATAAATAAATAAATAAAAGAACTTATCCTTAAACAAAGTATCTGGGAAGTTTATATGTTCTCAAAAACTCGTCTCTTACTGCTATTTAAAAAAATATAATTGTCTAGTAATTGGAAACAAAATTTATATAAAACATTTACATTGTGTTTTATAAGCACAATACAACTGCCGGCCCATGGGCATTTTTGCATACTCAAAACTGGCTCTCTTTGAAAAATGTTTGGACATCCCTGTAGTAAAGCAACCCATTCTGAGACTAATCCAGAGCAGCGTGACTCATTGTGCAAATTTGATCTGATTGTATTTTATAGAAAGTTTGGGAGCAGTGTGGTGTATTTGCACTCAGGGCTTAATTTGAGCCGGATCTTGCTGGAACAGGATCCGGAAACTCCCTTATTTTGACGCAGTTGGTTCCGGCAACTGTTTGCTTGGATCCGGTAACTCAGACACAACTCAGAACAAAGTGCTGACTACATTTGACTCTTTTGACCTCCTAAACCTGTGTTGAAGGTTGGAGGTGTAATTACACAGAAATGCATATGTTTTAAACATAAAAGCCACGCTTCATTTCCGCTTGAGCCCTTCATAATAATGTGCTTCAACACAGACTGTCCCTGCGCTGTGTCTATAGAGTGTACAGGGAATCCGGTGGAAAAGACCTTCACGTCAGACTGAAAGATCTGTTCACCACTGTTAACACCAGTGGTGTCTGCAGGTGTACAGCAGTACACACTGTGTGTACCTGACCCCGCCCAATCCCTGCTGCATCCACAGAGCTGCACAGAGCCATAGTAGTCTGTGTGTTTTTACAAACATGAGTGGAGCTACAGCTGACTGCTGCTCTTTAAGTCAAAAGTGATGTGTTTGCTTACGGCCAGGAGACAGTAAATCTGTTGAGGTTTGTCCTGACTTTGGTTACGCAGAGGGGACCTACCTGATGCGCTTTGGATGTGCCGTGTTATTTCCCCACTGTGCCCGAGAGCGCACGGGACATGGCAGTGCCACGTCGGTTTGTTCTTTTACTCAAATGCATATGGAAGCTAGGAGCTAACGCTGATCATGGGTCACAGGATGAGACCCGGGGCCAGTTAAACGCCAGTGTCTCTGTTACAGAGCCATAGTTACGCAGAGAAACCTTACGCCACGCGCCCTCGATGCTTTTTATTCCTCCATTATATCCCCTGTGCACACGGGACATAGATCCACAGCAGTTTGTTCTTTTTTGTTTGTTCAGAAGCATCTGTAAGCTCGAGCTAACGCACTGAGGCTCACAGAGCCTGGAGCTGTGAAACATCATTACGCAGAGAAGACTGCGCTCCACAGCAGTCACTAAAAAGAAGCGAAAGCAAAAGGAGAGACATGATTAGGCTGAAAGTTTACTGCTGCTGTGTGCTCCCTTTCCTAGTCTAGACTTTGTTTCTACAGACCACAGCTGCATGAGTCTGTGTTCTTACTTCAGACTGGTGGCCCCACACAGTCGGTCTATGACAGAGTGAGTCTACAAAAGCGTAGTAATTATGTGTAGCAGCTGATTTCTCAATCAGCTGAGCAAGCAAACAAACACTGACACATTACACTGAAGTGAAACACTATAATGTATAATAATGTTAAATATGTGAAAATGTAATTTAAAATTCAGAATAAATGAGCAGTTGCTTGGTATTGTGGCATGTGTTGTGTGTACGTTCCAGTATCAGTGTTGGCCTTGTGGACTCTGGTGTCAAAGCGCAATTTTTGTTCCGGCATCGTTTTTATTTACAAATTAAGCCCTGTTTGCACATGTGGGAAAAGTGTTATTTTACCTTATTTTTATCTAAGATTTTATTTAGCATCTAGATATACAGTATTACTGCAGAAAACATATGAATATTAGTTATTAGAGCCTGCTCCTGGTCCTCCTCCTGTCTCTCTCAGGTCAGTCTCTGTCCTGCTGTCCCCTGCTGCTGCCTCTCCTCTCCACTCACTTAAACTAAACTAAATCTTATGACAGCCTATGAAGTTATGGGAAGTAATCATTACTTTTTAAGAAATTTTTCAAGTTAAACACCAATGATACGATCTGAAAACGCCGCGTGTTGTCGCCGATAGAACTTTAATTAGCCATGTGTAATTTAATCTCATAAAAGGTTGTAGGACTTCAGTGGTTTGTATCTCAGTGGTTACTGGACACATCCACATGAAACAAAAACTGTCAGGAACCTCAGCGTCTTCTCTGTCAGGATCATTCCTCAGGTCTCTCTGCTGTACCTCTCTTCTCTGGTTTTACAGCTTGCATGTAGCACAGAGGAGGGCGGAAAAAATGTTCGCTCATGGAAGTGAGCTCTCTTCAGTTCACTTGAAAGAGAATTTCATTGAATTGCGCTTTTTCTCATTAAGCCAGTGGAATGGACTGAGTGATGTACTGATATTTTATGTTTTGAAAGTGGAAGGGTCCAAATAGCTATGTTTCAAAAGTGAAGGGAACACATCCTCCTCACTGTCAATGGTTCTGACCCCCATTGCTGAGATGTCTTCAGGCAGACCAGAGTTCACTTTTTTGGTCCGGATCAGAGTGTGATTGTACATTCACCCCTCCCCAAAATGAATTGGACTTCATGAGCAAACGTACTAGAGTTCGATTAAAGTGAACCAATCAGGGCTGGTGTGAATGTTTCCTTAAACTGCAGTGTTGTTTAACATTGCTGATTAGAGTGGTAGTGAAGGAACACTTTAACAGGTCAGAGTCTGGTTTAGATCAGTGTGTAAACAAATCACATTCTGACAAGTGTTGATAATACATTATCTAATTATAACACAACATGGTCAGTTCATTAAAACACTGGATGAGACTCATCAGTCCTGGTTGTGAAGAAAAGATGGATGTTTGTTGAGAGCTATGTTATTGGGAAGTAGTCATCTGCTTTAAATATTACTGCTTCAAAATAAGAACATAAAAACCTCTTTGTTAAAGGCCTCTTCTTTTATTACAAAGCAACCATTTAGCAGCTACTTCTTTAATTGGAAGCTCTTGTTAATTGGTAATAATGGTCCGTGCTGTTATAGGTGGGAACAGCATGCAGACGTTTGAGGAAGAGATGAAGGAGCAATAAAGCTCTGACTGACAGCTGCTGTTGTCATGGTAACAGACAGTTCACAGTCTTGAGCAGGTTGTTTCAGACCAGCACCACATCAGGACAGGGTGGGATAAGAAGAAACAAAGAAAAAACTGGGCTGCTTCCTTCCATAGAGCCACTAAACAGGAATCTGAAACTTTCCCAGCTCAGTATTTTGATGTTGGTGAAGGCCATGTGCCGTTTATCATGGCCTGACACTTGGTGGATGTTTAAATTGAACACAGCTGAGAGTAACATTGGTGGATTTGCGGAGGTAGTGAAGTGACAGTGACATCAGTACCTGCAGACAGAGTGGACCTCTTCCTCTTCCTGCTGCTTTCTGCTCCTTTCTCTAAAGCAGGGCACTCTCTCACCAGTTCTCCACTGGAGCTGCTGAACTGGAGAGGCTTGTTGTTGGTCTCTGAGCTGAGTCCTGCATCAGAAAACATCACACAGACATTTTATCAGAAGAGAAGGACCAACAAACAAGATCATCAGGACACATGGGGTTAACACAACTTTCACAGAGAACACTGAAGAAATAATTCAGGTTTTAGCTCAGTTATTGTCAATATTAATGTTCAAAAACAGCATACATAATTACTATTATTGTTGCGGTGTGTTTTGAGACTAAACCATCCAGAGGAGGCACCAGACAACAGAAAGGCTAATTTATTTAGAAGAGGTAAAAAGGCCAAAACCCCTGGAGCTGATGGGAATTTGAAATATTGTATCTTTTTTTCTTTTATAATGAAATAATAAAAGTAATAATTTCTTCACAGGGTCCAGGACAAAAGCATTCCACTGTTGTAGAGGCATTCACACACTTCAGCTGCTGTCTGGAGAGCAGTTATAGTATACCTATTATATTTAGAAAATACTGGAAGGAGTGTTTCCCAGTTGACAAAGAGCCAATAAACCAATACAAAGCAGTGCCCAGAGTCAGTCAATATTCTGAATGAGACAATCAACAGAGAAGCAGAGGAAATGGAGTGAACTGAAGGAACGTTTAGGATTGTTTTTATTGGCTCTATAAAAAAAAAGGTTTGCAGATTTAGTCAGAGGAGGTTCTGTTTGTCTTTTCAACACATATTCTTTTCTTGGGTTAAGGCACACAAACATCTCCAACTATTTAGCCTCCATCTGTAACAATCTTATTGAATATGATCATCCAGAGTGAAAGATATCCTCTCTTCTGCCAATAAACAGAAAGTTCATATTTAAGGAGGCACTGTTTCAGTCAGCAGCCTCAGAAATCCCATCACTGTGGGTGTAGAACTGTGTATAATGTGGGTCTTTGCTGGGTCACTGCTCCTGTCTGCAGCAGTATCCAGTGTACAGCCTTATGGATGCAGTGTTTAAGTCTCACATCTGGACAGAAGAGGAGTCTCAACCTCAGAAGAGGATGAGGAGGACACCAGGAGACTGGGCGGAGATGGGACAGGCCCAAGGAGAGAGAGTAAAGTGAAAGGCTGAAGTCAGAGCCAAACTTTACAGTCTGTGTCAGGATGGAGCAGAAACTATTCCTGTCTTCATTACAGAGACATTACCCTACAGGAGACATTCATGGTAAAAAAACACACACACACACACACACAGAAAAAACATAATACATTAGAATACAGAGTTGAACCAGTGGCTCATTAAAAAAATAATTTCACTGGTTTTATTCTGAAACCAGACAGTGCCTCTGCTGTTGTTCTTCCCTGAGAATGTCTGACAATGTGCGCACAATATTACTCCCATATGAACCATATCATCATCAGCACAACAAGTCCAACACACTCAGACACATTTATTCATAATAAAAACTGAGGAACTCTACAATGTTCCCTGTGTTGAGTGCTATCAAAGCTTTTCTCAAAACTACTACAATTCTTTTAGAAGGTGTCATCTAATCTCGAGCCTGTTGAGCACCCATCAGAGCTGGCCCCACCCCGCCCGGACCCTCTCCTGTAAAGTTATGGAGAGTCTGATTATTGCTTGATGATGCCAATCATTAAACAATGATTTAACATTGTGTTTTTGATAATGGCCTCAGAGGCTGCTGCTGTGGTGAGCAGAGCTGTGGTCTGTCAGGTCTCAGGTCTCACTCCCAAAGACAAAGACAGGACAGTTCATGTGAGGACACTACACACAGGGCTGTTTCTGCTGCAGGCTACACTCATTTAAACAAAGACAATAAAAGCTGTTCTGCCCTGAGTTTGAACCACCCATTTCTAAATGTGTGTGTGTAAGTAAGTGTAAATGTGTAGCAGAGTCAAGCTGTGGTCATGTTCACACTTAACTACTGCAGAATGGGAAGGATAACTACAAGAAGTCAGTTTTTTTGGAGGTACTAATACAACATTTAACTTTGAGAACTTTGACTTTGAAATCATGTACAATAAAAGTCTGGTCAGGGAGGTATTTTAGGCTGATAACAGCACAGCACAGGTTTTCTTCAGAAGTTCTCATTCAGAACATTATGCTGAGTGATAAAGGTTATTATGGTTCATTTTAAAACATTCTTCATTAGAGAGATTTCTGAACCTTGACCTACTTGTTAAGAAATGCAAATTTGACATCATTCAGTATTAGAATTCTGAGGTAATGGTTCTGGCAGCTCTACAGGAATCACAGGTGAGGTGAAAAACACTGCTGTAGAAATTTTGTCACCACTGAAGGAGCCGATTAGCTGCAGGAGCATGAATAACTCTGTTAAAACTTTAATACTGGACACCATCAAACACGTGTGATAACTTATACAAGGAGTAATGAGGAAGTGACAGACAGATAAGACTGGCTGCTGCTTGAGGAGGTGGTTGTATAAATCCACTTTGATAAAAGCTCACAGATCCATTACAACGTAAGTGAACTTCAGTCTAAACCCTGAGCATGTAATGATAATATTGTGGTCTTGGTTATCTATAACCAAGACCACAATATTATCAATGTGCAGTGTTTGGTGGCTTAT
The DNA here is from genome assembly GCA_020698575.1 of Bostrychus sinensis. Classification (NCBI taxonomy): domain Eukaryota; kingdom Metazoa; phylum Chordata; class Actinopteri; order Gobiiformes; family Eleotridae; genus Bostrychus; species Bostrychus sinensis. Next base: position 36,425,589 of record CM036248.1, read on the forward strand.
TATATTTTGGGCCATGAGGATGCTTGTGGTCTGCTTCACTTAAAACAGCTCACTGCACAAGCAGCCTCTGGTTACACAAACTACAGAGTCTTAAACGTTTAAACAACAGCATGAGAGCATGACCTGATTAGAAAAATCAGTAGAGTTATCTCAACAATTTGCATTTATCCTTGTAATAGTAGTAGTAATGCTGAAATACTTTGGCCCTTACAGTGGGAGGTTTGTAAATGTTCATCTATTTTCTGATGATACAATACATTTTCAAACAATGGAACAGTTTCTCATTGTGGATTTATAAATGTATAGACAAAATATAATAGTAAACAGACAAAATATACTCAGATAAAGCACAAACAGCTCAGACAAAGAATACATACAAACAGCAGTTAATAGGATTTCTGTGTTTAGTCGGTGGGAACATTTGTCAGTATCTTTATATATCAGTGTCTCATCAGACCTGCTGTACTTGCTGAAGCACCAGTTAACATTACTGCTGTACAGGTCACAAATAATAACGTCATAAATATTCATATGACAAGAGTAAATGCCCTCTGGGAATACACTACAGGTAAATTTATTTAAATCTCTTCTCTGTTCCATTAAACTCAATCAGAATCCGTGGTTAACAGTCTGATCCTCTTTCCTCTGTCAGAGCCTGTGTCCTTCCTGCTCTCACTGACTGTGTGTGTGCTAGACAACAGCAGTTAATAAGGTCATGTCCACTCACACATGCTCTGTGTCCTCTGAGAGCAGGGGCAGGACAATGGACTAATAGGACAAGTAAAGGTTGTTCACTTTTCTACAGCCTCTGAGACCAAAGCTTTGACCATCTGTCGCGTTGAAGGCTGGGACTATTTTAGCAGCATGTGGTCAATGGGATATCAGTAAGACCTGGGGTACAAAAGACAATCTGGGCTCTGTTGGCATGTGTGGCCTCATTATAACAGTACAGCAAGAGTTATAAAGGCTAAAGACAGGTTAATGCTAATGACTCTGGAATGACAGTGGCTCGTCTTTAAAATAGTTTATGCAGCTCTTTGCATTCTGTTGGAAAAACATCCAATCCATGCGTTCCAGGAGAATGGATATGATGATGATGATGATGATGATGATGATGATGATGATGATGATGATGATGATGATGAGAGTTACAATGGCGGAGATGGGGAGCTCTGTGCATCTGCAGATGGCCATTAATGAAACTTAACCACCATCTCCAAAGCACTTTCCAACTATCTATGTTTAATTGGCAAAGTCGAGCAGTGCTTCCTCACATTACTGTTGTACAAAGGTAAAACGCAGTATCTGCATATTTTGTAAAAAATTGAGTTAAGACGAGTTAAGTTTTACGAGGCTTTATGGCTCAATTCTGTCCCATTTTAGAGAAATTCTGTTAGTAAATTTTGCAGTAGCTGAAGATTTCACACTGATACAAAGGTAAAATGCAGCTTGGAATGTTCTGGCGAATTAAAATGCAGTACTGCACTCTGCCTTTGTTTTACTGTGAGATCTGTGTTACTGCAAAATGTTAAAACAGTTGTTATTCAAACTCTGAGATGGGACACAACTCAGGCACGAAACTTTGATAATTCCTTTGTTAATACACATAACACACATACTGATATTCATTATGGTTTTGAGTGTCAAAGTGCTCAATAAATGTGTTTGGACACCCCATATAAAGTACTTTAACTACACATTTTGGAGGTCAAAGGTCAAATCAGTGGTGATGCTTGTGAATGATAAAAAATCATTTATGGCAAGGTATTAAATACACTACCATGAATATACATGTGACAAACTCAACAACATCAAAACTTTAAAGCAAGTTTTCTCAGTTTCACTGTTACCATAGATACTGTGTTTTTCCTTTCTAGGGCAGATAAGAAGATGTACTTGACCACTTCATTGCAGAGACAAAGTGCTGGAGTGTGGTCCTGTGTCTGAGAAAATGGTAACGTCTGACCAGCCAAGTGGTTTCTCGCTACTTAAAATGGACAGAAATCATGCTCTGCTCTTTTATGACAGCTGCTATTTAAAGTGAACCTGGTGCAGTTTCAAGTCCTAATTAAAATAGGGTACAGAGCAGAGGGGACGGTCTGGTCTTTATGGACGTCCCATGTATTTCACAGTGTTTTGGCCCTGTCCACACTGTAAAAAATATCTGTAGATTTCATGGTAAAAATCTGTAAAATCTCAACAGTAAAAGACCGTAGTTGATATATCGGTAAAATACTGTTTTGGTTACGATAATTAACTGTAATATTAAAAATAAGGCAAAATTGTATTTTTTAGTTTTCTTTTTTGTAATGTATACAGTATAGCACTGTTAAAAAAATCGAGTCCTGTGTTTATTACAGTTTAACACCTTTTCAAAAGATAACTTTAAATTTTACAGTAAATGTTGATTAAAACATAAGTCACAAACTAAAATATACATTAATCTATTTTTTTGAAAGATAATAACTTTAAATTTTACAGTAAATGTTGATTAAAACGTAAGTCACACACTAAAATATACATTAACCTATTTTTTTGAAAGATAATAACTTTATTTTGCAGTAAATAATAATAAAAACTCAAGTCAAAAACTGTAAAAACAACATTTGTGATAAAATTATACTGTAAAATGAAATACAGGCCTCTTGTAGTTTTTACGGTAGAATTCTGGCAACCACAGCTGCCAATTTTTTTTACTGTAAAATTTACAGATTTTTTTTTTTACAGTGCACAAAGCTCCAGTTCATTTCTCACCACTGATTGAGGATGCCTGGGCTTAGCCTCTATTGATTTGCGTCTGCCATATTGGCTTGATTGTTTTCAGCCACAGCTCCCCTCTACTCTCTACAGGAGACTAGAGCTGATTTGTTATAAACAGCTCCCATTACTGACAAATGCTTTATAAACAGACACTGTGTATGAAGTAAAATTCTTTTGCCTTTGAATGTCATTGTTCATAATGTGAGCCTTTTCTGTTTATTCAGTTGCAGTAAGTTAAGGCTCTTACTTGACAAACCCAACATACCACAACCTAAAGTCATAACGAAAAAGGTACTAAAGGATTAATCTTAAACCTATTGCCCTAGTCTTAAAAAAAGTTATTTGGCAAGATTTTACATCAGTATGCAGTGCTCATTGACTTCTGAACTTCCCCTAAAATTTCATAAAATAAATGGTCAAATATGCACTGTTGAATTTCATAAAAATGAATATTAAATACCATTAAAAGTGGCTATAATGTGTTTAATTTTGTGAGTATATCGTTCATTAATCAGCTGTTCAGTCTGGTTCTCTGATGAGATCCTCCTCTCACTCCAGAGCAGAGACGCTCTATAAATCCTACTGACACTGAGCTTCACTGGATCTCTATAAGAGAGAAACAAGCCCTTTATTTCATTTTTCATTTTCAAAGAAGCAAGATTAGATAAATGAGGCAAAAACATCCCGCCCCTGGACGTTCAGCATCTCTGGGAGTGAATGGAGCAGTGGGCGGGCCGTGACGCTGCTGATCAATGATGATTGGCAGAACTTGTGGAAGATTTTGACAGCATCTTTTGCCAGCTTCCTCGTGTCCAGCCTGTATTTCATAGCGATGTTTTTCACAAACTTTAACAGTGACAATCTCAGTGATTAGTGAGGCTATCGACATAAAACAAACACTGGCATGAAGTTTAAGGTCCTTTCTGTCAGCACAAAATAATGAGACTATTTAGTTACAACATAAATACAAAAGAAATGTCAACGGAATAACAGATACATGGTGTAACGCATAACCATTAGACGAGTTAATTTTATGTAGCCTGCATTATAATTTTAAATGAGCACAAGGTGAACGAAACACAAAATAACTCTGTTGTAACTCTTAAATGGTTAGAAATGTAGAATATACATCTTTTTTGCTGCCATGCTACCGATAAACACTATGTATCATGGTAAACTCCTCCTACCCCTTGGTTGGTGTACAGCCCTTCGCCTTAGCCCTCGGACTTACTGCAAAAAAGAATTAGGATAGCCCTTCATCTCTCGTGAACGCGCAAAATGAAGGGCTAGGGCTAAGGCAAAGAGCTAAGGGGTAGAAATGGGATCCAGCCTCTAATTTAAAGTTACACTGTGTAACTTTTCTCCTAAATATGTGGGGCATACTGACTTGTTTTTGTGATTTTTTGAGCGATTATAAGGCCTGAGGCGCGATCTGTTGCTCCGAGCGGGGCTTCTGTACTGAGAAACCGCCCTCGCAACTTGGCCGGGAGCGCTCCGCTGTTCAGGAAAAGTCACATGACAGGGAACGACTCGCTTTACGGCATTCCCTTCTGCTCTTATACCTGAGGTGCAGTATAACCATGAAGCTACTTTTAGCGTTGTTATTTTCGCCAGTTCGTCAGGGCCGAAGGACACAAGAAGATGAAGACAATGTCGGACGAGGCAAGAAAAAGAAAATGTGAAAGGGACCGCACCAGATCAGCAGACAAGAGTCAACATCGGACAGACTTTTGCTCGCTGGCGTCAGATGAGAGACAGAGAAGGCTGCAAATCGGATCATGTTTTTGCATCTTTATTGTTGGGCAGGTAAATTAGCCTATTTATTTTTTCTTTAGAACGTGCTTTTTCATACAGTTATTAGTTGTTTTTACTGCGACCATTGCGCGATATTTGTTGATAAGCTAACGCTAGCGCTAACTCTATAGAAGATCCAGTCCAAACTTCCAAAGGTAGCAGCAGGTCAACTAAAGTTGAAACAATGATGGAAATAGAAGCACGCTCGCACAGTTTCAGAAGGAGGAGGGGCCCTAGTGTTTACATTTTGCGACGGTGCAGTGGCACCTGTGGCCTCTAGAGGCGCAAGACCGGGAATCTTACACAGTGTAACTTTAAAGAAGAAATGCTCCAAACAGGAAGAAGGGATCAAAACAACATTGTAGATACTTTTGGGAGGCTAAGAGTATCTGAGGTCACAACAGGGCGCTCACTGTCAACTAAACACACACTTAGCAACAATGATTTATCTGAGTTGTTCATCTGCCTGAACTTTCCACTGATACAGGCCAAAATACAGATCTATGAGAGAACTATGGTAATAGGTAAGAGTGAATCAGCTGTTGAAGTGGCCTGTAAAATAAACAAGCTTAAACTAAACAAGTACATCCCACTCTGTGTTGAAGGCCAAGGAAAATTTACAATACTACTACTAATATGTCACAGGGAACTGATGTTGATAGTTTACGCTAATTTGCACACTGTTATTAAAATTACACAGAGAGTTGAAATGGTGTCAGAACAGACTGTGATGTGCTCACTGATACTGAAGAGTCTCATCTAAGTTACTTCATCAAATCTGTCCTTACTGTAAATGGCAGATCATTGTATGTTATATACAAATCTCACGTGGTAGTGCTTGCATGAACATACATACACCTGTATATATCTTTATGTTGCAAAAAGACAAGATAGAAAGATATACTGTATCTGTGAGGAAATCCAATAGAAAAATGACACAAACCAGACTAATACTGTATGAAACATCAGGATGTTTGACAAAAGAAATGCCAAAGATGATATTATGTTCAACTAAACCTGAAAAACTAATTTTGCACTTGTTAGCAATAAAGACCAAACGTGCCCAGAGAGTTTCTGGTATCCATCTCTCCCTGCTCTGACTCTGTTGACAGAATTGGCTAAAAAGCCTAACAGTCCTCAGATAACCAAGTGCTGGTCTCTGAAATCACTTTTACATTCCCAGTTTGCACATTCCTCACCTCCAGGGGCCCCCACAGCAACTTGACAAATGGTCCAAATAATAATGTTACAGCAGGAACAGTGTCATTATTTCTTGTGTTCCTGCCTCAGCTCACTTCCATTGAGCATTAGGAGAGAAAATGACCTTTGCAGGCAGTAAATGGCCCAGTCATGGACACAATCAGGACAAATTAAACCAACAATTAGCCACTTCATAGCTCACACTTATCTGCCCCAGAGGAAGAAAACAAGCCAATCCAAAGCCACTGAGGCTCTATAATAACACAAAAATCCCACATTTATCTTGCAGTGAGTTGAAACAGGGTAGTGTAACGATGCACCGCTGTCTGAGAAATGAAAAAGGTTTGGAAAGTTATTCCATAAGTTTTCATCAACATAAAACATGTTGGAAATTCTTTATTTGTCTCTAATATTACATTTCCTTTGCTCTCAGTGTCAAACTCCTTTATTTCCAATCATTGTGGCTCTAACTGAACCTGAGAGACACATTTAAATTGAGCTAAATTGAAAGTCTTCCCTCATTAATCACAGTGGCACAGACAGGACGTTAATAGTGTTTTCCTTGTATTTTCTGTTCCTCTGATAATCTCTGGGGCACTTTTACCAAGGTACAGAACCCAAGAGGTCTATGAGTCCTCAAGAGTCAGAAATTATTCATGAGACAATGTTCTGTTATTGTTCCAAGCCTTAACTACACCATACTGCACTCTCATTTCAAGCCAGTGGATGGATTAGGAAGCTGCCAGAAGGGAAAATGTAAAAAGCCAAACACAATCAAACATAGAGCTAATGAAAGATGGTAGAAATTAGAGGTCGACTGATATAGGTTTTTCTTTGGCCGATGCCGATTTTTTAAATTCAAAGCAGCCGATAGCTGATATAAACACTGCCGAATTTTTTGGGATCGACATGTAGGGCTGATTTTCTTAATTTTATGAACAAAATAAATGTATCCATTTGTTTTAGTAATGCTTTTTAAAACAAAAACAAATGCATTAGAATTAGACAGTGAGAACAGTGAGAAGATGAGTTTTTTTTGTTGTTGAGAAAACCAATAAGGCAATCTCACTCAGACTCTCTGTGCAGGTAGAGCTTGGGGAGAGCTACAAAATGCATTTGATTTTTTTGTTCTATGAGGTTCTGTTCCAGAGAAATTTGCAAAATCTTTTTATTGCAGTTTTGCGCTTTTAGGGCTGAGATAAAGCAATTTTGAATGTTTCCTATAGACTGCAGAATAAGAGCCCAAACTGTTACAAGCAAAGTGCCTGACCAAAAATCAGCATTAAAGTGCAAGATTCAGCCAATTGCTGATTGACTAAAACATTCAAAAAGTGGGCCAATATATCGACCTCTAGTAGAAATATGAATGTGTCTTAGAGCAGGGGTTCTTAACGTTTCTGACCTCGGAGGCCAACTTTTCCAATACAAAGTGGCCCGGGCGCATTTAAATATTAACACTGTATTAGCATTTTAAATTATAATATATATAATATATATTATATATTTATATATATATATATATATATATATATATATATATATATATATATATATATATATATATATATATATATATATAAAGCGCTGTTTCTAGGAGTGTAGTCAGCAACAGCAAAGATACTGTGCAGAACCCTCACTCAAGCTCTCAGGGAGGAGGAGAGGACCCGAGCTTGGATTGGATGAAACCGCCCGTGGTTTGATGGTGTTGGTCTTTTATATGTATACATATATATCCTAAATTAAATATAATAAATAAAACATTTCACTGTTCTTTTGAAATAAAGTGCTTAGTTAGTTAGACAGGAAAAAATCTCTCTTTAGACTATTAAACTATAGCTACTGCTGATTTGAGGGTTAGACTGAGCAATGTGCTTTGTCTCATGGTGGTGCTTATTCTGCTGCTTTTAATAAAGGACAGAACATGAGAGACTGGTTTTGAGCTGGTCTCTGGATGAAGAGGTAGTTTCCAGTCCATTCTGGCTCACCTTGCTCCTGTCCTCATTTATTCCTTCCTTCGGTCTTTCTATATCTCTCTTTTCTCCACGGTGTCTCTCACTGACAGTGAAATCGCTCCACATGACCCTACACACAGATTTAATTGTGTGATTAGTGACACGGGTGAATATTAGCTTTTTCCTTTTACTTTTAAAAGTTGGGCTCATTTACATTGAAGCATCTCTCAATTCTCCAGTAATATGAGGTGATTTTCTCTCCTCTGTGCGGGACAAACAATGAGGGGAGGAACGAGCTGCAGCCGGCACAAAGCCACTCAACCCAGTGACTTGCCTTCTCCTTCACTTCACTTCAATTGTACAGTCTCTTTGCACAAACTTTGAACTTATTTCACTTTATCTTGTTGGATAATACCAGATAAGACACCCGTGGTGTTCATGTAGAGCTAAAGTGCCAAGACATGCTGCATTTGGTGTTAACTGAGATGCACTGTGCTCCTGGTGAGCGCGGGGCAGGTTTGGGGTTGAGGTTTTGGTTTGCTTTCCATTAGGGACAGCTCTGGGTGTGAATCTCAACCACAGATTGCCTTTAATGATCCAGGCATTAAGTGGTGGGAAGGTGTAGCCTATTGTAAGTTAGCGTCTCATGGATAACAGTAATATTCATTCATTTTCTACCGCTTATTCCCGTTAGGGGTCGCGGGTGACTGGAGCCTATCCCAGTAACTTTGGGCCGTAGGCGGGGTACACCTTGGACAGGGGCCAGCTTGTCGCAGGGCTGACACAGAGACGAACACAGACAGACAACCATTCACTCTCACATTCATTCACTTATGGAGGACCGTGAGCGCCATGCGAAAAGGAATAATGCTTTCATTAAAAGAGTTTTTAAAAGTTTATTTAATAAAGAGATTGCTAAATACTTTTATTAAAAGAGTTTTTAAAAGAGCATTTAATAAATGGATTACTAAATGCTTTTATTAAAAGAGTGTTTAAAAGAGCATTTAATAATTGGATTACTAAATGCTTTTATTAAATGAGTTTTTAAAAGAGCATTTAATAAATGGATTACTAAATGCTTTTATTAAATGAGTTTTTAAAAGAGGATTTAATAAACAGATTACTAAATGCTTTTAATAAAAGAAAGATTAATAACGTTATTCATTAATCCATTTAGGAAACCGATTTCTAAATGTATTTACAAAACCTTTTCGGAAAAGCATTTGCAAAACATATTAGCTTCTCCTTTTAGCTTTTCCGTGGCGTTCCTGGTCCTCCTGGCTAAAGTTAAATAAAATAAAAAGAAAAGCAATTTGACAAGCTCTGTGATTGGTCAGAGCTACTCGAGCTCCAATTGTCCAGACAATAGGGGTTATGCACTAACTACTTCCGCATTCGGCTAGACGGAATAAGCAGCTGGACAAGGGTAGCTTCAAAAAACATGTTTATGTCGTACACATCACAAAATAAAATCACCAAACTAACGCTGCTATGGACTAACGCAGTTTTATCCTTCAAACAAGGGTTTTAGCATTTGTGTGTTAAATATTTAACTAATCGCTGAGCGCAGATGCGGGATATTGTTGTGTCAATAACTAAGCCGTCCATTTCAGCAGATATATAGCACACAGCAAGTTAAATTACGTGATACTCAATAACAAACAATACAACTGCCCATTTTAGCACAGTCTTAATTTATTATACACCTATTAAGGCACTTTGACGTATTTATTAATTTCTACACTCTGAGGCTACAATCGATGTTTTGAAGCCACTTTCACAGCTCTTCTGTGGCGCTTTCAGATGTTTTTGTGCACACTGTGGCTGTTTTTGGTCGCATACTTTAACATAACATCAAAATACAAACTCTCATAGAGGATAATAACAAATAACATACACACTAGAGGGCATACAAATGTAGAATAACACATGCAATGGGCCAGCAGTTAGCGCATAACCCCTATTGTCACCGGGCCGGCTAAGGATGACGAAAAACGCAAACGCAAATTGTCTGGCCAATCAGAGCTTGAGTAGCTCTGACCAATCACAGAGTTCGTTACATCGCTTTTCTTTTTATTTTATTTAACTTCAGCCAGGAGGACCAGGAACGCCACGGAAAAGCTCAAAGGAGAAGCTAATCGGAGAAGCTAATCCGTTTTGCAAATGCTTTTCCGAAAAGGTTTTGTAAATACATTTAGAAATCGGTTTCCTAAATGGATTAATGAATAACGCTATTAATCCTTCTTTTATTAAAATATTTAGTAATCCATTTATTAAATCCTCTTTTAAAAACTCATTTAATAAATGCATTTAGTAATCCATTTATTAAATGCTCTTTTAAAAACTCTTTTAATAAAAGTATTATTCCTTTTCGCGTGGCGCTCACGGTCCTCCATATTCACTAGGGTCAATTTAGAGCAGGGATCACCAACGAGGTGCCCGCGAGCACCAGGTAGTCCTTCTGGAGCTTGTGAGGTGCCCCCGAGGGATATTTATAAATAGTGACTACAGCAGTGTTTTAGTCATAATTTCTTTTTTTAAACTTGTTTTCATGTTTCACTTGTTTGTTATCATTAATGCAAAGCAAACAATCATCCAATCCTAGTGTCATTTGAAAGGCATGTCAGGACTTTAATATAGAGGATTATTTTGCACGAGTAGCCCTCAGTACAAATGCTCATCTTTTGGGTAGCCCTCAAACCCAGAAAAGTTGAAGACCCCTGATTTAGAGTCACCAATTCACCTAACACATGCATGTCTTTGGATGGTGGGAGGAAGCCGGAGAACCCGGAGAGAACCCATGGTAACACGGGGAGAACATGCAGACTCCACCCAGAAAATTCGTGTGATGGTGTGTTGGTCAACCCGGGGCTCGAACCCATGATCTACATTTTTTTGTGACCATCTAGGTGGCGCTGGGGGCCTAAGTGTGGGCCCTATGGTCATGAAACACTGTCTTTGAAGGATTAGACTCCTCACAGCATCCACATAAATGTAAATATGTGGCATGTCAATCAAACAGAAAGGCCCTCTCCATGTGACCGAGCTAAACCTGCTCCTACCTGCTTTGTTCTAGCCTGCTGAACCCTTTCTTTAAATGAATATCTCATTAGGGAAACATTTCTTCTTTAAGTGGCTCCATGTGGCGTTTTCTCCTGGTGCTGCTTTGTTTAATGAGGACGTGGTCAGAGTCTGGGGCTGACAGCTCAAGCTCCAAAAGCCTTTGTCAGAATATTGCACAGAGGGAGAATTGTGCTTGGAGCTGTCCACAGGAACATTTTCAGCAGAGGAAAAGCTCTTTCCTCCTACTTCAGTTCACCTCCAGGCTTTGTCTCAAACCAATGTGCAGACAGTGCCACAGCACACACAGTCTGCAGTTGTCAGTCAGAGCAGGAAGAAGCAGACAACAAGGAGGCAGCTTTCCAATACTTGAAGAAAACAGCAGTAAATTGAGTAAATTAGATTAATGTTTGTCATTAAGAGAAGACTGTGGGCTCTTCTGTCATTCCTCCATTACTGATCTGGTCTTAGGGAAGATTAGGACAGAGAACTGAGTCAAGAACCAGACTTCAGTGAGTGGGTCCCCCCTCTTTAATTACCCTAAGTGCAAAACAAATGAAGGGCCATAGATCATGTAAAAGATAACAATGGGGAACATAATCTGTCTCTGCTCATTTTATCATCCATCAGTCTTCACAGCAGACACGCTCAGGAGTGGAGTTAGTTTTTATTGATGGCTCCTCATCCAAAGAAAGTTAAGTAAAGTGATAAAGAGCCATGTAGTGTATGATACAATTTTACAGACTGCTGCTATCATGACTGTCTTTCCTGTGTTAAGTTATGTTTAACTACTCATGATCTTGTGTCAAAGGTACTACTCTAGATACACACAGTACTCAGGACTTCTCTCTACCTCAAAAGTATTAGCCAGACCTGCGCCAGTGTGGTTAGCTGAAAAAAATACATGACTCTGGTTTTGGTTGTTTATACTCCACACCCAGCATGTACTGAGGGGTTATTAGCATGACAACCTGAACAAGGACAATAACAACAGAACACAAAAAAATAAGGTGGTTCAATACAAACCTAATTAAGATTAAATGAAGTAGCCCAGATGAAACTAAGCGTATGATTACTGACAGTGTGGGTGTCCTGATATCACTGCTCATGGTCCTAGCTTTTCCCAGACTGGATATGTCTGAGAGAAGAGTTAATATAATGCCTGATATCTGGGAGCTTCTATTAAACTTAGTTTATGCTCTGGGACTGGAGGTTGGTCTTTGAGCTGCCCCTAGAGCAGGGCTGGCGAACACGTGGCTCTTAGCCAATGGGAATGCAGCTCTTTAGTTGACATTAGATTTGTTTTTTGTTTTTTTTTCTCTTACTCATACAATGGATAAAGCCCAGACACAACATAGCTCATGCAACTTCACATGAGTTTTATAAGCTGGTTTGAGGATTTACAGAAAAAAAGACCACAGATCATGTTCCTAGTCCACCTGTTCAGTGCGGACACAGACTGCTTAAAAGTCCCGCTTGTCACACATGAGGCAGAGCCTGAGTTGGATGTGACTGAAATATGTGTGTGTTTGAATGACATTGTGTCTTTGCACAGATGTATTTGCAAAACTCAAAACACAGAGATATGCAGTGACCTGAAGATTTTAAGCTTTCTGGCATTCTTTGTTTCAGGAATCTAGGTGCAGGGATCACGAAGATATCATTTATTAAAGCTTTAAAACAGTTTAAGAGGTTTTAATAAAAGACGCATTGCATGCACTTCTAATTAATAATAATAATAATAATAATATTATATATATATATATATATAATAATAATAATAATAAATATTTATTTATATAGCACTTTTAAAAACAAGGTTTACAAAGTGCTTAACAACAAAAAGGATTACAAAAAACAATACATGAACAACAGAGTAAATAGAAATAAAAAACAATTATTATAAAAAGGCAAGAGGATAAAAGTGGGTTTTAAGAAGTGACTTAAAAGATGATACTAATGGTGCCAGCCTTATCTTCTCAGGCAGGTTGTTCCAGAGTCGAGGGGCTCGGACTGAAAAAGCTCGGTCACCTTTGGATTTGAGTCTCGACCGTGGAACAGCTAACAGAGACCTGCCTGAGGATCTAAGGCTGCGGGGAGGCTCGTATGAAGTCAAGAGCTCTGTGATGTAGCTCAGAGCAAGACCTAAACAAGCTTTAAAAGTGATCAGTAAAATCTTAAAATCAATTCTAAAACGCACAGGGAGCCAGTGCAGCGAGGCTGAAACCGGGGTGATGTGTTGTCGTCCAAACCAGTGAGAACCCGAGCTGCTGCGTTCTGAACAAGTTGGAGGCGAGAGAGAGATTTATTGTCTAGACCAGAGAGGAGGGAGTTGCAATAATCAAGCCTGGAAAAGATGAGAGCATTGATGACTTTATTGAGATCTGGGGGGGTTAGAATTTTCTTAATTTTGGAGATGGTGCGAAGATGGAAAAAGCATGATTGAGTGTTTTTTTTTACATGTTCTTGGAATGTGAAGTGAGAGTCAAAGATTACCCCTAGATTTCTGGCGGAGGAAGTGAGATTAGTGGATAGAGGGCCGAGGTGGTTCTGGATATGGGAGATGGACTGTGGGGAGTTAGTTAGAATTATTTCAGATTTGTTGGTGTTGAGTTGAAGAAAGTTCTGCACCATCCAACTGTTCACGTCATTGAAACACTCCAACACAGCAGCCAGGCTTCCAGGGTCATTTGGTCTCAGCGAGAAGTATATCTGTGTGTCATCAGCATAGCAATGGAAGGACAAGCTATGGCGGGCCATAACGTGTCCTTAGGGGAGCATATAAATAGAAATTAAATTTTACCTAAAATAGAACCTTGCGGTACACCACAGGCAATGGGAGGGGATGAGGAAGTAAAATTACCTACCGCAAAGGTTCTTTCTAAAAGGTAAGAATAAAACCAATCAAGTGCAGTGTCTCTGATGCCAACCCAGGTTTTAAGACGATCAATTAAAACTGCGTGATCAACAGTATCAAACGCAGCACTCAAATCTAAAAGAATTAAAATTATGCACTCTCCTCTATCAGAGGCTAAAAGGAGGTCATTGGAAACTTTGAGGAGGGCTGTCTCAGTGCTGTGCAAAGCTCTAAAACCAGATTGAAATTTCTCAAAAATGTCATTGTTGGTCATAAAATCTAAAATCTGATTACACACTATTTTCTCTAAAACTTTAGATAAAAATGAAAGCTTGGAAATTAGTCTAAAGTTATAGTAAGTGACAGATTTTAAAACCTTAAATAAAACTCTGGGATTGGACTGATGTTTTAAAATAAGATCTGAGTAAAATGATGTTCTAGCTTCTTTAACTGCTGTTTGATAGTGTTTTAGGGACTCTTTCCATTGCTGATGGAAGACAGACAACTTGGATTTTTTTCCATCTGCGCTCATTTCTTCTGCAAATTTTTCTTAATTCATTAACATTTCTGACCTTGAATGGGGCAACGACATCTAAAATTGATTTACAGGTTTCATTAAAACAGGAGACCAGCTCCTCTAGGCTAAGAGTTGAGTTAAAAGCAGTTAAAGAAGCTGAGGTAAAACAAGCAGAAAAGCTAGGGGCAGAGGATGAGTTAAAAATGCGTGAACAGAAAGGGACATTGAGGTTCAAAGCCTGTCAGGGTAAAACAATATTAAATAAAATTGCTTTGTGATCAGACACACAGATATCCTTAATTTTAAAGTTTCCCGGAATGAGATCAAATGATCAAACCAGATCCAGTGTATGGCCCTTAGAGAGAGTAGCCATGTTTATTGCTTGGGTGAGATTAAAAGATTCTATTGTGTTGATAAAATCTGTGGTAAAAGGTTGAGGGGGACAGTAAATGTGAATGTTAAAATCACCCAAAATCTGAACTTTGTCATACAGGGCCATACACTGGGATAAAAGATCTGAGAATTCTTCATTAAAAACGCTATGTGGTTTGGGAGGTCTATAAACACCTAAAACAAATACTGGTTCATTGCACGCCATGATAAAACTGAGATGCTCAAATGAAGTAAAACTGTTATAAAAACAAGGGGTACATTTCAAACTCGTTTTAAAAATGGTAGCAAACCCCCCTCCCTTTCCAGACAACCTGGGCTGATTAAAAAATGTGTAGTCGGGGAGTTAAAATTAAAAAGTCAAGGCTGTTAGAAGTTATAAAATCATGGCATAAAAATGTTTTGTTATTTATAGACCTGATGTTAGGAAGACCAAAATTAACAGGAGGGGGGCAGATGGCAGGAGCTGTTGAGGGACAGAGGGGGACAGTGATGAGACAGGAGAGTGAGGGATCTTTGGGGGTACATTGTTTATTCAGACAGTGTTTGACAACAACAGGAATTCTGTATTGGTGAGGATTGACAAAAGGGCTATGGGAAAGGGCCACCAATGGAGTAGTGGCAAGGGCTGATGGTTGCATGGGGCAATGGGGGGGTGGGTAGTCAGTCTTGTGAATGAGTTTGTACTGTATAGCAGATGTTGGATGTTAGGAATTTGCTGCAAAGAGAGTTGGGGTGGATGCCGTCCGTCTTGTAAAAGATGGAACGAGTCCAGAACAAATTAAAATTGTCAATAAAACCAAAATTAAATGAGAGTGAGACCGACAGCAGCCAAGAGTTGAGCGATAAAATCCTGCTAAAACGTCCATCCCCACAAAAACAGTCTTCCCGCAAGAGGATAAAAGGCCAAAATGTTCTTTAAAATCCTACTTGATCAGTTCAGACTGTTGGCGGGCTGTGTCGTTCGTTCCTATATGTATGATAACCCGGTGAATTGTAGGAGCTGCTGATTGCAACAGACTTGGTAGTTTCAAAGTTTCAAAGTTTCAAAGTAGTCAATCAAAGTTGAAACAGTGGCACCAGGAAAACAATGTATAACGGCATTAAAAAACCTGCTTTACCTTGTGATAGAGTCGCCCACTAACAATGTAGTGGGCAAAAAGAGGGGCTGAGGAGGGCAAGAGGTCTGAAGCAATCTGTTTGAGGGCAGGCGGAGGAGAGGGGCCAGACTGTGCAGTGGCAGGCTCCTGTGGACTCCCGCAGCTGGCGGCAGCGACGACAGCATGGAGGGCAGAGTAGGAGACCGCTGTGATGAAGGGGTAGTGGCCGTGATGGGGCCAGCGCTGTGGGGAGGGCTCCCCGCCAACTCAGGATGGGAAAAACCTCCGGATCGTCTGATGACAGCCTCTCTCAGAAGCCTACTGGCGGGAGGAGGAGGCAGCCGTTCCCCGGGAAGTGTGTCTCGTGGTTTCTGCCCACCAGAGGACTGTGTCGCTATATGTGTGCGCTACTGGTCCTGCTTGGCTCCAGCATACCGGCCGCGGGAGTGTCCTGGGAGACACTGGCCTGCGTCAGAGGGATCTGGTCCAGCGCTCCGTCTACAAGAGCACAGAAGAGATTGGAGCAGGCTCAAGCAGGGGGCTGCAGAGGCTGTGTCCAAGCTCTGTCTTCTCTCATGGAACAATAAGCCCAGGAGGATCGGTTGACCGGGGTAGAGCAGGATGAAGGCCTGGGGACAGGAGAGGGGATCCCAGACGACTGTATCATGGGCAGCCGCGCTGAAGGAGGAGATGTGTTGCGACTGCTTGCAAGCTACATCCATGACTTTCGCCAGTAGTGAGTCCTTCTTTTGTAGCTCTTTGGAAAGCCGCTGTATATCCTCCCTAAGGGCAGCAATCTTTTTGTTTGCAACGACAAGAAGACTTTTTTCATCGTGAACCATAGTGGTTAGAGGATAGGAGTTTGGCTAGCAGGCTAGCTCCGGCAGTAGTGAAGGGGTTAAAAACCAAGTCCCAGGCAGTGACGCAAAATAAAATTCGCAGGAAATCGAAATAAAATCAATAAATACAAAAGTAAAATGGGTAAAATCCACCTAAAAAGGCTTAAAAACAAAGTTAAGTTGGCTAAAACTCAGCAGTACCTGGCTAAAAACAAATGGAGTCCACCATCTTGCGCATGCGCTGGAAATGTTGGCAAAACCCACCTGACTTTTTCAGATCGTACCTCTAATGTTTAAATAAAAACAATCAGAAAAGACATATTTTCTTACTTGGTACTTGGTGTCTCAGATAGGGATGTGCAAATTGATACTAAAAGTATTGATACCTTCGATTCCTGTGATTTAATTGTGGTATTGATACCTATCTGAAAGTATCGATACTTTAGTAGGAATGACAAACAGTGTTATTAGTATAAGTACAAATTCCACCTTCTATGTGTGCTCTACAATGGCAGGTCCAACCCAATCCATTGTGTTCTGGTGCACCAGTGGCGTAAAGAAGCCATTATTAGTAACATGTGTATGCATATAGGCTTTTATAATTTACAAAAAAATCAATTACTATAGAAGAAAAAACAATGGTTGAGACTCTAAGGGGTGGTATCGGAATCGGTATTGGTATTGTCAATATCAGGCTTGGTATCGACTGTCAAATGGAAGGTAAGAAAACTGGTATCATACATCACTAGTCTCAGAGAGATGTGAGAGGTTCAGGGGCATTAGACTGTTATATGAAAAAAATCCCAATCATAAAATCAACAAAAATATTTGTCAAATCTTGAACAGACACATTTCTTGAAAAGGGTCCATCAGTTAGAGGCTTGTCTACAGTGGCAAAACTTGGTAATGTGGGGCCCCAGGGCAGGTTTTCAGAATGGGCTCCAAAGTTATGAAGCAAATTCAATATTTCATATTTCAAATGTTTGCATTAGGCTTCTTGTTTATAAAATGTAGCTGGAAGTTTGATGCCAAAATCATGTGCTTACAGTCTACATATTATTTATAATAATAAAACTAGTATTTTTGTGCAGTTATTAGTTTAAAAATTTGTGTTATCTAAAGAAACAAATAAACTCACAGATGACATTCTGCTCTCACAAGCAATTATTCTGCTTAGGGCACCCAAATGGTTAGAAGTTAGAAAAAAATGTTATGTGTTTACATTTTATTTTCTCTTCTTTACGTCCTGTCTGATAATTGTGTGTCTGAGCAGTATTTGTGTGTGTGTGGGTGTGTCTGCTCCTCCAGTCTTGGTACAGGGAGCACCTGCTGTGTGACTTTGGCTCCTGAGCTGTGTGAATTGATGATGGCCTCTGTTCTTGGAATGAAGTCAATTTCTTTAAGACACTTGTTGCAGTGTGATGGTGAGTGAAATGTCACTAAGCAGAGAAGTCATGGTCAATTTTTAAGATTTCACTGTGTGTCTGTGTTGATTGTGCTCGGTGATTGATGTGGCTTTTTGCTGTACCACAGAAAATCTTTTGACTCCCCCTGCCCTAGAGCCTGCTCCAATTTCCTCTCAGCTCAGCTTCGCTCCAGAGACCACGCTAACAATCTAAAGCTCAGATCATCAGAAAGGGAAGTATTAGGACAATGACTAGAAGCTTGAAAAATGCAGGATGTTGGTGCAGCCCTCAACTCGGACACCATAATTAACCTTTATATTGATCCACCAGAGTTTGTTCAAGCAAAAAACTTAAGGGTCTACCTGCAAAAAGCTCTGGCAGGCAAATAAACAATATTCAAACTCAATGAGCTTTCATTAGAACAATAGAAACCTTCTCTTTAGTGAATCATACTCATTCATTTCTGTAATTTCAAATAACATTTTAGTGTGGATACTAAAATGAAAGTTGGCAGGAAGTCACCTCTATTTAGGACAGAGCGTGCACTCGTGAGTTCAGATGCTGCTCCCAGTTTGTGTGTGTGCAACAGTTTCTCATTATACACAAGCCCCATCTGACACCAGTCCCTGAAATATGACCCAAAAAACTGTGTAAACCAGGGCAGGGCTGATTTGTGATTTCTTAGTACCTCCCTGTCCCATGTGTTCAAAGATGTGAGCTTAAGTCAGCCGTTGTCACATGTCCTTATGACCACAGTCTCCACCAGAGCTGTCATTCAAGATCCAGGGCAAACCAGCTCCAAAAACATCTATCTTATTTAAAACAATAAAGTCCTATTAACTCAAATGCCTGCTAGTTAACTTAGGGCCAGATTTATCAAAGGTTTGCGTGCACGCTAACTGAATAATATGCGCTAAAATTGGAGCAAACCCAGACGCAGTTGAGATTTGCGTGTCTTACAGGAGCAGAGCGAACGCAAAGCAGATTTTGCTCCTATGACCTAATGAATCTGTAAACTGAGGCGTTCTTCCCAGAGTGCGCAAAATGGAAGGCGGAGAAAATGCAAATTCATTCATTTACCGCCCGCAATATTATTTATCAAGGCTCACCATGACTTTGCGTGCGAAAATAGCGTATAAATTTAGCACCTTGGAGAAGGACGTGCTAATCTTTTGCACAGATATGGCTGCTGTGATCCGTGTGAGACGAAGGAGAAGAAATGAATGAATACGTAGGGTTAGAGTGTTTGCCACGCGTGCAGATCTATTTGCCATAACGGATGAAAAAATTATTCACCAGCACTTTCAGCTCTTCTTGGTTAAATTTTTGCTTCCGTTTGTGTTCCACTTCAGCACGTTCCATGATGCAAAACAATACACGCAATGTTGCCATTTAAATAGTTCTGCCCCATCTGTTTGCACCTGTCACCGGCCACGCTTTTTGTCTTAGTAATTCACGCGCAACACGCCCATTAATAGCATTTTTTCTCACTGCACTCGCAGTTTAGCACCCGTCTTAGTAAATATGGCCCTTAGTGTGCAATGTGAATAGCCTCACTCTGCTGTAAACATGAAACAGCTCCAAGTTTACTCCAGCTCCAACCTCAGTTGGCATAATGATGGACCAAAATAGACCCAGGTCTAAAGCAGACTCTTTCTCTGGTCAGACTGTTACACTGGTGTTGGATCACCCCTGTAAATGCTGACCTCTCATTCACACAGAGGCAGAAAAAGTCTGTGAATGAACACTGGAGCTGAGAAATGCTGAGGAGAGAAAAGTGCTCACCTTTATCCAGCAACAGAGTCTGACTGGAGCTGACCTCAGTCCAGTACACATGAAGTACAAGGCTTCCTTTAAGACCAAACATCAAACCTTTCACAGCAGATAACATTTCACTACAGGGAGGTTTCATGTCTGGTCCAAACCACTGATCCAGAGTCTCAGTTTTCTCCAGTCTCTCTTTGAGGTAATTCTTTAGCATATCAGTTAGGGCTGGGCGATAAATCAATTTTTTCGATTAATTCGAATTTGTAGGGCAGGTCGACTTGTTTAAATAAAAATCAATTTTTAAGAAAAAAGGCCACCACCGGTGCTCTGGGCTCCCGTAGTTCATAGTGGGTAGGCCCGCCAGCCCTCCCTCCACACTAAAGGTACACAAACAACATGGCGGCAAGCAGGGAAGAACTTGTTCCTAAGAAAGGCAAAGTGTCATCAGTTGTGTGGAATTGGTTTGGTTGCTATCCCTGACAGCAGGAAGGAAAAGTAGAATAAATGAGAAGTCTTGAAGCAAATATAGTATAAAAACCAAAACAAGAAAAAGGTCAAAAGGTTGGTTTTCTAGAGAACGTTTCACCCTTTATCCAAATCGACTAAGCCCTATGGATAAACCTTGGCCAGGTGACCTTCTTGTTTATTTAACCTTTTTTACTGAATTCTCCTAGATGACTAAGAACCTACACAGTCACAAAAGCCAATAGTTACAAAGAGCAAACACATTATAGTGAGATGTAGTAGGGTCAGTTTATCACATGGAGCTAAGGCAGAACATGTATTGTAATTTGATCTGTAATGAGCCATGTACTTTAGGAGCTGTACAGCAGAGGTGTCCCACATGGATGTGGTGATCCATCACACCACGTGCTGTGCTCCTCTCACTTGCGTCTCTTGACACTGCTGTGAGAGGAAAAATGCCGAAGTAAAAACCACCTCAGGTTCATTTGGTCTCTAGGGAATACCTCTGTGCCAGGTAGGTGCCTCATGCATCAGCACAGTGTAGTCAGTCAGCTGTGACTGTATCCAGCTTTTGGAGAGTCTCAATACCAAAGAGCTGCCACAAGGAGCAGCTTCCGTGGACTGATGTTCTGTATTTTAAACAGCATGGGCCATTCACAAATTTAGTTCTGAAAAGGGTATAGCTATTTGTTTTATAGTACTGTTATGGAAATTTTAGATTGAGATACTTGACAAAAAGGCAGTGTCTGGATCAAACAGCAAGTTGTCTTTATTTTAAGGAGAACACAGCACAAAGGAGAGCTGCAGAGTGCCCCCCTTAGCAGAAGGTAGGTTTTATACCAACCTACACAGGAGAGAGTACGTGTCCCAGAGTCACAAACATATCTGAAGACTTTTGCTCTAATCTTTAAGAAGACGCCATGTCCTAGCCTCATGTGCACTAAGACACAACATCCTTGGCCTTACAGCTGCTACGCATGCTGTTGTCCTTGTACAGCACTAAGCTCAGATAATAGAATAACAGTAGGATAACACAGAAATTAATGAATTTCCAACACATTTCCTCCCTTTTGATTATAATAAAACCCTTTTTATATTAATCAATAAATAAAGTCAATCCCCATTCATCAGTATCATTACCCCTCACAGTTTAAAATTATACCTCATTAAGAAATCACAAACAGACAAAACAATTCCTTTTGTACAAGAAGTAAGACTTAAAACTTTGTAGGGATTAAACCTTTGAGCTATAATGCAAGTGTAGGAAAATTTCATTCACATATTAAAGAAAAAGTAAAACAAAAGTGAGAAAAAGTCATGCAATTCCTCATACACAAATAGATAGATAGACAGATAGAGAGATAGAGAGATACTTGTTTGGCTACATGTATGGCTCTTTCCCGAAGCCCATTTACAATGTCCAATTTTGTGCCTGGCCCCTCTCTGGGTCAGCTCTTGCTCAGATGTCATAGTCTTTTTGTTAAATGTGCAAGATGAATGATTTCAGAATAATTTTGAGTCTGCAGTAAATCAAGACACTGTGAAGAATGACAGCTAAATACTGTATCTTAAGTCTTAGCTTGACAAGTGACTGAACATGAGTTGGATTTCAATCTAATTAGACCCACTTTAGAAAGTCCTTTAGACAACTGTTGTAAAATTAAGGTATTAGTCAGGGGCTTTCAATATCTGTGAAACGGGTCTTGTCTTGGTATTTGACTCTGAAGTTCCCTGAGAAAGTGGGCAGATTATTATGAGCTGAATAAAATGTTCAGAACTCTGGTTCACTGCAAAATCAGTGCATTTTTAAGAAGCGATAAAGTTGGTCACACTGGGTAGAGAGGCCAAATGTACTTTTTTAGCGCAGAGAAGTAGGTCTGGAATCCTTCCCACTGAAATATGATTGGTTGTATGTCTCATATACACACTAGGACTGCACAATATATATTGCAAAATTATCGGAAAATCTTTTATATTCTTTTATATTTTATATCTATTATATTATAAAATATTTATAATACAAAAATCTTAATATATCACAATAATGCTGTGCTCTTCAATCTGTTCAAAGAGATTTACACTGAAGAATCATTTTTCAATTAGAGCCTAAAAAGAAAATATGTTGTGACTAAACAAAAATGTAAAAAAAAAAAAAAAGTTCCAGTTTTAGTGGTATTTCCTTAATTTAGTCAACATTTTGCTTTGTTTTATTCCTGGTTTAGTCTGTGTTAAGTTTTGACATACATGAAATACATGGACTCACAATTTTTGTTTTAAGTGAATGAACTAAGAATAGGTGATAGGCAGCATGATTTTTCCATCATGCAGCCCTAATACACACAGACTTACAGAGCTCCTGGGTTCAATAAATCTTTGAAAGCAGAAGTGAAAGAGCTTTAACATGGTACACCAAGTCCTTAATCCAGATTCAGAAAATGCTCCACTATTCAGCCCTGCTCAAAGGCACTGTCAGCTGGGTTTAATGTAGCGGCGCTGGAGCCACAATCCTGTCACACAAACTGCTTATTACAACCAACCAACGCAGAAACAAAGCTGATGAAAGCTGATTCTTTCATGTAGCTCCGGGTGCATAGTCCACAGAGCTTCAGTTTCACGGCCCCCTGTGTGGTTCCATATAAAGACTGTGTGATTATGGATGACGAGCTCTGTCGGTTATGGCTGAAGCACTAACTTTGTTGCCTTTAGGCTGCCGTAAGCTCTGAGCTCCTCTGTACCTGAAGGCTGGGGGCTGTTAACACTCCTGATCTCACACAAGCCATGTACAAACACATTTTAACTTCACTTGAACAATACATGTGTCACATCACAAGAAGTCAGCACTGAACACAGAACAAACACGGGTCATTCTCAGACAACATGCTAACAAACGCCAACACAAGCCCAGCAGATGGTGGACTAAAGCCAATGGTGTCACTTAAAGAAAGATGCCATGCTTCTTGTAAAATGTAATGTGCAGAAGCATCTACACAGCTTTTCCCCTGGGGTTCTGTAAATCCTGTTTGATATCAGTGAAGGGAAAATGTTCCTTATCTCTGTCAGTAGTATTACTCAAGTTGTTCCCTTTACAACAGCAGGTACTACAACTCCTAATGCTGTTCTTTTTTATTTTATAGCAACAGCAGAGGGTCAAAGCTGAGGTAAGTTAATTTGTGCCATTCCAAAGAGTGAATCCCTGCACCTCTAGAAAACATGAGGCAGCTCCTAACACAATATTAGTCAGACAAAAAGAAAGATCTCTGCAGTTCAGTTGGTGATCGAGTTCACCAATAACACATACTTCATTGTAATACATGTCTGAATAATGACAGAGCACTTTTGTTCTGTCATGTTTGTTGTCTCACATTTATGCTCTATCAAACTGAAATGGTCATGCACAGAACAATTACATTGTGAGTGTTTCCCTGAACTCAAACCTCCTGGTGCTGTATCGTGGTCCGGTCTGTCCTAATTCATTCTGCAGCTCTATCATCTCATGCCAAATGGAGCTGAAATATTTAGGCTTCTTCTCCTGCGCTCTCTCTGAACACCATTAACATCTCTGCTCTCTGACAGATCTAAGCATAGATCCGCCTTCCAGCACCATAAACAGCAATCTAAATATGCTCTGCTAACAGAGAATGCAGTGAATAGTGTTTGAGGAAATTCAGCATCTGTTCTGAAAACTTCATCCATAAACAGATGCAGCAGAGGTGCGTCAGTAAACTCTGTGTTTATACAGTGCAAGACAACAGAAACACAAATACTCTTGACAAGACAAAGACTTGACAAAACTGCACTAACCATCATGAGGCGCAGTGGTTCCATATCAAATATTGGTACCTCAATACTGGAAGGGGAGCAGCCTCATTCTCCCCACAGTCAGGCTTCACTAAACTGACAAATTATACCAACACGCCACTACAACTTGACGCACAACGTGAAGACTAGAAATGAGCAGAGCAGCGGTCAAACGTCAAATAACACCGTCTACATCCCAGCTGCAGCAGCACAGTCTGTTTGTATGGGCGAACATAACGACATCGATAGAAATCACCTCTGAATAAATGCTGTGAAAACTTCTGAAATGTACCTGAGTACTGCAGGAGAAACATGGTCCAAAGCCGAGCTGTGATCCCGGTCGGTCCTCCGCTTGTAGGACGTGCTGAACCAAGTAAATCCGTGAATGGACGCGGTCTGTGCGCTCAGTCAGTCCGCTGCGCTCCGCTCGGCAGACTGGACTGGACTGCAATGAGAGCAGCAGTTAAAGCTTCGGCGAGCGCCCCGCCCTCCCCGGCGTGCCCTGATCCAGACTCGAGCAGGATACAGAACAAGTGAGGGGAGGGAAGCGTGAGTTTGGAACCGGTTCAGAGTCCTGTAACGTTAAGAGCAGCCCCTCCCGCAGCGCCGCGGGGTCCACCTCTCTCCCCTCAGCCCTGACGCCGTCCCGGTCTCTCCTGAAGCCTCATCTCTGTGTAAAATCTATGGATCATTCACAATTTGCGCCTGGGTGCTCAAACCTTCCTGTGGGTGCTCTGGCTCCGCAGCAGTTCAGGAGATACTTGCAGATCTGGCTCATGTGCTCCGCTCAAAATACACCTGTCTGTGTTCTGATGGAAGTTCTCAAGTTCAAACATAAAATAATAATTAAAAAAATAGTGTTTTTCAGTTTGAATTTTCATACATTCAAAATACTTTGGTAGAGACATTTACCCACTAACCCAAAGGTTGGAGGTTTGACCCTCACTACCAGCATTGATTAGCTACTGTCCTTGGGCAATACACTTCATCCACCTTGCCTGAATTGATGCATGAATGTGTCAGTGTGACTGTGTTGGGTGGTGGTTGGATACTAAAGTAGTTCACCACAGAATGTGAATGAATAATGCACCAAACTGTAAAGTGACTTTTAGTGTCCAGAAAAGTGCTGTATAAGACTGATGCATTAATATTGCATTATAAAATGTGCACTACAGGTCTATAGATCTAACCTGTTGTGTGTAATAAGAACACATGTGTTGTATGTGATTTTAACATGATCAAGTATATAATGAAATGTGAAGAAATGTATCTAATCATATGACCAGGATCTGACCCAGAACTCAAGACGCCGCATGAAGTGCAAGGGAACAATCTGTGAGTCTGGAAATGTGGCCTTCATGGGAGAGCAGAAGTGATAACAACCCCTCCTTTACAACTCGCACTGCTTTGCCCGAGAACTGGTTCAGATCCTGGACTATGCCCATATCTGGAGTGGGTGGTATGAAGTTGAGCCTGGGTATATATTCAGTGTGATAGGGACGGTCGTTGTTGGACGCCCAGCGTAAGCCCTGAGTAAGACGTAGGCGGTAGGGACAGATCCAACCCAGAGCTCTGTTTAATTTGGCTTATGAGAATAAAAAGACAAAAGATAAAAGAAACTGATTGGAGTCTTTATTGATTAGAAAAAGAACACGTCACATGTTATTATATACAGATTATGTCTAACTTCTGCCTGTGCTACGCCACAGTAAACTGACCCTCAGCTTTGTCTGAAGTAATAATGTTTCTGTTATAAAATACAATAACGCAGTTTTTTATAATATTTGCAAGCTCAACTTGTTAATAGAACATAACTGCAGTGACTCTGAGGACAGTATTTGTCAGATCAACACAAACAAATGATTCATTCAAACACAGAAGCAGCAACAGTGAAAACAACAGAGTAACATTATTATGCTTCATAATGAGACACAAGCTGTGGACAACGACCTCAGTAAGTGTGAGAATGTGTCACTGCAGTGGTCACATCAGTGTTCATGTCCCACCTCCTGAAAAGCCCTTACAAATCAGAAAATAACACTATTATTAGTCAGTTAGTGTTTCTTGTGGCCAGGGGGCTGTGAGACCAGCTGTACCTCTTCACTAGAGCTATAAAGACTTTTATACTACTTTAATTTAGTGCCTTTGTCCAGAGAGATTTTGACTCTGTTTATCAGTCAAACCAGTTCTTACTTGGTTAGTCTGCTCTGTTCAGTATCACCATGGCCTTGCCAGTCTCCTCGAGGCCTTTAGATTAGGGGGGGGCCCAAAGTGGGATCTGTGGGCTGAACTTGGTCCTTCAGTATCTCCTTTGATTCTGTTGTGCACTGATTAGACTGCCAATGGCCTTGTTTCCTAAATAACATAGTAATTAAAGGAAGTTTAACTTTAGATCTTTGTGCATATGAGCTCATTACATGCAAAACATCATTGTATTCAGCTGCTAATACATTTCTGTTTTGGCCCTCTGAGGAAAAAAATGTAGACAACCTTGCTTTGGAGAGTGAGATGATATTTTTAATTAAACAGTTGACGCAGATCCGTTTAAAGTGGATGCAGTGGCATATGGTGTCTTTTTGATATAATTGACTGAAAATCTCAAAACTCCAATACACTCTATGTAAGACAGACACAAAAATATCTGTCCTGGAGATGGGGACACTTCTATCTTGGACTGTCTCTACTCTTTAACCTCTATCAGTCATAATCCTTCCTTTTATAATGGGTTAGGGTCAGCAGAAGATCTTCAAGGCAGGAAAGTCTGAGGAGACTCCCAGCTTCAGTCAAAGCTTATAAAGTGTCCTCACTGTGTCCCGCTTTACAAACTGATGTGTTCAACATCTGGAGGAGGGACAAGGAGACTGAAAAACTGGAGCTGAATGATCTTTTCTATAGATAGCACTGGGATAGAAAAGAGACTTACAGATGTTAATCAACACATCTGTTTTAAAATGAATTTAGGCTGAATCCAAAGGAGGGCAGGCTTTTCTCTTGAGGACATTTCATTTTGATGTGATTTATTGTTGGAAATAGATCTGGAGCAGAGAGCACAGCAACTGTTACCCCTCCCTGTACCGCAAGAGTGTCATTATCTGAGCTGACTGACCTGATATCAGTCACTGCCTGAGCATTACTCCAGTAAATGCAACCTCAACATGAGCTAGGGTTACACATTAAAGAGAGAATTTACTGTTACTGCAATTTCACCAGGTGCAACATCATGGTTTAGTCCCAGATTTTCTTCCTGGTTTAGTCCTAAACTTGTAACAGTTATAGCAGTTAAGCATGATTTTTCTAATATTGTGCAGCCCCAACATCCAGAAACAGAGCAGTTTGTGAGAGTGACTGATGCCTTTTGTGAGCTCTGTGGTTCAACAGGATGGTCAACAATCTGCAGGTGGCTCCAAATGTGCCATTATCCAGACACAGGCCTTAAACTTAACAGCCCTAAAGTTAACATAAAAGCTAGAGCCAGGGACCAACATCACAGCCAGGCTTCCACAAAATATAGAAAGTGGTATTCTTCATTCTTCAGCAGATCAGTAATATAACCAACACTGTAGTCCATTTAAAACAGAATATTTTATTAATGAAATCTATATCAAATCTTGGACTCTACCTAAATGCATCACTTATGTTTCTTTCTACAAGCAACGTATCTATCCATCTTTTCTTTTTACTCTCAGGACTCTGGATTAAAGGTGCGAGTGACTGAGAAACTTGACATCTCCATTTTCTTGTAAACCAACCCCAAACCCTGTTAAACTGTCAGATGCCCTGGAACGGAGGGAGCAGAGGTTGGTAGATAATTAAACTCAGTACAGATAAATGTACTGGAGTAATTTAGAGCAAACAGAGTTGAAGAAGAGTAGAGGAGACAAACGGGAGGAAGGAGACAGACTCGGTATCAGACCTGACTGTGCTGTGACTGCTCTGTGTGACTGTGAGGGAGAGGACACACTCATCACACAAAGACCAGAGAGAAATGATTTTTCTATTCTCTTCCATTCATTCTGTAAAATCTATGTATACAGTTTCCTCTCTACACAGCACACATCCTCAGAGCAGAAGCGCTCCTAGTCTCCTCACCGTGGTTAGGGAGCACAGCGGAGATCTGTGGTTAACTCCAGGGCTAAAGGCATAAACTGCCTTTGCTCTTTAGTCTTTAGTTTAGCTGTGGGCCACACAATAGACCCGTCTCTATCGCTGAAGAGTTTGGGGCTTTAGGCTGCGCTGCTCTTTAATGCCACTGTACATTTGAGCCTGTAACCAACTAACCAGCCCCAATCACCAACTCTGTCAACTCAGATAAATTCATCCGCTCCCTGGGCTCATTCACAGCATAGAGGCAAAATGAATAGCACTGTTGCAGCACAAAGGTCTAGGGTTTGAATCCCAGACCATGTGTTTTTTTTGTTTGTTTTTTTGTGTGTGTGAAGTTTGCATGTTCTCCCTGTGTCTGGGTGGGTTTCCTCTGGGTGCTCCATTTTCCCCCATCAGTCCAAAACGTGCACAACAGGCTAACAGGTACTCCTGACCAGAATCCTGGCTCAAGATTTGGAGGAGGGTCCCCAGGCGTTGCACTGTGGTTGCCCACTATTCCTGATAGGCTGCCCCAGTGGCACTGAAGGATGGGTCAAATACAGAGAACAAATTTTCCTACGTGGACAGTAAAGTCTGCTTTAATCCTGAGCTACCTTCACATAGGAGTTAAACAAATCTTGGAACACTTGTCACAAAGAGCATATTAATCATGAAGCTATAACCCACTTACCATGTTTTCACTGCTGCTGCGAAGCCACATGTGTTTCGTGCATGGCTTACTGCTGCAGTCTCAGATTCTGATACTGATTCTGATTCTGATACTCTAAATGAACAGGGAACATTATCAAGATCAGGCCTGAAATCTTCAGGTTGGACTAGGCAAAAAAAATAAAAAATCCCCGGTGCTGAAAGAGATTGGTGCTGATGGACACTAATAATAATGCATTAGTCTTATACAGCGCTTTAGACACTCAAAGTCACTTTACAGTTTGGTGCATTATTCCTTCACTCCTCAGTCACACTCAGTGGTGGTGAGCTACTTCTGACTACAGAAGTAGAAACTGTATAGTTACATATTAGTCTATATAACACTAATGCATTATTATTACTATTATTATTATTAGTGTCTGTCGGCACCAAGGACAGCAACAGCAGCCAGTCTCTTTTGGCACCAGGGACAGCGACACAAGTCTGTCAGGGACTCTGTCAGGGACAGCGACACCAGCCAGTTTCTACTTCTGTTTCTACTGTAGCCACAACTGCCCTGGGGCAAACTGACAGAAGCGGGAGGTGCATCATTTTGCATCTACAGCCCCTCTGACCACCACCAAACACAGTCATACATTCATACATAAGATGGGTGAAGTGTCTTGCCCAAGGACACGACAGTATGCATTGCCATTTGCGGGGCTTGAACCAACTGAGCTACTGCTGCCATTGATTGATGTCCCTCATGCTGAAGCAGACAGAAATAATAGTCCTTAACTCAACAGTTTCTCTCTTCAACATTCACAGGACAGGTTCATGTTGGGTGATTAAGTGCTTAAGTATTGCGGATCACATCTGTGTGATCTGTATGTCTTTTCATCCCAGTGTCTCTGGCCTTGTTGGAGATCTGTTTGAGACAAAAAATACCAAAATAAAAGCGGTGTCTAAATTCGACACAAGACTTAACAGAGTATAATTCAGCCTCTTCTCCCAAAGTCACAACCACAGCCTTTACTCATCAGAACCACACAGGGCTCTGAGGCCTGGGATGGTCCCATTGATTGGGGTGTTAACACTCAAACTCTGCTGTTAACCCTCAAACTCTGCTGTTAACCCTCACACTTGGGGGGGATGGGGGCAGAGCACAGAGCTAAATAAAAGTCTAATAGAAGGATGTAAAGCAGTGGTGACCAGAGTAACGGTTTCTCCAGCTCTGAACATGTGCAGCAGCCATGCCCTGTCCACAAGCTCTCAAGCCAGTTAGAGGGGCACAGCCATCACTGATACAGACACACTTAGACAGGAAAATTCTAATGGGAACAAATATCATCTGTATTCCATAAATTTTATCTGAAAGCTTTTTAAAAAATACATTTTTTTCTGACTAATCAAATGTATCTAAAACATGACATTATGGAAAGAGACATCACCCTTAGATGTAAAGGCAGGTATCACATTTTTCCCCTGTCTCCAGTTCAGCAGATTCACCAGTGCAGCCATCATTCGTGTCAGCTAGAGATAGATCTTATCCCTGCCTCTCTTGAAGGAGCTGTATCATAGAGCAGCACACATTTAGTTAAACATTTTGAAGGTGGAACCAACAAAAATTGCGTTACTTTTGACACTTCAACATTATGTCTACTACCCACCACCAGCTTTCACTACTGTGAGACAACTTTATCACATATCTATTTCCATTGTAGCAGACCTGCCACGACTTCCTCATATACACTCAAGGAAAAAAGAAACGCACCACTGCTTTTTTTACCACATTTTTGTTTGGTTACTTATTTTTGATGGAAATATTCCATGTGCACATCAACCATATACCCATCCCTGATATTCAGACCCAATTAATCAATGCTTATGACAGTTTCAATAACAATAACATGACCAAACAATAATAATGCAGCAGTTGTGACATGTGGTCGACCAGATCTGGGACGGTCACTGGAGGATCCAGTGGTGTGGAAACGCTCAGTGACGCGTACAACAGTAGAGTGATGGACTCCAAACTCCTGGCTACAGCCGTGTGCTCCTTCAGCTTGAAGCAGGCCAATGGCTGCCAATCTCTCTCTGGTTGCAGTAGTCGTGGCATTGTGAACAAATGTGCTTTTTTTTCCATTTTGGTGTCTTTTTATAGGGAATAGTTGTGCACAATTGAGGACAGGTCCAATTCATCTCTGAGTTTTACTCATGACCCAGACATAGGTGATTAATACAGAAATACTGTTGTTATTGCTCATCAAAATCAATCAACCGGAACCAGGAAAACAGTCATTTCATTTTGACTCAGAATAGTACTAAACTCATTGTAGTCTGTAATTTTTCACTGGCTGTAATATTTTTTGACAAATTGAGAAAATGAAAGTGGTGCGTTTCTTTTTTCCTTGAGTGTAGTTCAGTGGAGTCACAGTGAAACAATACAGAGAGTGGAGATTGGGATGGATTTGCTTTCATCTTATGCATAGTTTTAATTTAGAAAACAATTCAAGCTGTGTAGAAAATGCTTGGAAAATTAGAAAATAAATAAATAAATAAATATAAATAATAAATAAAATAAAGATATGAGATGAAATAGGACTCAAAGGTCTCAAAATCTATAGACAGTTCTTCACAATAACATACAATATACTGAATAACTGGAGTCTTCTTTTATCTGTGAATAAAGGTTTGATGCAGGGAATAAACTATACCTCATAATTAAGGACTGTGACACACAACACTTCTAAACGAAAAATGATGCCATTCACCACAGTAAAGACATCCACAGAGTCCAGACAGAAAGGAGATGTCTCCACTCCCACTGTGAGAGCAGAGACAAAGGAGACTTATTCAACACAGGCTCAGTGACTCTTAGAGGAATATTGACAGTGAGTTTAATTTGGAAAAATAAGAGTTTTCTTCATGTCAGAATGAACTTTTTTGTGGGGCACAACAACAAACAACACTCAACAGTCTGAGTAACTGATTTGTCTTTATTATAGGTATGGACTACATTTTTCATTCTTAGCAAGAAAATATTTTTATCCTAGAAATTATTTGATGTTATGGTCCCTCTGTGGGAAATAAAAAAAAGTGGAATAAAGGAATAAAGTAAAAGTCTCTGTTCTGTTCTGTTATTAAAGTGAAAAAATTAAAAGGCTACAACGTAGCTCATCAGAAAGAGCAGAATGTGATACAAGAGCCATGAAAAATGCCCTGGACAGAAACGGGGTCTCTATTCTCACTGATGACTGTTCATGTTAAACTAGTCAATTTATAAACTGGAGAGGCAAAAAGTCATTTTTTTCTGCTTTAAAATGCCATTACTTATGTTCTAACATCTTCTGCAGTGACAATCACCTCCTTTTTCATGACTGAACACATGTAGTATTAGTATTTTAGTATAATTCCGTTATATAAGATCACACTTATCACTGCAAGCAGCTAAAATGCACATGCATGCTATGATCATGTCACACATAACTTACTGCTTAACAACTTGGTCACAGGTGAACACAACAACACTAAAACTTTTAGAGTCTCTATACAAACAGACAAAAAAACATGATATCACAACTGTGTCATTTTACAAAAGCATAAGCTTCTAAACTGGGAGAATGTCATTAACTCACACATTTGTCTAATATACAAAATCATCTATGGTCTATCATCTCCTCCACTCAGCCAGTTCATGAATATAAGAAATAACACACAAAGATTAACAAGAGGAGCAGCATGGGGAGACTGTATTGTTCCTCTCCGAAAAAGTGCATTCAGTCAGAAAGCCTTCTCAGTTAAAGCTTCACAGGAGTGAAACTCAGTCCCTGTGAGAATCAGAGAGGTGACCTCACAATCTGTTAAAAAAAAATCTAAAAAACTGGTTCATAACACACCAGACATGTCACCATTGACATTAAAACAATAATTGTGCCTCCCCCTGACCTGACCGTGCTACTACTTCTCTCTCTCTGTAATCGAAAAGTTCTAGGTCTGAATATGCTTTATCTATTATTATGTATTGTATTCTGCACACCAGTTGGAAACAGGCTTTAATGTATATATGTATATGTATATTAATGGATATCTTCACTGATTTGTGTATATTCTGATATTTTATACTATTGTTTGGATGTTTGTGATTTTATAGTTATATTTGTTTAAATGTTTTACTTTTTCTAGGGTTCCTTCTGTACATCAGGAGTACTGCAGATGAAAACTAGCCTCTTGGCTAACTCTGGCGTATTTTACAGTTGTACTGTTGGTTAATATGCACTGTCCTTGAAATAAATAAAAAATAGTGTGCTGTGGTAAACCATGCAGCTCATATCCAGAGAAATCCTGTATTTTATTAGTACACTTATGTGAAATCCCATTGAAGTTTTGATTTGTCAAAGGAAGATTCAGTTATCACAGCTCATCTTAATAGTAGTCATTAACTAATTACTTAATTTGCATTTTATACACTGCTCAAAATAATAAAGGTAAAACTAAAATAACACATCCTAGATCTGAATGAATGAAATATTATTAAATACTTTGTTCTTTACATAGTTGAATGTAAAGAACAAAGAAAAAAAAAATCACAAAAATTATCAATGGAAATCAAGTTTATTTACCCATGGAGGTCTGGATTTGGAGTCACACTCAAAATTAAAGTGGAAAAACACACTACAGGCTGATCCAACTTTTATGTAATGTCCTTAAAACAAGTCAAAATGAGGCTCAGTAGTGTGTGTGGCCTCCACGCCTGTATGACCTCCCTACAACTGCCTGGGCATGCTCATCTCAGTACCTAATGGCAGTCAGGCTGCCTCTGGTGAACACATGGAGGGCTGAGCCGCCCCCCAAAGAAATGCCACCCCACACCATTACTGACCCACTGCCAAACCGGTCATGCTGGAGGATGTTGCAGGCAGCAGAACGTTCTTCACGGCGTCTCCAGACTCTGTCACGTCTGTCACATGTGCTCAGTGTGAACCTGCTTTCATCTGTGAAGAGCACAGGGCGCCAGTGACCAATTTGCCAATCTTAGGTAGCTGCACTACCTGAGCCACTTGTGTGGGTTGTAGACTCCGTCTCATGCTACCACTAAAGCTGGGGACACACTACACGATTTTCTCAGTGGTTACAGATTCTGTAAAAGACTAGGAGCACACACTAACGACTGGTTTCAGCAGATTTAGTTCTGACGACTGAAAGACTGGAGCTCACACATTTAACGACTCTGCCTCACACACTACAAGATCTGTAACCGCAACTGACGCCAGCCAATCACAGCAAACTCTGGCAGGGAACTCGCGAGAACTAAATGGTAAAGAAACATGGACGCTACCTGGGTTGCTGTTGCTGTTGTGTGCGTAGCTATTTGTTTGGAAAAAGGGAAAGAGAAAAAAATGCTTATGTATCCAGTTTCGCTTGGGTAGCGCTCAACTTTCTTCGGTGTTTGCCATGATTGTTTATGTTTTCTTCTTCTTCTTCAAATTTATGCTTATATTTTCCCGCCGCTTCCTGTTGCTTCGTCTGCGTCCTGACGCTATTTCCTGTGTCCTATCAACTGTTTTTCATTGACCGCTGGACACCATGAATTCCCAGTTGGATCTGTAAACAGCGCACACTACAGGAGTGTGCGTCCAGAGTCAGCTTTAAAATTCAAACATGTTTGATTGCTTGCGACTGACGTCAGGCCGGGTTTTTGCGCCGACTCGAGTCTTTGAACATCACACACTAACGGATTTCAGGGCCGACTGGTGATTACGATTCCCTGCAACTAGTGTTGACTGGTAAAGACTCGCCGCAACTGTGAATCGTTATAAAATCGGGCAAAAAAACTGTGTAGTGTGTCCCCAGCTTAAAGTGAAAGCACCGCCAGCATTTCAAAAGTGACCAAAACATCAGCCAGAAAGCATAGGAACTGAGAAGTGGTCTGTGGTCACCTCCTGCAGAACCACTCCTTTATTGGGGGTAGTCTTGCTAATTGTCTATAATTTCCACCTGTTGTCTGTTCCATTTGACACAACAGCAGTGAAACT
The DNA here is from genome assembly GCA_020698575.1 of Bostrychus sinensis. Lineage (NCBI taxonomy): Eukaryota > Metazoa > Chordata > Actinopteri > Gobiiformes > Eleotridae > Bostrychus > Bostrychus sinensis. Next base: position 36,460,260 of record CM036248.1, read on the forward strand.
GATGTCAATCAGTGTTGCTTCCTAAGTGGACAGTTTGATTTCACAGAAGTGTGATTGACTTGGAGTTACACTGTGTTTTTGAGCAGTGTACATGAGCTCTTTTATTAAATGTTGCTAATAAATTGACTTACCACAAGCTGTCCCTCACATAGAAGTAACAGAATGGAGTTAGAAATGTCAGTCATTGCTGTTAAATGATTTTACCCCTAACATCGAAGCTCTTTGGGTAAAGCTATATTGGCAAATAACGTTCAGCTTTTAAGATGTCATAAGGCTAAAGTTAGCTGTGTTAAACCCTAATTAAAAACCATTACTGACCTAAGAACTTTGTTGGTGTACCTATGGTGATGTCAATATCCCAACTTTCCAAGATAAAAGCACATGAACATAAACAAGTCGGAAAAATTACTTCTCACCTTGAAAAGATGAGCATCCAAGGACCACATAAATACAGATTAATGCTAGAGACTTCCTGTTTCCTGTAAATTCAAACTGAAACATCTTTGAGGAAAAATAAACTTGAAGTCCAGTAGACTTAGGGTAAGGTCACACTTGCTGGTCCGCAGGACTCGGTGCACTTTAGGGCAAAAGTCCGCACCAGTGTCGGTGATGTCATTGATCTGGTTCAAGTTCACACTGAGCTCTGTCAAACGAACTGAACTGACTGAGAGAGCAGTAACTCCCCTCGCCGGTAGGGGGCAGCGCGTCAGTATTTACTGAGAGAAACTTGGGAAGAAGAAACCCTGCTCATCTATTGGTCAAAAGTCCGCCTCTTCAGCTGAATATATCCAAATAATATCATACGGTGCACTTTATTAATATTTAATGAAGTTTTACGTTTAGAGCAGTGATATCAGCTGAACACAGCTGTGGATTCTCTCTGTGATTAATATGAAATCTGTGTTGTTTTAGGAGTGTTTTTACATTTGTTTGCTAAGGTTAGCAACCTTTTAAATACATTTGATTTATAGTATATTTGTATTTTTTTTCTTATAGTCACGTTAGATGCGCATACGTTTTTCTGCCCTTGGTAAACAGTGGTGTAGTCCTCTCCCTGGCGTTAATCTGTAGTTTGGTCGGCGTTGCTTTCATACTTCAGCAGGACCAGACCAAGAGCGCACCAGGGCTCAAAGCAACCTCTGATTTCAGGAGGACCAGAGTTCAATTGTTTGGTGCGCACCTGAGTCTGGTTGTACGTTCATACCTGCTCAAACAAACCAGACTTTGCCAGGAAGCGCACCACGGTTCAAAGCGAACCAAAAACGGCAAATGTGAACACACCCTTAGAGAATTTTTGTTGTTCAATTTGTCAACCTGGATGTGTAGTTATGAACAATAAATGAAAAAAATGAAAATAACTCTTCAATCTAATTGTATAGACATAATTCTCTTCTATTCTTCAGGCCACAAAGAAAATAACTGACAGCTGTGGAGCTGCCTCTTTTGTATGACATCTATAGAAAACAAATAGGTGAATGAGGCTGAGAGGATTTTGTACCAAACTGTGAAAGAGATTATTAGAGAGAAAGAGAGTATTAGAACAGGACACTGGAAGCTCAGAGGAGGATGCACTATGGATAAAGAACTTGTGTTATTTTAGGTACTTTTTAGTTTGAGCTGCGTGTGTGTCTCTGTCTGGACAAAGACCCCCTCCACACACAGCCCTTGCACACATTACACAAGTATTTGGCAGGGTTACATTACTTTACATAGACTTAAATTCATTTAATGGAGACTTATCCTAAACATAGTCATAATTATACTGTCCTAACTCTATTATTAACCATAGCCTAAACCCAAATTGTATCTCTAAAACCTGTTTATGATTTAATATTCAATGATTTATACAACATGTTTATAATTACATATTATTACATGCTTTTTCTATAACTACACTAATATATATATATTAAGACCGGATGTCCTTTACAAAAGGACAGTTGATGAAAAACTAATAAACAACCAAAAAAATAAATAAATAAAATAGTTGCAGTAACATGTTTCTTCAACCCTTATGTCAACCCTTAAATTATGTGAAAGAAATAAAAAAAATTTTTTTTTTTCTTCTGGGTCCTAAAATTCTGGATAAACTGTCAGAGAAGCCTCTTGCATCACAATCCCATCATTCCAGGCTCCAGGCTTTCTGTGCATGCCTGTCACTTCAGGGCCGGAGACTGTTCACACACAAGACTGATAAAGGTCATATTTAAAATGCAACAACCATGCAGAAAAAAAGAAAAAAAAAGAAAAGAAAATGAAAGAAAGATCAGATTCCAGCAAAAAAAATCTGAATTGAGCATCAAGACCTGCAGTGTGAGCATAGCCTAACTGACAACTGTGGAGCTGGCTGTGGGAAAACAGCCTGTTTGACTGAACAGGTTTAGTGAAGCTCGTCCTGAGAACGTTTTTTCACTATGTAATTCACAATAGGCTCAGAGCCACTGATACTCACACCCACTCATAGCTACTGTTTGTTGAGGTCATGACAAGAGAGAACTCCAGGAGAAAACTCTCATAAATAAAAAACAAAAATTGTCCTCTCGCCCTCCGTGGGCGGTTTCATCCATCCAAGCTCGGGTCCTCTACCAGAGGCCTGGTAGCTTGAGGGTCCTGCGCAGTATCTTTGCTGTTCCTAGGACTGCGCTCTTCTGGACTGAGATGTCTGATGTTTTTCCTGGGATCTGCTGTAGCCACTCTTCCAGTTTGGGGGTTACTGCCCCGAGTGCTCCAGTGACCACAGGCACCACTGTTGCCTTCACTTTCTAGGCCTTCTCAAGTTCTTCTTTGAGGCCTTGGTACTTCTCCAGTTTCTCGTGTTCCTTTTTCCTGATGTTACAATCGCTTGGTATTGCGATGTCAACCACAACAGCTTTCCTCTGCTGTTTGTCCCACAGGATCTTAGCTCAGTCATTCTCTATCACCTTTGGAGGTGTTTCCCATCTTGACCTCGGGACTTCCAGACTGTACTCTGCACAGATGTTCCTGTACACTATACCAGCCACTTGGTTATGACGCTCCATGTATGCTTTCCCTGCCAGCATCTTACAGCCTGCAGTTATGTGCTGGATTGTCTCAGGGGCCTCTTTGCACAGTCTGCACCTGGGGTCTTGTCTTGTATGGTAGATCTGGGCCTCTATTGCTCTGGTGCTCAAGGCCTGCTCCTGTGCAGCCATGATTCAGTGCCTCTGTGCTGTCCTTCAGTCCAGCCCTTTCTAGCCATTGGTAGGATTTCTCGATGTCAGCCACTTCAGTTATCTGTCGATGGTACATCCCATGTAGGGGCTTTTCCTCCCATGATGGTTCCTCCAGCACCTCGTCCTCTGTTTTCCACTGCCTGAGACATTCACTGAGCACTTCGTCCGTTGAGGCCATCCTCCTGATATATTCAAGGATCTTGGATGTTTCATCCTGGACAGTGGTTCTGACACTCATTAGTCCTCTGCCTCCTTCCTTGTGCTTAGTGCACAGGGTGCTGGATTTGGGGTGGAACCCTCCATGCATGGTCATCTGTGGTCTGAATCTCTTCCTTTGGCCAACTTATTATTCCCGCAGGGTATCTGATGACCGGTAGAGCATAGCGTTGATTGCCCAAACCTTGTTTTTGCCATTGAGCTGACTCCTTAGGACTTGCCTTACTCGTTGGAGATATTTGGCTGTGGCTGCTTTTCTTGTGGCCTGTGCCAGGTTGCCATTTGCTTGTTGGATTCCAAGGTACTTGTAGCTGTAGTGAATGTCTGCTATTCTGCCGTCTGGGAGTGGGAGCCCTACTGTATGGACGACCTTCCCTCTCTATCACCATCTGCCCTCACTTCTCAAGTCCGAATGACATTCCGATGTCATTGCTGTAGATCCTGGTTGTGTGGATCAGTGAGTCAATGTCTCTCTCGCTCTTGGTGTACAGCTTGATATCATCCATGTAGAGGAGGTGACTGATGGTGGACCCGTTCCTGAGTCGGTATCCATAGCCAGTCTGATGGTACTTCACTCTCTGTAACTGGTGTTGGGGTTGCCTGGTGTTCATTTTAGCCATGATCTTCTCTCAGGTCAGTTGCTGCCTTGCTCCCCTCTCACCTTGCATCCTGGCTCCTCCTCGCTGTAGCATTTGTGTTGTACCTCGTCAATCTCAAGCTTGTGAAAGCAGGTGCTGCTTAGTGGATGTTGGAACACTGAGCTACTAGTTGTTTAGCAGTGAGCGTTGATTGTGGGTTTCGAAGTTGCCATATTTCCCACATTCTCTTCATGTAACCCCTCTGACTAGGGTTAGTGGAGTAGTAGCATTCTAACAGAGCCTTGTTCTCGCATCTCGTCCACTTTCATCTTGTTCCAGTAGCCCACTTCTCATCAGGCTGCTCTGGTTCCCCAACACCTGACGCAGACCTTGTTTGACCGGGTGACGTCTGAGCTGGTCTCATATTTCTTTGTCTCTCAGCATTATATGAGGCAGGCAGTAGCGCAAAGGGCCTTGCCTAAGGACCCACACTGGAAGTTGGTATTCTCGCCTCGGCCGGGGCACACATACATACACATATAAAATACATATATAATAACAGTCTCAAGTGCTAATCTCTGGTTCATAATGTGAATTAGCTGGGCAAAGACAAAAAGTAATGGGTGTTTCAATGAAAGTTACAATGTCTTTCTTATCAATTAAAAAAAATAAAATAAATATATATATATAATAAAACAATAATAAAAGACTTCCATGTGTTATATTGGCATATAACAGGAAAAGAGTCAGGGCACTGAGTCAATCTAGCCTTGATAAATGAAGTTTTAAAAGCCCTGTTGCATGTGAAAAGATATGTGAGGCTGGAGTTCTCCTGTCACAAGGATTACACATGTGTAGACAAGAGGAACGGATGACACAGAGGCCAATTCTGCTGCTTTAGGCCAAAAGTCAGAGATAAACACACACCAAAGAAATCTTCACAAGTCCAAACTTTATAACAAGCTTAGACGGTGGTGACAAAAAAAAAAATAGCTAGTCACTTGAAATATACTAAAATACAATCCTCGTTCACTGCATAGAAAGGATGGCCCTGACTCTGAGGCACCGCTCAACTTGGACCTGACCAGTCTTATGTCTTATGTTTAAAGCAAAAAAAAAATCTGAGCCTGAACTTTTTTGGGCAAGACACATTTTAACATCTACAAAAACAAGTCATCTCTTTAATCCATGTTGTGTATTATTATATTTGTATGTCTTGAAGCAGGTGTTCATGTGGATATCTCTGTTGTAAGTGTATGAGACTATGGTTTGCATCTCCCCCAGAAAGAACAAAACAGATATAATTTCCTGCATTCTGGTGCATTTAAGATGACATAATACTTTCAGCTGGCTCCAGGTTGAAGTAAACTGTGTAAATTATGGTTTTATACCACTACAAGAATCAAGATAAAACATTTAGTATCATGAGATGTTTATGTAATAGGGACTGGTAGACTGTAGGTCTACTCTAGATTTTACTGTGGAGATTAGAGGCTGCAGAAAACCCTATACAAATGTCAAAACCCAAGTTTTTGATAATACAATAAATATACTGTGTTAATACTGCACTTTTTATTTTAGTAAGCTAGTAAGTAGTAAAATCATTGCTCCACAACTGATCAAGTGTCAGATGACAAAAAAATTATTGTCACTCCACTCAACAGGTAAATTAAATTAGTTCATTTCTCAATCAGCACTGCTCAGGAGGAAACAGTACTACAGGTAAATACAGGGCCAGCTCTAGGCTTTTGGTGGCCCTAAACAAGATTTTGTTTCTGGTCCACCAAATGACACATACACATAGGCCTATATATAGACAGTATATAATATAATAATTTTTCCACCATTTAGCACTACTAACATTTTCTTTGAGGGCCCATTTGAGTCTTGCAAAATCAATATGTACTTCACAAATGCCACTAGTAATTAAAAATAAAAACGATGTACATCTGAATTGAATGTGGTCAGAACCTCTTTACTCATGTGCCCCCCTAGTGGTTGTGGCCCTAAACAACCACACAACCACTCCTGAAGAGTTTATGCCTGGAGCCAGCCCTGGGTAAATATAGCTACTTTGCTAACTTTTAGTGCACAAACATGCTGCATGCATCTCTGTCTCATTCTTGCAACAGCCTTAAGGGGTTAAAGGCAGTTTCTATGTGTGTTTAATTCAAAAGCCGCTCTTCAAGTAAAAGAGAAGTGTGTGGAGTTGGAGACCAACGGAGACACAAACGGAACGAGTGGAGCGGCGCGGTGGTGCATATGAACTTAGATATTTAAGAAATATTTAGTCTAAATTGAGATAGAGAGAAGACATATTTAGTCTAAATTGAGATAGTAAAAAGATTTTTTGTTTAAATTGAGAAAGAAAATACAGTTAAGTTTAAATTTAGATTGGAAAAAAAAGGCAGTTTTAGTTTTAATTAAGGTAGAAATAAGGCAGTTTTAGTTTATGGTTTAGGAGAAGTTAGAGTAGCTAGGAGAGGTGCAGAGAGAGTTTTGAGTATGGATCCCCATAAAGTCAAAGAGTTGCTGGACTTCTTCAGTGGGACTTTCCCAATTGGTGCTGATTCGCAGGAGAAATATATCATAAAAAGAAGAGCTGAGTCCTACCTGATAAAAGGTAAGCCTGTACAATGTTGTCATATATTGAATGAAATTCATGTTTAAATGTTGAACACATATTCAAATGGTTTCAGTTAAAAGTTCACATTTATAAATCCAATTTTTTTTTCTGAATATCAATATTTCCTAGATGGTGCACTATGCTACAAGTGCAAGAGACGAGGGGGGGGGGGGGGTTAAAGTTAACCTTTAACCTTACTGCATACTGTAACAATGTGTTCATTTTACCAAGGGCATCCCGAAAAGTGTGATTATCACTAGTATGTCTGTAATAGTCACACTTCTATCATTCCAGATAGGTGAGTGTCCTCAGTGCTGGCAAAATGTGCAAATATAAAGGACAAGAAACAATACTGTCCGATTGAGGTTGAAGTTGAGCAATTGAATAGTGTCCCAGTGTTGCATAATGCTGTTCATTTAATAGTTTTTTTCATTGGTATCTGAGCCACTGGAGCTGGTCAGGATGGATCGAGTGGGTAAACTTGCAATAACCAGTAGTGTCAACCAGTACATCTGTGTCATGGTTGACTATTTCACTAAATGGACTGAGGCCTACCCACTAAAGAGTGAAACGGCAGCCAAAGTGACAAATTGTATTCTTGTATTCTCTTCTTTATTTACAAATTTGGTGCACCTAAAAGGCTGCTAACAGATCAGGGCCCAGAATTTCGCAACAAGGTAGGTTACAGTATTTTCTCAGTATGTCTATCTACATCTGTACTAACTTGTTTCTCCATTAGACAAACTCTGACTTGTGCAAAAAGCTGGGCATCAAGAGAAAACTTTGCGCTCCTTACCATCTCCAGACCAACGACCTTGTGGAAAGGTTGAATGGGACAATTCAAAGGTAAAACTCTTGGGAATCCTATGTCTTTCTTCCACTCCTATGTTAACTTGTAAATGAGTGTTTTAGGTCCTTAAATAAAATGGTGCGAGCGCAACCAAAGACCTGGGATCAGTTCCTCCAGCCCACCATGTTTGCCCTCTGCACCAAGAGGCAGCTGACCTCTAAACACAGCCCCTATTTCCTCAAGTTCAGGAGAGAGGCAAGATACCCCTCTGAAATACCAGAGGGGTATGAAGTGAGTGCATTTGTATTTAGTTTACCCCCTTATACTGTATTCCAAGACCTTTAATTTGATATTTTGGTTTTATCAGGTGTCTGAAGAAAAAATGTCAGCCCTCCTTACCAAAGGAGAAAATATGTGAGGGTTAAAAAAATTAAAAACAAACATTTGAGGCTGTAAAAGAAAATGTGAAAAAAAGTAAAAAAAAGATGACCGAAAAGAAAAAGCTCTCTGGCTACGAGGACTTCTTAAAAAAAATGGGATCTTGTCCTCCAGAAAACTATTTGGCAGGAACAGAGGAAAGGGGGCAAAATGGAACCTGACCTCTTGGGGCAGTTTACCATAATAAATGTGGAGGGCAAAAGTGCGGACCTGGAAACCAAAGCTAGCCAAATAAAAAAAAAATAAGGGTAAACATTGACCACCTGACCCCCTATTTCATGCCATCAGAAAAAATACGAGCCAAGTTGGCCAAGGTGGAGAAGGTTTGCCAGGTCCCAGCACTTACCAATGAGGAAAACTGTGAGTAATGTGCCACTTACAGTACCTTTAACAATATACACACCACAAATAACTGGAATATGTTTTTGGCAGTGATTCAGCATGTGTGGGCTGGACAGAACCCAGGGAGGACACTGTGGGCCAGAATTGGCCCATACAAATTATTTACAGAGGACTTAATGTTGTTGGTACCAGGGAGGGAGGTGGAGAGCGAGGTACAATCTCCATATTTATTAATTTTAATATTAAGATATTAAAATTAATCTTTTCTTCAGAGGTAATCAATGCATATCTGATGTTGGTTGTCCAAACCCTTAATGTGCTTATCATGGACAGCCTCTGCATGACCAGCTTGTGACAGGGTAAAGCAAAAATGCTCAAAAAAGTATGTAGTTATTCTATATTTTTTGTGCAATTCATGACAATTTGCATAAATATTGACTTTTTTTCCTAGCTTGATCTTTTAAAACACGAGATGGCACTTGGAGTGTGTGACAGCCACCACTGGACACTGATTATAAGCTCTATCATTTATTTTGTGTAGTTATTGCTTTCAAAAACATTGAGTCTTTGCTACCTCACACCCCCTGAACCTCAACCCTGATCATGTATTAGAAGAATCTAAGGGCCCTATACCTGGTGCTACAGCGGCCCAAATTGAGAAATGCAAAAACAGAACGAGGTCAAAACATTTTCAATTTGGGCTGAGGAAGCATAGAGCACATTCTCAAGTCAATGGTATGTACATGTTTTTGTATGCAGAGGTCTGGTTTGCCAATACATGCCTGCCATGGGCAGGTGGACCTGTGCCACAACCATGGCACATCCAAAACAGCAGGATACCACCTCATGTGGCATTTTTTTGTGCAAGCTTTCAGAAAAATTCTCAAAAGGGAGGAGGACCAATACCCAGTGGACCCAGAGGGAGTGGCCAGTCTCAGGCTGGACATTTTGACGGCCCTACTGAAAGGCACAGGTATAACAAATAAAAGTAAAATGAACATCTGTGACCTAGAAGACTAGTTTTAATATATTAATTTTTTTTTATTCTCACAGATGTTAGGGTTTGGCTAGAGGGACCACAAAGCAGAGCCACAGAATGGTACAGTTTAAACGTTTATTGGACAAAAACAGCAGGCTGAGGAGGCAGGGAGCTGGCCGGCTTTCCCAGAGGTTTCAGCAGGTAAGACAGCGAAGAGGCCTGGGCACAGGAAAATGCAGGCGAGTTCACAAGTTTACAAAAAATACAAGATGAATTTCCAGCAGGAAACAGAGCACTACCGAACAGGACGAAATTATCTGGCAAGGTGGTGGTGAGTAGACCAAGGTTTTGTACTGAAACTTGTGCTCCTGAAAATACTCAAAATGGAATTGATTAACTGGTCTCTCAGCGCTATTGACAAGATTTTCTCCTTAAGAAAAGGTGCACCAGGGGAACCTGCCTGCCTGGAGAGGATTTTCGCTGTGGGCTACACGTGACGCCTGGAAGCCCTGTCCGTGGAGGGTGTGGAAGATTTCTTCATATTTGGAATTTTGATAGCAGGGTTCCTATTCCTCAGTCCTGGGACTGCCCTGACCTATTGGAAGATTTGTAAGACAGCTGCCAGTAAATTCACCCAGCCACTGTCTGTGGAAATGAAAGGGTGCTTTCATATTACTTCAGAGAGTGGCACAGACTGAAGTTCTGCACCGTGACATCTCAGCCCAGACTGTGGAGACACAGAGGAGACTGGACACCATCGGGGGTCAGACTGGTGAACTGTTACTTAGTTAGTTACTGGACTGACCTGACCTGAAGCTGGATGAAATGTCAAAGTCACTCCATGAATCAGATGTGCGCCAGTGACGCTGAGGTCCAGAACTGATTGACTGATTATGATCCAGAAAAAATTAATTGAAGTTCAGCCTAAATGGATTAAAATATTGTTTACCCCCTTCACCTTCTCCCTAGATATCTCCTTTGCTCGGTTAGGAGGTCAGTTCAACAGCTGGGTCTTATCTCTCCCTGTGCACTGCCACATCTCCCTTCAAGGACAAGCCACAGAACTGAATTTGTAAACATCCAAGTTGTGCCTCCAACATTCTCAAAACACAAGCTCAGACTCTTACTTGAGTCATACAGGCTGAAGAAGGAATAGTGTACAGGTGTGCCTCATCTGCTCTGGGAGAAGCCAGCCACGCCCCCTGCCACACACAAGCTCTCCAAAAGGAGCACAAAAGGGAGGGGGAGAAAACACAAAATACAGAATCCTAACAACAGATGACCTAAAAGATCTGCATAGAGCCTGTGGAAATGACAGCACAGATGCTGAAGAAGATGAGTGGGTAAGAATGATTTGACTCAAGTCTCAAACTTTACAAATTAGTTTGAGAATATTTTAACCATCTTTTTATTTCAGATCCAGTGCACCACATGTGACCACTTGTACCACACTGTGTGTGTAAGAAATCCACCCACAGATGTGGACTACTTCTGCATTTGTTGCACACCTTAAAATCCACGTGTGCTCCTTAGAGACCTATCTGACCAACTCCATTCTGTGAGGTGTGGAGGCTGTGGCACCTCTGACTGGAAGAATGTGAGGACAGTGAAGATCGGAACCTGTCCTTGCTCCATTCAGGACAAAACCTCATCAGTGACTTCTCACACCATGGACTATTCTCCCTGCTGGCATGTGAAAAAAGGTTCAGCAGTATTCAGGCCAGGACCATCAGGATCCTGAACAGTTTTGTTTTCCTTAGGTCCTCAGACTGCTCAACTTGTACTGTACTCGTTCTGCACTTATACACTAATGTCACTTTACACTCACTTGCACTAGGAACAGTCACTTTTACTTTTGATTGTCATTTCAGTGCTCCTGTATTTTGCTGATCGTTATAGTATATTTTGTACTTGTAACTAAAATTTTACCTGACATGCATATTTTGCTCTATTGGTGAATTCAGAGTTGACTTTACTATTGCACGTTCCAATATGATGTATGTAGTTTTGTATGCTGCACCCTTGTAAACATTCATTTACCATTTCAATCTACAAACTAGTGTACTTTATTTACTACTGTTGATACTACATATTACCCTTGCACAGTAAATTGTTAATGGGGATTAATGCAAATACCCACTTAGAATTAATTTAATCTGATGTATATCTTACTATGCTGAGCCAATGCAAAACATTTTGTTCCATCTAAGTCTAATAAATACTTGAGCACATCTCCCAAGAGTTATTAGTGAATAGGACTGTCACATTAACATGTGCATTAACATGACTTTGTCTTCATGGTTGCCACCTCAACAAGTTAGGCCTTTAGCATTAGTACAGACTTAATAATTCCAAGCTTTCATATAAATAACTTGCCAAAAAAAAAAAAAAAATATATATAACCTGCCTCTCAACCTGTAAATGCTGAATTTACACGTCATCATTTAGACAGATACAGGTTGTTGCAATTAAGGGCTCATAATAGATGAGCTGTTTTAAAACCTCAGAACACATACATTTAGCAAAATAATGTATTTTGTAATAAAGATCTTCCTTTGAATAAGAATGTTTCAACCAAATCCAGCAGCAGGCCAACACTAACCCACAGCAGCATAAAGCCCTTTTCTTAAACACAGGCATCAACACACCAACCATATTAGACCCAGGAGGACAGGAAGGCCATTACTTAAACATTTTACACAAATAATACTGACGTAGATCTAATTCTTCAATATGTACTTTTTGTTTGAACTTACAACTCGTGCAGTGTACTGTTCTTAATCTTAAAAATTTCATAACTTCTACTGAGCACCACTGAAAATGTGTGACAAATTGTAGAACTGTATATACTGTATAAATGTACTCAAACTGAGAACATTTCTACAATATCACACTGCGTTTATTAACAAATTGGTTACAGTCTACAGTTTATAAATGGATGGACACTTAAATGTGAAGAATTACATAAAACGTGGGCAGGTGACCTCAGTGCAGAGTCAATACTCTTCACAGGTCCAGATGTCTTCTTTAATGCAATCATGGACAAAGAGCGTTCAACGAGCGTTGAGCACGTTGATGTTTTCCTGGTCTGAATGAATAAGAAGCGAGAAGCCACGCCCACAACATCTGTGCACCACCAGTTCCTCTCAAACCTAAGATATCTTTCTGTTTAAAGTATAAATGCGATGCTCCAGAGCCCTGGGAGAGGTGATCAAGCGATCAAAAACTACTGTAATATACTTCACTTGGAGGTGGAGGTGGCCAGCATGAGGGCAATTTGTGTGGACCTCGGAGAAATTAATAAAATATATCGCCTGTGTGAGCATAAAAAGATGATCAGACAGCATCGGCGCAGTCATGTTGATTTTAGTTGTTACTATTAACAGTTTTATTACAGTGTTATTACATTACAGTGTAGTTATTATAACAGAGCAATTGCTGAGCTTGAGTCTCACAATAACACTCACAATGTGCCAAGTGAACAGAATGAGCAACACTCCAGCAGATCAAGTTGTGAGCTCAGAGTCTATTTTTCTCTAATGCGGTGGAGGACGACAAGGAACAGTAACCAAAGTCCAGGCAACAATGGGAATATGTGCGTGACACGCTGGAATGACTTTGAAGAAGATAATCCACAAAACCAGGAAAAATGACAACCAAGACGATACTGCTCCGAGGATTAGCACGTTAGCATTAGCATGTTTTCCTGGTCTGAATGAATGGGAGCTGTGAAGCCACACCCACAACATCTGTAACCAGTTGATCTCAAAACCAGAAGATCTCGAACACCTACTTTAAGCCCTGTGTTTGTCACTAGCTCTGGATGTGTGAGGAGCTGTGGGGAGCTGTGAGTCAAGTACTACGGTCAGTGCGTTTTCTTCTCACACTAAAGATGTGTAAAATGTTCAGATTTGCTTAGCTTTTTTGCACCTTATATATGACACAGAAGGGAGCATCTGCCTTTTTGTCTTTTCCTGGAGATGGACATATGAAGATTACTTTTTAAGATTACTTTTAGAAGCTCAAGTGCAGATCTTCCGCAATTACAAAGAATACAGGTGTTCTTAATAAATTTATCAGTTCTCTGAGTGTAGCATGTGAGAAGGCTTCTTCCATTGTGTTCCTGCTATAGGCCCAGACCAGAGTCACAGGCATGGACTAATGTGTTCACTTCAGCATCAGTCTTCTTTTAACAGACAATGACCTCATGGTCTCAACATGGAGTCGAGAGCTTAAAAACAGGAAGAAACAATTGAACCTATGTGAACATTAACATGAGAAAATGGTCACCAGTATGAAGAGGCTGGTCATGAAAGGGAAGATGAGGCCATGCACACCAAACACTAGTTCCAATAACAAAATCAACATTAACCACCATGATGAATTTATGAAAATAACCTATTCCTGGTGTTCTGCAGGTCTAGCTCCCAAAATAAGCACATTAGAAAACCATTCTCACTACTATTCTCCCCTCCATGCCCAGCTCCACTCAGTTTTGTCTCTTTTTCTGTGAAATCTCTATACTTTGAAACATCCCAACATAAATAATTCATCATTGGCAGTGTTCCAGTTCATTTATATTGTGCGCAATGCGTACGGCTGATTATACTAAGCACATTAGCATTAAACAACCAGTTGTCATAGTTCTTATTTTTTCTCAGTGTCTAGTAGATCATTACTGACTGAATTTAATCAGTCTGCAAGTCATTAAATGTCTGTAATAATAGTAATGGCAGTGTCTCCAGCTCCCGGTCGCCTCACAGGTTAAACACACTGTTTACTGATGGACTTACAAATTAAATGATTTTACTGTTTCCAGAGTGAGCTTAGGCTCAACAGTTCCTCTGTGCTGCTGTCTGGGGCCACTGTGAGTTTATTTCTGATCAGATAAACACTGTTACCTCTTCCGCTTTCCTAATGAGACAAAAAGTAAAGAACTAAAGACAAACACAATTAATCGAAGAGCTGCATTTTCTCTTTCAGCTTTTAGTAAAGACATGGAGATAGAAAGTTGACTCAGGCCAAATGGGTTTCCCTTAAGACGTCTCATTTAGAGTGTTGTTTCTGTAGACCTGCATTTAGACCAAGTAATAGACAATAAGTTTGAAGCCAGTGTGTTCTTATCACTAAAAGTAAAGAGGAAGACTGCCACTGAGAAGAAATAATGCACTGATTCTGACAAAACAAAGACATTTATGCCATTTAATAGTTACCCAAAAGTTGATTCTTCAAACCCAAAATGTACCCTGTGTGCGTCTAGACCTCATTAGCCCTGGACAGATCTGTATCTTAGAAGATAAATCCACTTACTGAAGTCCAAAACAACAGACTGGACTGCTCAGGCATCTTGATACACTTCAGCAGTGATCCAAGTTAGTCTACCAGCCTCAGCCAAACACACAGCTAAATCCAGGATACAAAGTGTGCCAATGTTTCAAAAGGATTTTAAACAAGAGCATACAAACACAAAACACATACGACTGGCTTAAACGGGAGACAAAGACTGTAATTGTATGGTGGCAGATAAAGCTTATAAAGCAATTCCATTTCAAGAATTACTGCCACAGTAAAAAGCTCCCCTTTAAGTTGACCTGGCCCTGCCTCTGGCGTGGAGTGCCTTATGTCCTCGCCGTTCCACTGACTGTGTGTACCCTCTCCTCTTGGATCGCATTAGAGAAAACAACTACGAATACACAACTTGATCCTGTGGAGCTGTCATCGTTCAACGCACTTATCACGTTCATATACGAATGTGAGGTTCCTACCTATAGGATGTATTTTTTAAAACTGCAATGTTTTGTGCATCAGTCTACTACACAATTACATGGATTGTTATTTGTTTTGAACAGTCCCCAAAACAACTGCTGCAACCCACATAACTCAGTTTAGAATATGGGGCAGCAGAATTTGTGTTGCCACTGTAGTGACTGCAGTGGGTATAATGAAGTACCTCAAGCCAGTCATGTATCATGTATGCTTGTGATGCCATGGCATTGTTAGCGTTATGTACAAGTCAACAGCTAATCAAGTATTTGCTTTGCAGGAAAACTCCTGGCCCAGGCCCACCTGGTGAGGATATTCCATTTGCAGTTAAATAATATCTTCATATGTTGAGCAAAACACAACTACAAACACTGTTGCTCACCACACTTTAGTCTACACTTGACAAGTTCACTAGATCAACCTGTGATACAGATGTTGTGGGCGTGGCTTATCCACTCCAGAGTTCACAACTTGACCCATAGGCGTGGTGATCGTTTAGCTCACTTTATGGATGCACAGAGGCATTTCTGTTGTAGACCTGAGCTCAGGGATTTGTACAATATCTACTGTATAACCTGTTTGCAAATAAATGACTGTGCTGTCACAATGTCAGTGTTGCTTACTTGATCACACAAATTTCTAGAGATGTAAACTAGCCTACACATGTGATTGTACTATTCCAGAGTGACTCGAGTAGGCCCAGTTTTTCTCAAACAAATTTTATTTTGCACACAATATACAAAAATAATCAGCATCTGTGGGTGGACGCCCCACACATTGACTGTGGCACTGAGTGCACTCAATCTAAAAGGAAATCATAGATGTTAGTAACACAGCCACATCTGTACAGATAAAAAGACATGCAAAGTCTGAACTATATAGTGTCAAATCAGGATGCAGCTCAATCTGGATGGGGCTCATAATGATCACAATAAAAATCTAAATGATCAACCTTACAATGTCACTGATGTCCACACATGTCCTATCAGTTTCACTGACGACCACTATTTCCCGCAATAGCCCTCCCCTCCGATTAAATGATATCCAAATAATGTGTGCAAAAAGTGCATTCACAGGTAAAGAGAATGCTCTTCATCTGAACAGGTGCAATTGTCAATGAAACAGTATAAATTCCAGGCTAAACATTAGTTTTTGTCAGTTTTATGAGGAGAAAGCGTAAGTACAAGCATAGATTGAGAATAGTTAGTTTGCGATAGTGATTTAGATAGTTGAGGTAGTAGTCATTTAGAGGCAGTTTAAGTTACATTACAGAGATAGTTGTATAGACAGAGAATTTCAGTTATATTTCAGACAGATAGTTGGATCGAGAGTTTAAGTTATTTTTCAGAGTTAGTTTTCAGAAAGGCATAGGCTAGTTTAATTTAGATATTTAGCGACAGTTGTAGGGGGAGTTTTAAGGAGAGTTTGTTTAAACATGGATCCAGCCAAAGTGTGGGAGTTGCTGGTCTTCTTGGTTCGTAGGAGGTTTCCTGCAGATGCTTCATCTAAGGAGAAGTTCACTATCAAAAGGCGAACAGAAAACTTCTAAATGAAGGGTAAGCATACTTTTACAATGTTGTTTGGTTAGTTTAAATGTTCCCCATTTAACAATGGTTAAATGGTACACCACCATAGTCAAACCGTCATATCATAGACGCAGCACTGCACTACATCTGCAGGAGACAGGCAGACAAGGCTGAGCACTTAGCCAAAGTTGTGTGTTCAGCTCAAGAAGCCAGCAACATCTTGAAGAGTGGGGCATTGTGGGTGGGAGAAAATCCACACAGCTGTTATTGCTTGCTACTCTTGGCCTGGTATGCAGGAGGACATTAAGAAATGGGTTAGTTGACATTTAACATTAAATACTCTGTACCAAACTTGGTAGTTTATCAAGTGCTGTTTGAAATCTTTTCACTATCCTGAAAAAGTCTGATTGTAACTTGAAAAACTGAAATAGTGGATTTTCTATTATTATTGTAGATAGAGTGTCCTCAGTGTCAAAAGAAACGGGAAACATTAAACCAAAACAGCAGTACAACCCACTTGAGGTAACTTCTAGTAGTATACAACAACCATAATGTCATTCATTTAAAATGTTTTTTGTTTTATCTAGGTAACAGAACCTTTTGAGGTGGTTGGCATGGACCTAGTTGGCAAACTCGCCAGAAGTAAAAAGAGGAACCAGTACATTTGTGTAATAGTAGATTATTTCACAAAATGGGCTGAGTCATACCCTCTCAAGACCAAAAATGCAGTGGAGTCCACCAGTTGCATTCTAGACTTTTTATTTTTTTTATGTTTTTTTTTTACAAATTTGGAGCCCCAAAGAGACTGGGTACTGATCAGGGCATTGAATTTCACAACAAGGGACAATAATGTTTTGTTTTCTCATAAGTTGAATGTTTAGCAGTGCCTGTATTGACTCATTTCTCAACCTTTTTCAGATAAATGCTGATGTCTGCCAAAAGTTAGGCATAAAAAGAAGCTTTTGCTCCCCATGTCACCCTCAAACAAAAGAAGAAGAAATCTAAGCTCAGCTCCCCACAAGGCACAATCCTCATTACCTCCTGTTTGGCAGGGAGGCCAGGGACCCCTCTGAAATCCCCGAGCACTATGAGGTGAGCACACTTACATTCATCTGACCTTCATCTATTTAATAATCAGCATATTTGTTGTCTTGCATATTTAAAAAAGGTATTTGAGGAAAAAAATAAACAGCCCTTATGATGAGAGAAAATTTGTGAGGGGCTCCAAAAACAAGAGCAAACATACCAGAGTAGTCACAGAAAATATCCAAAGGAGCCAGCAAAAATAAGGGCCAAAAAACAAAAGAAGGTCCTTGAGGACAAATTTCATGAGGGTGATTTAGTGTTACTAAAAAACAAAAAAAGGCAGTAGCAGAGGAAAGGGGGAAAAAAGTTGAGGTTGACCTCTTGGGGCCATTGAAAATCCTGAAGGTGGAGGACCTGGAGGCCAAAAATGGGACTATCATGCGCAAATGCAACTTGGACCATCCCATGGATTATTTTGCACATCAACCACAAGTCTCAGCCAAACTGGCCAAGGTGGAGGGTTGCCAGATCACTGCACCTATAGGCGAGGAAAGCTGTAAGGGAGAGATGGTAGTAATATATACACATATTAGTGCTGTCAATCTATAAAAAAAAAAAAAAAAAAAAAAAAAAAAAAAAAAATCAGATTAATCTCACTCTTGGGCTGTGATTAATCACAGTGTATAACTTGGTAGATTTTCCATGACAATATGCAGTGTTTGAATTTTAAAAAAAGTCCAGAGAGGTTGAGGAGTGTGTTTTTACTTGGATGGGAAAAAAAAAAATCATCTCAGAAATAACTTCTGAATATTGTGAGAGAGCCTTTAATAAGTCTGTGTAGTAACTGGCCAACCATTAAATCTACTGCAGACACCTGAGCCTCCCCTCTGCTCCTCTCAGTGCCGTGGACAGGGGCGGGGCACAGTCACCTGTCTGCATTGAGGCTGCCGCTCTGAGTCAAGAACTGACGCTTTATGGGAAAAAAAACAAAAAAAAAAAACACCACAAATGAAACGTTTGTAGGAGTTTGTGGCTTGTGGCGCTGTAAGTTCAGGGATGGCCATGGACCACTCCCTGCTCTCTCCACGTGTACTTTGCGTAAAATTTTTTTTTAATTAATTGCATGAGTTAACGCGTTAATGTTGACAGCCCTAACACATACACACGTAATTATGCAACCATACAGTACTTTTTGAAGTTCTTTAACGTGTGTGTGCTGGAACAGACCCAGGTAGCAAAATATGGTCCAAAATTGGGCCATATAAACTCTTTACAGGATATTTTATAACATGTTGAGAGTGAGGTATTTTCTCTATATTCCATATAGTCGCCAAACATGACTATAGCTCTGATCTCTTTCACTTCCTCGTCTGAAAGAATAGCCATGCCCACAACATCTGTATCACCAGTTAAACTTGTCGCCAGTAGAACTCAGACACCGGTCATTTGGCCACCTATACCTTTAATATTTCAGCCACATTCAGCGCAGTTTTGATTGACTTGTATTGTGTACTCATATATAACAAATACATAGATTGTGATGAAGTATGCAAAAGTTGTGATACTTTGAAACTGCCCCATGAAAGGACTTGCTTACTTAATCACTCTACACATAGCATATAAACACTATAATTAAGCATAAAAATAAAAAGGCAGTGCTGTGAATGAATGGAGAAAACTCTTCTGCTGATAACTTGGTTTTACTGACACAGTGTGACACAGGCTCTTTTTTAAACTGCTGCTGTCTGTAGCTTCTGTTTCTGGAGACAGGGTTTTTACAGGAGATGTAGCCAAAGTCATGCAGTTAGAGCCTGTTTTTATTCCTGCCACATTAGCGCAACAGAGTGTAGTGTGTTTACACTCTCACCTGTTTAAGAACCTCCTGCTCTCACTGTCCCCTCTTCTTTGTTCATTTCTTTTTTGGAAAAATGTCCTATCGGAGAATCCTTCACTCTCTGCTGCTGTTTAAGTGCTGCTCACTAAAACAGCAGGGGAGGGACAGTGATGGCGCACAGCTGCTTCTGCAGTGCATTATGAGAGATGTAGGTCAGACAGGTTGAGTGCAATACACATCGGCAGGCCATTATTAATATAAATAGGAAATTATCTTGTGGGCCAAAAGGAATTATCCTGCAAACCAGATTTGGTCCACGGGGTAAAAATTTATTAGTGGACCCCAAAGCAGAGACAATGACTTGAGTCAAGTTCAACAGTTTATTGAACAAAAACTTGAGCAGGCAGTGGAGGCAGGGAGCTGACTAGCTTAGCTGGAGTCACCAGCAAGGCAGACATGGAGAGCCTGGACAGATGGACAGATGAAGGAGGTAAGCACAAGTAAGTATCCAAAAGTAGCAAAAAAAAAAAAAAAAAAAAAAAAAAAACGGGTACAAAAGGTAAGACAAAATGTCAAAGAGCACAAGGAGCACTACTGAACAGAGCCAAATTATGTTGCAAAGTAGCGGTGAGTAGACCAGGTTTTGTACTCAGGCTGATGAGAGGATTGAATGCAGGTGTATCTCATCTGCAGCACCAGGAGAAGCCAGCCCACTGTAGGCAGGCTTGGCATTGCACCCAGTGTAACAATGTAACAATAATCCTTTAGGAAAACACTGTTGCCAAACAAGAAGTGCAGATCTGTATCAGTATCTGGAAGATATTAAAAAATAGTTTATCTTCTTAGTTAAAGTGTTATACCGAGTTGTTCCAGTTGCTTGCTGAAAGAGACATGTCTTTATTTTCCAGGCCAAACAACTGCTGCTGGACTGTGTCCTTTGCCTCTGTCTCTTTTATTCTCTTTTCTTTGTTTTCCATTTGTGATAACTCTTCTACAGTTGGAGGAAAGTCCTGTAATGTGGGGATCTTTTAACATCAATATGTTAAATTACCAAGATTTAAAAACAGATTTACATTACTATAAAACCTTAACCTTTGAAGATATTGCTTTAATCATCTGACTGGCATGGTGCAGATACAGTGTCCTGCATTGGCTGAGGGTCAGAGCCTCCATTGTAGCACTGCACTTCACAACTTTGTTTTCACCAGAAAATAAGAAAAGTGACAATTTTAACACAGAGGCCATACATTCACAAAGAAGAAACTCACAGAACACACAAGGACTCCACAATTAACAGAATCCTTCTGCTTCCATTGTGGAGGATATGTAAGCACCCAATCCTGAAGTCCATCAGAAAACCTAAAGGCAGTTTTCTTTTTTGTAACATGCAAGTGAGTCATACATTCTGACGAGAATTTCTTTTGAAATTAAAAACCTGAAATAAATATTAATTGTGAATACACATCAGCCATAATGTGTTGGTTAAACAGTGTGTGATATAAAATATATATATTTTTTTGGGCTGGGAATCGCTAAAAAAAATTAACAAATTAATGGCAAATCTGAAAAAAAATTTTCTCGATTAATAACTACCAGTTATTAATCGCAATTAATTGCATTATGAATTCATGTACAAACACAAAATTGTAAATTTAGAAAGTTTATTTTCAATTAACCTTCACATACTTTACTGTAAACTTGTGCAATGCAAACAAAACTTGCAAAGAAAATAAATCATCCTTGCATAGACTGCACATAACTTTTGTTTTGTCTATATTGCTGTCTGGTGACGATTTGAAGCAGAATTGTCCATTTAGCAATGTGTCTTTTTGGTCACTCATGTTGCTTTAGCTCGTTCACTTGTTGCATTAGGCTCGTTCCAGATGAACTGCGCTTCACCTGGATTGTGAACGAGAGTGCACGGCCGCAACAGGAGGAGGGGAAATACACCTCAGTAGTAAACTCAAGTTTGTGGCTTAGATCACACACCATCATGCCCGAAATCCACTGTGTTGGATGTGATTTTGCAAAGAAATGCATTAAACTGAATTCTAAGAACTTTTCTGTCCCGTGCTTGACCACAGTCTGTGTGTTAATGAGGCGCTCCTCAGGAGCTCACAACATGAGGCACATTCAGCTGTGATTCTTAGCTTTTATGTCTAAGTTTACACATTATAAATGTTAAACAGCCTTCTATAACAGCAGATATTATGCACACTCTCTTTAATAATATTCTACTCCACAATGAGCAGCAGGGCACAAAGTTTATCCAGGTCAAAACTGTAACTGTAAAGTCTGTATTTTACAAAAAAGAGGTGGGGAAGAAGGAGTGGAGGACAGTGAAGTGTCGGTACGTTATGTTTCTGATCAGCACTAAACTCAGATCCATTCACCGCTGACAGGTGGGTGTTTTCCCATCATGCACTGAGCCAAGCAGCTTTCGCAGTTGCTCCTGATGAACTGCGGTGGCTCAGACGCTGGTCTCATTTGGATCTCATGAGCTTTCGGTGACTGTCGCACTTGTGGCATCAGAGCAAGTTGGTAGCAAGTCGGACACAAATCTAACGGGCGTGCACTGCGCACAAACCGACAATCGATCGAAACTGCGCAAGTCTGGCTCATCTCGAACGCGCCTACTGTTGTTACCCACAGGAAATGGAAATGTGTCTGCTTCTATGTTCGCGCGGTGCATTTCTGCCCTGCTGGAAGACTCGCAGCGCAGGGTGGCGGTTGCTGCCTCTGTCAGTGTCGTCGTAATATTTTTGTTGTGATCAAATTAATCGATGCGTCAATTGAAATTAACACGATGAAATCAATACATTGACACACTGCGTTAAGACAATAATTTTCCCAGCCCTAATATTTTTTCATTTCATGTAAATGTTTTGAATTGCAATAAACTCACCCAAAGGATGAAATGATTTCCTTTCTCTTGTGACTGAAGACCCATTATTCTCGGTAGGAACACTGTGTCCTATCATAAACAAAATAAATAAATGAATTAATTAAGGGAAACTTCAGTTTTATCATGGTTACTGAGTACACTGTTGGCTACTATGAAACATACACTATGGTGGGAAAGATGTGAGTTAGACAAAAGTTGAGCCTCAGAGCAGATTTTTGTAAAAGCAGCTGAGGCAGTTTTTTTTTATCAGTCATCATTACAGTGTGTGTGTGTGTGTGTGTGTGTGTGTGTGTGTGTGTGTGTGTGTGTGTGTGTGTGTGTGTGTGTGTGTGTGTGTGTGTGTGTGTGTGTGTGTGTGTGTGTGTGTGTGTGTGTGTGTGTGTGTGTGTGTGTGTCCGTCCAAGTCCAATTGAGCACATCTGGGACATCATGTCTCGCTCCATCCACCAACGCCACGTTGCACCACAGACTGTCCAGGAGTTGGCAGATCAGGTCTGGGAGGAGATCCCTCAGGAGACCATCCACCTCCTCATCAGGAGCATGCCCAGGTGTTGTAGGGAGGTCATACAGGCACGAGGAGGCCACACACACTACTGAGCCTCATTTTGACTTGTTTTAAGGACATTACATCAAAGTTGGATCAGCCTGTAGTGTGTTTTTCCACTTTAATTTTGAGTGTGACTTAATAAATTTGATTTCCATTGATAATTTTTGAGTGATTTTGTTGTCAGCACATTCAACCATGTAAAGAACAAAGTATTTAATAAGAATATTTCATTCATTCAGATCTAGGATGTTATTTTAGTGTTCCTTTTATTTTTTTTGAGCAGTGTATAACAGATGCAGTAAAGTAGTACTCCTTTAGAAACAATAGAATAATAAAGACAGAAGACCTTGGTGACAGACACAGTCTCTTCTACTGCACCACTTTGCTCATTTCATCTGGAATCAGCTAAGTCCCTCACAGGCCAGTTTCCTGTACATCTGTTTGGAGCTGTACAAAGGTGAGACAGAACTGAAACAGGGCCAGCTGAGTGGAGCTGATTTATAGACTGCATGGATTACCTCTGCAGTTCCACTACACCTGTATGGTATGTTTATGTTCATTCCTTGATTCATTTTCAACTGCTTGTCCAGTTATGGCCACGAGGCAGTGTACACCTTGGACATTCAAATGACAGACAACATGCATTGGGCAAATCAAAGTCACCAATTTACTAATACATGTATGTGGTTGAACATTTAATATGTTAATGGCAGAAGAGTCTCTATGTTGTTGTGAAGGGCTGGTGGTTGAGAGAGTGTGAGGGAATAAGCTTTTTGTATCTGCAGTTTAATAAGACAACTGTCTGTAACCTTCCAAACAGATGCACTTCTGTTTTCATTCTCAGCAGCAGTGCACAAAACCTGTTGCTATTTTATTTAACTCTTGTATTTAAGTGCATTAGTATTTACTCAAATTTCACAGAACCATGTCCTGTAGAAAAGGACTTAAGAGATATGTTTTGGAGCATGCAACAGTCACGTTCAGAACTATTACTCTCTTTATGCAGCAGGCTTTTATGCTCTCAGTATTAAAGAGAACACCTCACACAGCAGTCCTAACAGAGGAAATGCCAACAGATGTAACATGTAACACGTGACAGAAAATGGCGCCATCAGTGTGACAACTGACAGTGAGTTGTCCCTGTTTGAGATTGTTAAGTAATATTAGGTAATATCCTCTCCATTCTGAAGTATCCGGGCTGCTCCCAAGTGTCCAAGAGCTGTTCTCAGTAATAACCAAAGAGAGGTTCTGTTGCTATTTGCTGTAATGAGAGGAATTAAAGCACTTTTGTTCCAGTAGTCCTTGATTTCCAAATGCAAGAGCACAATGTTGTTTATCTTCTACTCATAGTTTTCACAGGAGCGCCACACATGGAGGGCAAGAACACTAGTTTAATGTTGCTCCAGTAAACATCAGCTGAAGCCACTGTTTATAAAGTTAGGGCCAAGTTGGCACATTAAAAAAAAAAAAACAGAAAAATGTATGTGCACCAGATCTGGCAATCTGGATCTGGCCACGGGTCTTTTTTTTTCCAATGGATCAATATCGGCATAGAGCAGGGTTGCCAGATCTCACAAGAGAAACAAGCCTATGGAAACAAGCCCAAAACAAGCTACTGCAGCCCCATAAAAATAAGCCCAAAAACAAAACATTGGCCTTGCCTTATTCTATCACCAGTCCCTGCACTCAGAGACTACAAGAGACCCTTAAACGCTCAGACAGGGCTAATGCCTTGGCCGGGGTCTGTGCTCTTTCTGTAATTCCAGTTCTTTCTATATACCAAAACTTGAATAGCCAGCATACCAAAAATGTTACATTATTACCTGCATATTAATAAAGAATTTCTGTCTAGCCTTATAATAAAAGTCACAAAGAACGTTTGAAGCCCCATCACTATGCAGGAGGCTCGCCTTTATTCAAATTAATTTGCCAGCGCTTTTCTGCATTAAACACCTAAAAGTTATTGAACAGCACCTTAAATTGCCAAGTATAAAAGCTAAAATGTGTGGGTGGTAAGGACTTTAAGTTTAAACATTTCTCTGTGTCATTATGTTCAATCCAGGCCCATGTTTAAGTGCCTTATTTTACCTACTGCTCTTTATGCACCATTCTTCAAAGTGTACTTTTTAAATGTATTTTCTTTAGCCTTTAAGGCACCATTTGATTTTCATTCAGGGCATAAAAACAGCTTAATCTGCAGCCCGCTTCAGGAAAATCAACCATTGTGAATATAAACACTGCTCAAAAAAATAAAGGGAACACTAAAATAACACATCCTAGATCTGAATGAATGAAATCTTCTTATTAAATACTTTGTTCTTTACATGGTTGAATGTGCTGACAACAAAATCACACAAAAATTATCAATGGAAATCAAATTTATTAACCCATGGAGGTCTGGATTTGGAGTCACACTCAAAATTAAAGTGGAAAAACACACTACAGGCTGATCCAACTTTGATGTAATGTCCTTAAAACAAGTCAAAATGAGGCTCAGTAGTGTGTGTGGCCTCCACGCCTGTATGACCTCCCTACAACACCTGGGCATGCTCCTGATGAGGTGGTGGATGGTCTCCTGAGGGATCTCCTCCCAGACCTGGACTAAAGCATCCGCCAACTCCTGGACAGTCTGTGGTGCAACGTGGCGTTGGTGGATGGAGCGAGACATGATGTCCCAGATGTGCTCAATTGGATTCAGGTCTGGAGAACGGGCGGCCAGTCCATAGCATCAATGCCTTGTTCTTGCAGAAACTGCTGACACACTCCAGCCACATGAGGTCTAGCATTGTCTTGCATTAGGAGGAACCCAGGGCCAACCGCCACAGCATATGGTCTCACAAGGGTCTGAGGATCTCATCTCGGTACCTAATGGCAGTCAGGCTACCTCTGGCGAGCACATAGAGGGACTGTGCCGCCCCCCAAAGAAATGCCACCCCACACCATTACTGACCCACTGCCAAACCGGTCATGCTGGAGGATGTTGCAGGCAGCAGAACGTTCTCCACGGCGTCTCCAGACTCTGTCACGTCTGTCACATGTGCTCAGTGTGAACCTGCTTTCATCTGTGAAGAGCACAGGGCGCCAGTGGTGAATTTGCCAATCTTGGTGTTCTCTGGCAAATGCCATACGTCCCGCACGGTGTTGGGCTGTAAGCACAACCCTCACCTGTGGACGTCGGGCCCTCATACCACCCTCATGGAGTCTGTTTCTGACCGTTTGAGCAGACACATGCACATTTGTGGCCTGCTGGAGGTCATTTTGCAGGGCTCTGGCAGTGCTCCTCCTGTTCCTCCTTGCACAAAGGAGGAGGTAGCGGTCCTGCTGCTGGGTTGTGTGGTGGTGTGTGCGCTAAACTCTAAACCAATCCAAGAGCAGCTCTCTCTCAGCTCCACTCACAGCATGAGAGGATCAGCAGTATTAGAATAAAACACTTTTATAAAACATCACAGCCGTTAATTAGTAGAAAACAGGCTAATAAAAATATTTTGTACTTAATATCATTTGTTATTTTTGTCTATTTAAACATTTTATTTTTTGTTTCCTAGGAAGTGCTTAATTATTTTAGATATAAAACAGTCGCTTAATATACTGTTAAAATATGAATAAATACTTGGCTATTTCTTATTGCCTATAGTTTTAAGTGTAGCCTAATTTTGAATGCACGCAGAAAAAATACATGAATTAGCTTTTTTTCCCCCTCATAATTCTTTCTTTCCAATGCCATGTTTCCTGGATAATAGTGAGCTACAATAAACAGCAGCCTCCACTGCACTTTAGACCTTCTCCAAACAAGCAAACCCAGAGACATTTTAGGCAAACTGGACACATTTATCTGTCTTTTGGATTTGGTTTACAAACAGGATAATGAAACAAGAAACCACACTCAGTTACACTCAGGAGAACTCAGTTACTTCATTTTTTAGCTCTCTCCGTCTTCGTGTTCCGTCTTCATCTGCTCACGTCTCTGTTGCTAATTATTCATATGAACAGGGCATGATCCATACATTGCAGGCAGCAAAGCTTCCCGGAACGTTCTTTCCATAGAAGGATTTTTTTCGTGGTACTGGATTGTACCCTGCTCTTCTGAACCCTTCTTTACCATAAGGAAGAAGGTTATTTAAAAGCTGGATATACACACAGATAGGCACCATGAGCGCTTCCTTTGTGACCTTGGAGATTTGGATGAGGACAGCTCGCTGTTGTGATGTAAACTGCGTTGGATAGTGGATACTTTTAAGCAGAGGAAAGGCAAAAAACAAAAAAACAACCACCTGCAGCTTCTGGTGAGTTTCATGTGAACTCTAGTGTCTCTCAATCTCGCCTACACCACATCCTTTCATCTTCTTGTTCTTCTTATAATAGTAATAATAATTATAATTATAATAGTACTAAACCGCTGCTCATTGAGGGGATTTTTCATGCTCCACACCACGCCTTACCCAGGATTTCCACTGCAAGCGTGTGCTGTGCCATGTAGTGCCGGCGGCTGATGGCGCTGACCCTTGCCCACTGGAAGCGTTTTGCAAACGGTAGCACACCGCTGCGGAGCTCTGAGCAGCTGGGGGAGGCATGTATGAAAATTGTGAGATTGCACAATAAAGGCCTCCAATAAAGATGGGGACGAGACCAAAGCAATGTTTATTCACAAGAAGGACAGAAAACAACAGTTTAACTTGAAATCGCTTGCTGTTATAATCGGCATCATTTCATGTAATTTCCCTCTACAATGGGTGAGTTCATAAGGTTTAAAAAAAATGTTTTTGCAGATAGTTGTGCATTTAATCTTTCTTGTTTTGTCTGTTATTGTTTTTTTAAGTTCAAGTATAGCGGTGGGATCAGTCCTATTAGCTAAATTTAGTGAAACTTTGTGACTGCATTAATTTCTCTCAAAAAAACCAATGATGTAAATCTGTTTCTTATTTTTACATAGCTACTATTAGCAGGAGAGTTTTTGCCTTTCTTGTGCTTCTGGACATGGCTCAAAGGAGAGCTAGAAGAAGAAGCTGCTTTTGGGTACATCCTCTCAACCAGCAGAGAAGACAAGGGTTTTTGTTTTTTTTAAACTGAGACTGGACAGCCAATGGCATCACCAGTATTGCTGCATGTCAGCAGAGCAGATGGATGAACTGTTGTACATTATATATATATATATTTTAATTCCACAGTAAACATTGGTTCAAAAATAAAAATATAAATTTAAAATAAATAAAAATACTTTAATTTAATTTAACCTTTTACGTGCCAGAGGCGCTCAATTGCGAGACTTGGTCGTGACAGTCTTCAGCTGTGTATAATAACACCTGTCTATAAATACAGTGTAAGTACGGCTGTACATATCCAGACCACATTTGATAGAGAAGCAGTGAGGCAGACGTTTATAGTAATGGCTAAAAAAAATTGTGTGATCAAGCAGTTGTTTTATTTACTGCTGACTCTGATTCTGAGGGAGAACATCTACCTTCTGAAGCGAGTGTAAGCAATGATAGCAGGGAAAGTGACTGTGCCAGTGGCAATGAAGGAGTTTCTACTGACACTTTCCACAACAGAAGTAGGAGAGGAGGCCGGTGTGGTAGAAGGAAGGCGGAGGAGAGGATGTAGCCGCATAAACACCAATGTGGAAGATGGCTGGGATCAACTGAGACACCTTGAAACTTATCAGGAGTGGATAAAGCAGTTTGATGAGCCTGTTGGCTATACATATATATTTCTAACTGATGATTTTTGAAACCTCATTACAAATGAGACTAACAGATATGCTCATCAAGTTTTATCCTCAACACAGCTCAAGCCAAAGTCCAGATTCCATTCATAGTGTGATGTAGCAGTCTCTGAAATGAAAGCATTCCTGTCTTTGCATTTGTCTATGGGCCTGGTAGAGAAGCCAGCGATTGAGGATTATTGGGAAACTTTTTGAACATACACCCCTGGTTTTGGTGAAGTAATGTCTAGAACCAGGTTTGGTTCTAGACATTACAAATGATGAACCAAATGATTTTGTCATTCTTGCATTTTGCCAATTATAGTGAGTGTGTGAGAGTTGGTCAGCCAGGATATAATAAGCTCTTCAAAGTGCGTCCAATAATAAAAATCATGCTACCTCACTTTGCAGAAGTCTACAGTCCACTCAGAGAACTTTCATTAGATGAGATGACAATAGCATTCAAAGGAAGCTCAACTAAAATTTTATAATCCCAAGAAACCAGATAAATATGGCTACAGAGCATGTGTTTTGAGTGAAAGTCAGTCAGGCTATGTTTTGCAGTGGTCCATGCACACTGGTCAGCATAGTGAAGAATCCAGCTGCATCAGTGCCACCCACTCAGTTGTTCGTGAACTCATGGCCCCATACACAGAAAAGGGACATGAAGTTTACATGGATAGTTATTATACATCACCAGAAATTGCCTGTGAATTAGCTGAAAGTAACACTGGATTGCGTGGGACAGTGAGAAGCACAAGGCAAGGAATGCCAAAATGCCTGAGACCCACTGCCTTGAAGTTGAAAAGTGGAGATGACTCAGTGTTTCTCAGGAAGGGAAAATTGTTGGCTTGTGCATGGCACAACATTAAATTTCTCACAAAGTAATCAACCATTCATGGGAATACCTATGTTCAGAAAAGAATCAGGACAAAGAAGTGAGTGAGGAGTGGATAGAGCTGACCAGAGAATGAAAACCTACCTATTTCCACACCGCCCCCTGCCTCCAGACCTCCAGACATCCAGGCCCCTCACCCCACACACTCTAACCCAGCTACAGCTCTCCTCTGCTGGGGAGACTTTGAGCCCTCCGGGCCCCTCTGAGTACCAGACTAATGGCTCCAGGTCCAGGGGGCCCTCTGAGCTCCAGGGAACACCCCCTCTGAGCTCCCAGCTATGCCCCGGGAATGTGCACTGCTGCTGGGATACAATAGAACCACAATTTTTAGCCTTTTCAGTCAATTCTGAGTGCACTCCTCAAATCTTGATGGAGGTCCCCCAGAACTTACTCACAAAGCGCCACTTGACATACAGCATGACTCCAGCCCGGGACTGAATCCACGCTGAACTCACAGCATGAATGGGCTGAAGTCACTGTGATTTTTTATTTTTTTTTAAGGCCTATGGTACTCCAGACTGAGACCTATGGTACTCCAGACTGAGACCTATGGTACTCACTTTGGTAAAATGTTACACAGAATCTGGGGTGTTGGATGTCATTTTATCTTGTTCTTTGTCTAACTTTGTACACAAACCCAGTACTGGAGTTCATAAATATATAGATAGCAGGGGTCAGTGCAGCACTGTCTGGGGAAAAAAAAAAAAAAAAAAACTCTGGCACCTAAAGGGTTACTATAAGCTTTTTTTTTTTTTTTAAAGACCAATCAGAATCACCCACAACATGTAATTGCCTGTTTTGTCATTGTCAAGTGGTTTGATCTCAAGAACTCTGAAAAAACAGTGGGGTAAGGTGCTGTTGTGCATTGGCTGAATTGGTTAATAATTGTTGAGTGGTACCTTGAAGTTATGTGCGATTTTTTTGTCTGACAACTTGGCATTAAATAGGCCTAATATTTTCTTGGTGTGGAAGTCAACGAGTTGCTGTCTGTGACATGGTGTTAGCCCCTCTTTGGGTTTTTCCCCCCTTCGTCTCTTGCTGTGTTGAATCACGCATTTGTTCTCAAGCCAGTTTGATAGTTGATACTGAAGCAATTCCTTGTGTTATCAAGGTGTGTTTGCCCCTGAGACTAGTGTTACTAAGGAAGTGACTTCATACCGACAATAACAATAAGGGCGGGCAAACACACACACACCTGGTCCTACCTGAAAATCCACACGTAGTGAAAAAAAACATCTTAAGTTAACAAAAAGGCCCCTGTCCAGCAGAGTTCATAAGATTATTTGACCAACTAACTATACAGTAAAAATGGCGACTAAATTACTATTTACACAAGTGTTTAAGTATACATACCTTCACATGCTTTCTCAGGTTGCACAGCAAATTTTTGTAGGCTGTGAGGACGCTCGTGTGAGACAAACAAAGCAAACTCTTAAAATGATATGAATCATTTTTCATGTCTTGAACCTCAAAAATGGGCTGGAGATAGTTCCATGGGTGCTCTGGTGGAGATTTGTCATCATCCTCTGTTGCCATCTTTACCGCAAAAATGCCCAGCACAAACTGCCTGCCAAACTGAGCCTGTACAAACTGTATGGCAACACTAGAGGACAAACCTTCTTCTTCTACCACCATTCAAATCTGCATACCACCACCTCCTGTACCAGAGTGGCATTTCCCATTTACACAGCCAATACACAGACACAAACTTGAAACTTCTCTTATTTGTTTCTCCACAGAAGTAACGAGGCCTTTATTAGAAATGTAGTGGAGTAGGAAGTATGATATTTATAATTCAAATGTAGTGGAGTAAAAGTAATAAGCCCCCCCCAAAAAAAAAAATACTACTCAAGTACAAATTTTCAAAAACTATACTTAAGTACAGTACTTAAGTTAAATTACTTCGTTACTGTCCACTTCTGTTGCCTAGGCCACACAACAGTGAGAAACTCTCTCCACAAGGTCTGTGCGGCTATTGAGAATTCAATGATGGAGCAGTTTCTACCATGTCCAACAGAAGAAACATGGAGAGAAGTGGCACAGGGATTCAGGGAAAAGTGGAACTTTCCGAACTGTTTGGGGGCTATTGATGGAAAACATGTCCACATCCAAGCACCACTACTGTCCGGAAGCCAATACTTTAACTACAAAAAGACTTTCAGTATTGTGCTGTTGGCTCTTGTGGACGTGGACTACAAGCTTCGCATCATACAAATGGGGGACTTTGGGAGAACCAGTGATGGAGGGGTCTATGCTGGATCAGCCTTGGGGAGAGGAATGGAGAGTGGTACTCTTGATGTTCCACGCAGTGCCCCCTACCTGGTGCTGCTGCTAAGGTGCCTTTTGTCATGGTCGGTGATGCAGCATTTCCACCGAAGCCATACCTGATGAGACCATACCCGAGACAGAACCTCACTCACAGAAAGAGGATTTTTAACTACAGGCTGTCCAGGGCAAGAATGGTGGTGGAAAAATGCCTTTGGAAGCAGGTTGATTCTGCGATGGAAAATTCTCCATCTAGAGAAAAAATGCCAGACAATGTGGACATGCTTGTTGTTTCTGCCTGCATTCACCACAATTTCTGGCTCACCTACTAAAAACCAGAGGATGCTGGATGATGCTGGGCAGCTTGGGAGACACATGGCACCAGTGAGAAACATGGGAGGAAACAGGGCATCTAGGGAGGCGTGTAGTGTGAGGGACACTTTCTGTAACTTCTTTAAAGGAGCCATATTATGCTTTTTTTGGTGTCTTTTAAATTAATTTAGGACACCTCTAGATCAGCATCTTAAGTTTTTTTTTTTTTTTTTTGGTCAGAAAAAGCAATAATTATTGAAAAAACCTTATTTGGAAAACTCATTATTTGACTCTGTGAGAAACACTCAGATTAGGTCTCTGTCACTTTAAGAGCCCCTTCCTCCTTGCGGCCCAGCTGCTGTCATGCCCCTTCAGGCTCGCAACATGTGTCGCTGCAACTGTGGTGGGTTTGTTTGGTTGGTGTGGGGAGGTGTGAGCTGAACGGGACTGGGCCGTGAGGGGGGGAGAGGTGTGGTCAGGTGGAAATGGCAGACATCAGTGAAACAAGCTGTGTTTTTCCTTTCAGGAAGTCAGCGTAAATAAATAGAGGATTACTCAAACATGCGTGAATGAAACAAAAACACAATTCCAGGTCTGTTTTTGATGCAAGAACAACATTAAAACATGGTAGAAAGCTCAGAAATGTTGATTTTGCATAATAGGGCCCCTTTAACTCTCCCGAGGGCAGTGTGACTTGGCAGGATAGGATGTGTAGTACAGGCACTGATGGTTCTGAGGCATTGCAAATTGTGTAAAAAGATTCTGTGTGTACTTGATTGGCTTAATACAATAAAGTTTTTCCATCTTATGTTACTTTTCATTTTTTCATTACTTTTCATCTTTGTTCTTTCATTAAAGTTTGCAGCAAAGTCACAGCACATAAATGAGTTGAAGAAATGAGATAAAGATTGTCTGCCTTTTCAGAAGAACCAGGCTGCATCACATTTACATTAGAACAGCAGTAGGCTGTTGAGTGCACTTCCCCCACATTACACTTCATCATGTCCTTTGTCTAGCAAAGAATGTTTTATACATTTTCACAGTAAAAATGCTTAATAGGCTAGGCATTCTTGGCAATAATGATGTGATATAACATAAAGGGCTAATCATATCATATTAAACTAATAGCCATTTTTTATTTCATTACTTTGTTTTTATCAAAGTTAATTGAAAGTGGAGAAAATATAGCTTACCTGTTGTGTAATTTTGTCAGTAACAATAAATTTCATGAATAGCTGATAACTGAGGAGTTAAAAAAACAATGACTTGAGCATGTCATTCACACTAGTTAGAAGGTTCTGGACAAAGTAATAAAGATTTAAATTAACTTACCATCCAAAACTTCAGCAATTTCACCCCACGTCTTTTCTTTTCTGTTTGTGTCCTTGTAGAAAGGATGTGTGGTGTCATACAGAATGCTGTGATTTTCCACCTCCAGGATTAATTTCTCCTAATCCATGGCTATGACTGTCGTACCAACTGAATAACTTCACATAAAGTGTCAGCCTCTGGTGCGACAGGAAGTGTCGCAAGGGCGACAGGATGTGACTGGATTTAAGAAAATTTCAGTCGTACTGTGTGTGTACATAATACATTTTATTAACAATTAATTTAATGTATAACACATTTTTTCAATTACATAAGCATATATATAAATGCTATAATTATAGTTTTGTACTCTGTACAAAGCTCAGGTTTTTTTTTTTGGTGAAAATCCGGAAGTTGCACTTCAGTATCCGGTTTGGTGCTGTCTGATCTGTGTACATTGACAAGAACTGGGAGCGCCGTCACAGGAAAATAGAACTGTGGCGTATCTCCAACAAAGTGCCGCGCACTCTCAAGCCAGAACCACAGCACGGCACTGGCAGTGAAAACAGTCTTATTCACTAGAGAGGAAGTTGCGCAGCGCTCACGCTTGCAGTGGAAACTGGGGGTTAGATTTAGACCAGGTCGCCTCATGACACGCCTCACCTGTACAGCACAACGCCCTGCTGTGTTGGTGGTGAACTGGGTGGATAGAACGTCCACAACAATATCAAAT
Organism: Bostrychus sinensis; assembly: GCA_020698575.1. NCBI lineage: Eukaryota > Metazoa > Chordata > Actinopteri > Gobiiformes > Eleotridae > Bostrychus > Bostrychus sinensis. Next base: position 36,494,238 of record CM036248.1, read on the forward strand.
TACCTCTGTCTGCACCAAGATCAGGTGAGCACCAGTTGGCAAGATAAGTGGCAGAGGTCAGACCAAGTCATTGTTTTGCACGTCACAAGTAAGTCTCAAGTCTTTGGCTTCAAGTCCAAGTCGAGTCCTTTCAAGTCTTTTAACTCTCTAAAGGACTCCAAACTTATTTTTGTTCTGTATTGTTGAATTTACCCTGATTAAAATGATTGACAAAAATAAATAAAAAATTATAAACATATTGTCAGGACAACTTTATCTATTTAAGATGGTAAATTGTTCTCTAAACCTAGTATTTGAACACCATAAGCCTAAAATAGACCTTTATAGAAAACATGTTTCTGAATGTTTTACACGCAAAACCAATATCTTATAATCAACATATAAAAGTAATAGCAATTTAAATTAAAGGTAAATGCATTTAGGAGCAATTTGAACACCCAGCCATTTGGTAAAACAAGAGCTGGACCATGCCGAGGTACACTGTATATTCAGTGTATCAATGAAATGTGTTCTACTGGCGCTTGTCAAATCTTCACAGGCTTCAAATAAGAATAATTCTGTCCCATTTGAACTGCCCTCCATGCAGTTTACTGACTAGTGACGCATGTGGACAACAGGGGGACTGCAGGTTAATTGTGTAAGGTCAGAGCCATGAGCTCCCGCTCAAACACAGAGACAACACTGCAGAAACCTCTCATTCATGTTTGTTAGAAGCTCTGACTGAATCCGAATTCCTTATGGTACGTTCACACCGGACGCGAATCAGGCGTCAGGCGCGAGTGATTTCCATGTTAAGTCTATGGAAAACCATGTTCAGGCGCGAATGACGCGAATTGAGTGTTTGACGCGCGAGTCCTGCGAATAGGCGAAGATGTGAATCGGCGGATGAAGGGAAAAACGCAGATTCGCGTCCAACGCTCTGGTCGCGGAAGTTGAAAAATTTGCACTTCTGCGAACATTCGCGGCGCGTTAACCAATCAGGGACCTGCTGTAGCAATGATGTGGTTACGTACGACGTAACAGAAGGAGATCCTTGCCTCGGAGATCCAGCAAAACAATCATCGAGGCTGTCAGAGTGAACCCGGAGATAAAAGCTACAGCCTACAGCAGCTCTTCTACTTTTATGAAGACAGGAAACAAAAACAGCCCTGATAGAAAACACTATAAATAAAATAAATATGGCTGTTTAGGCTTTGTGTGACTGTGGTTATAGCTGTTATCTGTGATACAAGCCTGTGACAGAGGCTCACTCTGATCATCGTGACATCAAGAACACACAAACACAATTAAATATTAAAGGGGGTTAACTTTACCAGAATAGCCTATTGAGATGTGCTCGTTATATTAGCAGTTATTGCACTCTTGAAAAAACAAAACAAAACAGAAAATGCAGAGCCTGGGACTAGACTAGACCCCAAACCACTAGAGAGAGCTAATGTACAAGAAATAACCCCAGACTGTCTCAGCTCTGTCTCTGGGGTTAATGCTGCTGTACAGCAGCAGTGTCCTGGGGAGAGGTCCTTGCAGCCACACGGGACACAGGAGACCAAACCCAGACAGGCTCATTTGGGAGTAGCCCCTTATTTGACTCGAATGAAGCGACCAATTCGCCTCATTCGTGCGAGTGAATTCGCTCTATTCACGCGAATTCACTCGCACGAATGATGCAAGTGAATTCAAAATGGTCACACTTCCAACTAGACGCGAATGATGCAAATTTGACGCCAGATTTGCGTCGGGTGTGTGAACGTACCATTAAATTGTACCTCCTACCTCCTGTTCCTTAACCTTTGAGAGCTACATCATGAGGTCAACAGTAAGGCTCCTTCTGCAGTGAGAAGGAGCTTCAGCGCTGTTTGGAGGATCCGACCATCCTAACCCAGCGGCAGCTACAACCAGGGAAGTCACGTGGACCTGCAGCTGTTTAATAAAAACTACAACACCCAGGAATTGGACTACAATAAGCACACCTTATCCTCCACTGCAGCGCTAATTTAGATGATCTTTTTAACATTACAATGTACAGAAATAACCCGAACTCACTCCATATAAGAGAAGCTGCTCTGTTTAAGAAAGAGCTTTGCACTAACTCAACAGACTCTAAACCTGAGTTTCTGTGAGTCACAGATGATTCTAAACTTGAAACACTGCTGTAATCCACACAGAACAGGCTGTGGTAAATATTCTCTGAGACTCACTGACAGCAGCTCTCTCTCTGCTCTGGACGGTCAGCAGCATTAACACTGCCACACTGAACACTGCTGTGGATTTATGCTAATGAGCCACGAATTTTTTTAAGTTTAGTTTTTCTAAAATATAAACAAAAGTGCACCAAGCAGCTCCAGCTCACAGCGGCTCATCATTTATCAGGAGTCAGACATTAGACTCTGTGGAGGCTTTAAGTCTTTTATAAAGTGAGGTTTATTCAGATCATTTTATGGAGTAAAGTCTGAGGCAGTGACACTTTTAACTCATTCCAAAAACTCATCAGACGTAGATCGGCCTCACTCGGCCGAGTTCAGAGAAACTCAGGAGATGGCGCAGTAGGTTATGGGATAGCTCCTCGCTGGAAGGTAAGGAACTTCTGGATCTTCCTATGCTAAAGGAGTTATTTAAGGAAGCAGTGAAGCTCCTTTCCCTAACTCCTTCCTTACTGAGAAGACAATCTGGACAGTTCTTATCATGGCGGACGATCCAGTTAGAGCTTAAGGAGCTAGGAAGTTCCTTGACACTTTTCCCTTTTCGGATGCATCCTGTGAGTGTGACCTGAAGGTCATGTGACTCCCATTTCCCTCCCAACCCAGGTGCCTAATTAGGGCAATTAGAGGCACCTGGGCCTAGTCTATATAAAGGCCTCAGTTTTCTAAGCAGGTCTTTTTGTTTCCTGCTGTTAGCCAAGTGCGTAAAGTGAGTAATCTGTTTTTTGTTTTTTTACTTTATCTTCACATCATTTAGAATTTGATTACTCCATTAATTTATGTTTTGCTTTTATGTTTCCAGAAAAATATTACCACACTTACCTGTTTTTCAACTCACCTGTAATTAACTTAATTGACCTGCTACACTTTAAACAGTTTCTGTGCTCATTGTCATCAAGTTTCACCTGCAAATCATATTCTACATGTTCATTTTCACTATTTACTGTCCGGGGGAGAGTGAGTTGACTGTGCACAGGTAATGACATAGGCCTAAAGCCACATGTGTGTCATGTGATTGATGTAATTCTCGCTAAGACTTCTCTACATATTCGCCTTTAGACCTCTATTGCAAAGGGTTATTAAATATTTTAGTTTTTTATTTTTTTTTTAAAGCTTAATCTGAACCTAAATGCCTTGTGTCTGTGTCTGGATTGAACTGCTCTCAGCTGTGAGGGGAGAAAGAGGTTTGCTGTGTTCAGCGTAGTGTCCACAGCATGGAGGTGCTACCAGGAGACAGGCCAGTACATCAGGAGATGTGGAGGAGGCTGTAGGAGGGCAGGTCCCAGCAGGACCGCTACCTCCTCCTTTGTGCAAGGAGGAACAGGAGGAGCACTGCCAGAGCCCTGCAAAATGACCTCCAGCAGGCCACAAATGTGCATGTGTCTGCTCAAACGGTCAGAAACAGACTCCATGAGGGTGGTATGAGGGCCCGACGTCCACAGATGGGGGTTGTGCTTACAGCCCAACACCGTGCGGGACGTATGGCATTTGCCAGAGAACACCAAGACTGGCAAATTCATCACTGGCGCCCTGTGCTCTTCACAGATGAAAGCAGGTTCACACTGAGCATATGTGACAGACGTGACAGAGTCTGGAGACGCCGTGGAGAACGTTCTGCTGCCTGCAACATCCTCCAGCATGACCGGTTTGGCAGTGGGTCAGTAATGGTGTGGGGTGGCATTTCTTTGGGGGGCGGCACAGCCCTCCATGTGCTCGCCAAAGGCAGCCTGACCGCCATTAGGTACCGATATGAGATCCTCAGACCCCTTGTGAGACCATATGCTGGTGCGGTTGGCCCTGGTTTCCACCTAATGCGAGACAATGCTTGACCTCATGTGGCTGGAGTGTGTCAGCAGTTCCTGCAGATGAAGGCATTGATGCTATGGACTGGCCGCCTGTTCCCCAGACCTGAATCCAATTGAGCACATCTGGGACATCATGTCTCGCTCCATCCACCAATGCCACGTTGCACCACAGACTGTCCAGGAGTTGGTGGATGCTTTAGTCCAGGTCTGGGAGGAGATCCCTCAGGAGACCATCCTCCACCTCATCAGGAGCATGCCCAGGTGTTGTAGGGGGGTCATACAGGCACGAGGAGGCCACACACACTACTGAGCCTCATTTTGACTTGTTTTAAGGACATTACATCAAAGTTGGATCAGCCTGTAGTGTGT